>JAGDYQ010000112.1:2737775-3162853 GCA_021962125.1 Bulinus truncatus
GGACGTGGAAAAAATATCTTGACATGCCCCCCCCTCCCTCTTAGAACTGAAGGCCCCAGGCAGCCATATAGTTTGCCTACCCATTAGAACAGGGCCCGAGGGACCGGTTGAGGGCGAGTGGTATAATCGACTAAAGGCAGGCCATGACATAGGCATTCCTATTCATCTTTCGGCCCTGACAATAACGCTTCTGTTTACCCCACGGCCCTGACATAGATGCTTCTGTTTACCCCACGGCCCTGACATAGACGCTTCTGTTTATCCCACGGCCCTGACATAGACGATTCTGTTTACCCCACGGCCCTGACAGACGCTTCTGTTTATCCCACGGCCCTGACATAGACGATTCTGTTTACCCCACGGCCCTGACAGACGCTTCTGTTTATCCCACGGCCCTGACATAGACGATTCTGTTTACCCCACGGCCCTGATATAGACGCTTCTGTTTACCCCACGGCCCTGACACACACTCTTCTGTTTATCCCACGGCCCTGACATAGACGCTTCTGTTTACCTCACGGCCCTGACAGACGCTTCTGTTTACCCCACGGCCCTGACAGACGATTCTGTTTACCCCACGGCCCTGATATAGACGCTTCTGTTTACCCCACGGCCCTGACACACACTCTTCTGTTTATCCCACGGCCCTGACATAGACGCTTCTGTTTACCTCACGGCCCTGACAGACGCTTCTGTTTACCCCACGGCCCTGACAGACGATTCTGTTTACCCCACGGCCCTGATATAGACGCTTCTGTTTACCCCACGGCCCTGACATAGAATCTTCTGTTTACCCCACGGCCCTGACATAGACGCTTCTGTTTACCTCACGGCCATGACAGACGCTTCTGTTTACCTCACGGCCCTGACACACACGCTTCTGTTTACCTCACGGCCCTGACAGACGCTTCTGTTTACCCCACAGCCCTGACATAAACGCTTCTGTTTACCCCACGGCCCTGGCAGAGACATCTCCTGGTACCCCAGTTCACCCTTACGGTCCTGACATATACACTCCTGTTCATCCTACGACCCCGTTTCATCAAATCTACTATCTGACTTGGACGGTAGATCTAAAATTGGCAACAAGTGCAATTAACATGGTCTAAATTGACTCTAAATAAATGTAACAGAACAAAAAAAAAGACCTGGAGTGGCTGCGCGTTTGTTTAGTACAAGCGCCCTCTGGTGTTACAACAAATCTCAAATTAAGTACGTCCGACGTCTGACTTGGTGGTTGAATCACCCTGATTGTTATTTACGGGCCTGCTCACCTGGCGAGTGACGTCACCTGATATGTCAACATGACACCTGACACATTGTCATTATTTACTCCCTCCTCCCTCCCCCTCCTTTGCAAGAAACACCCTTTACCCCAACGTTTCATACCATATCCCCCCTCCCCCAACGGCAGCTAAACTCCTAAGTATCGTGCTCTCTCTCTTTCTCTCCCCCCCTCTCTCCTCCACTCCCCTTCTCTCTCTCTCCCTCTCTCTCTCTCTCTCTTTTATTTTGTATTGCCCACTGCATTTAATATGTTCTACTGAATTATTAATAACTTACTTCAAAGGTTTCCCAGATCGTGGGTCACGACCTTTAGGCTGATCGAATGCTACCTGTAGCAGCCTATCGAATGCTACCTGTAGCAGCCTATCGAATGCTACCTGTAGCAGCCTCTATGTGAATCATCGCCCTTCCCCCCTTCTCTCCGCCAATAATGTAAACATTGACTTAATCCTAAATGGTTGTTTCCCCCCACAACAGCCCATTTCTACAATAATTCCTGCCGTAAGTACCAATATACAAGTACTACTACACAACGTCATACTATTGTCCAGTCCAACACACAAGTCTTATTAGCGTCCAGTCCAACACACAACGTCATAGTAGCTTCCAGTGCAAAACACGACGTCATATTAGCGTTTAGTCCAACACACGACGTCATATTAGCGTCCAGTCTAACACACAACGTCATGGTAGCGTACAGTCCAACATACGATGTCATATAGGCGTCCAGTCCAACACACGATGTCATATAAACGTCCAATCCATCATATAAGTATCCAGTCCAACACACGACGTCATATTAGCATCCAGTCCATCATATAAGTAGTATCCAGTCCAACACACGACGTCATATAAACGTCCAGTCGAAGTTGTCGTTTCTGTGGCATTGTTGTATGGAGATTTACTTTTTTTTAAAAAATCTGTTTAACTTCCCATACGGTCGTGAGATTCCACCAGAGACCTATAACGGGTCTAGATTTGTAAACGATTGAGAATCTCTGCTCCTATATCATTGGCCAAAATGTTAATGTTAGCCTCTCCCTCCCCCCCCCCACCCCACACTCCAACTTATCCCGTTTTTTTCTATACACCTCAGGCCATATACCTTTCTCATTATTGGCTATTGTTTTTTTCATTACTGACATGATAAAGTAAACATCTTTTGTGACGACTTCTGGACTTCCCAATGTCCAGTTTTTAACTCAGTCTAGATAACATCTGGCCATCAGGGCAAACAACCTGTGGACGTAATTGAGTCCTTTTTCTCCCACTATCCAGGCGGCCACCCCCCCCCCCCCCAACAACCCCATTGTGTGTGTGTTTTTTTTTAAAATTAGTCTATCACAATGGGAACCCACTTTAACATTGGATAACTGACCTATATACGCACGTATACAAATCCCTGGCTGTGACGATAATGATGTCGTGTTTTGTGGATTTAGATTAGTCCAGATTATTTTGTTTAGATAAGTCCAGATTTTTTTTTTAGATTGGTCCAGATTATTTGGTTTATATTGGTCCAGATTATTTGGTTTAATATTGGTCCGGATTATTTGGTTTATATTGGTCCGGATTATTTGGTTTATATTGGTCCGAATTATTTGGTTTATATTGGTCCGGATTATTTGGTTGATATTGGTCCAGATTATTTGATTGATATTGGTCCGGATTATTTGGTTTATATTGGTCCGGATTATTTGGTTTATATTGGTCCACATTATTTGGTTTATATTGGTCCGGATTATTTGGTTTATATTGGTCCGGATTATTTGGTTTATATTGGTCCGGATTATTTGGTTGATATTGGTCCAGATTATTTGGTTGATATTGGTCCAGATTATTTGGTTTAAATTGGTCCACATTATTTGGTTTATATTGGTCCGGATTATTTGGTTTAGATTGGTCCAGATTATTTGGTTGATATTGGTCCAGATTATTTGGTTGATATTGGTCCGGATTACTTGGTTTAAATTGGTCCACATTATTTGGTTTATATTGGTCCGGATTATTTGGTTTATATTGGTCCGGATTATTTGGTTGATATTGGTCCAGATTATTTGGTTGATATTGGTCCAGATTATTTGGTTGATATTGGTCCGGATTATTTGGTTGATATTGGTCCGGATTATTTGGTTTATATTGGTCCGGATTATTTGGTTTATATTGGTCCACATTATTTGGTTTTATATTTGTCCAGGTTATTTTATTATTTGTAAATTTGTGTCAGTCGTTATCAAATTAAAAAAAAAAATTCTCCAGACAGAGGTACATAATCACGCCTGTAACTCGAGCCCCCATCCCTTCCTCGGACTTACGCCCTTTAAACCGATGACTCCCAATTGGGCCCAGTGCCTAATAATGACCCATCGCTCGGTTATGCTTAAGTACCGTAATACAATAACACATTGCAGCATACAGTACCGAGCCTAGGGATTTGGGGGCCCGAGTGGCTTGGCCTCTTTGGGGGCCCCTGCATTATGATATTCGACACCATGACATGAGATAATGTACTTAATATTTAATGTAAAAAAATGTGGGCCCCCCCCTAAAGCTGGGGCCCGGAGGACTTTCGAATTTGCTGTCCAATTGACGTACAATCCCTAAGAATTGTCATGGATCTAAATTAATTTATTTATATATATTCTAGAAATGTACAGGATTGATCGGAACCTGGAGAATACACATACTAAAGCCGGCCCTGTATCCCCCCCTTCCACCCCTCAACTATTATTAAATCCCTGCCTATTGTTTTTTTTTTGAGGGGCAATGCTATTATTATTATTATTATTATGAAGTAGTTTTTAAGGGCATTAACTCTTAATGAACTAGTGGCTCAACCCAATAAAGCTTATTACATCCCTTTTCTCTTGCTCGCATTGAACTAATCTAACGAGTGTACGATGACAAATGACTCAGACCCAGTCTGGCCGAGACAATGGACTGATCCATTGTACGCGCGACTGAAGGGGAGGAAGAAAGCACAATCCTTTCTATTGTGTTAATACGTTCTTCAATGAGGTGTCTGCGTGCCAAGCTAGATCTGTATTAGTACATTATTCAGTTTGAGCGTACTCCCAGAAGGCTTTACTACTCATGTTAACAAACATACAATGCCGTCCTTAAGTGTAGGCAAAATGCGGACGCGCAGTCCCACCCCCCCTCTCCACCACAGGAGGGGGGCTTATTGTAATTATACCATGTAGTCGGCGAAAGCTACACATAGGGTTTTTATATAGTAATAATAAACAAAATAGAAGTAAAAAAAAAATGGAATAAACTGAATCTTTGGGCGCAGTGCAAAAATGCACTGCACAGGGCGCCACAATAGCTAGCTACGGCTCAGGCCTAAGATATACAATATAAGTCATCGACTTGGAAAAATAATTGATTTATATATATATATATATATATATATATATATATAGCAAACAATATCTCACACAACAAAGCACAAAGCGATATCAACATGACATGTCCACTCACAAGTCACAACACACAGTATCGACATGACATGTCCACTCACAACACACAGTATCGACATGACATGTCCACTCACAACACACAGTATCGACATGACATGTCCACTCACAACACACAGTATCGACATGACATGTCCACTCACAACACACAGTATCTACATGACATGTCCACTCACAACACACAGTATCTACATGACATGTCCACTCTCAACACACAGTATCGATCTATTCAGTCACGTGGTCCAGCCAACTATTGTCGCCCTATTGTTCGTGTTAACGAGTGTATTGTTGTTTTAAACTCTTATTATTACTAACACAAAATTCAATTATTTCCCTGACCAGTCTCACACTCTCCCCCCCCCCCCCACACCGGCGCCTGTTTTCCTTTCCGTGTTGTCAACTAATTACTTACGCGTGGTTGGAGTTATAGTTGGATTGTTGGATGGAGTTATAGTTGGATTGTTGGATGGAGTTATAGTTGGATTGTTGGATGGAGTTATAGTTGGATTGTTGGATGGAGTTATAGTTGGATTGTTGGATGGAGTTATAGTTGGATTGTTGGATGGAGTTTTAGTTGGATTGTTGGATGGAGTTTTAGTTGGATTGTTGGATGGAGTTATAGTTGGATTGTTGGATGGAGTTATAGTTGGATTGTTGGATGGAGTTATAGTTGGATTGTTGGATGGAGTTATAGTTGGATTGTTGGATGGAGTTATAGTTGGATTGTTGGATGGAGTTATAGTTGGATTGTTGGATGGAGTTATAGTTGGATTGTTGGATGGAGTTATAGTTGGATTGTTGGATGGAGTTATAGTTGGATTGTTGGATGGAGTTATAGTTGGATTGTTGGATGGAACAAGGGGGGGGGACGAGGTCACCATTTTTCATGGTTGTAAACCCCTCCCCCCACTCCACCAACTCTTGTACGCACGTGTTGGATTGGTGTGGAAGTTCTCACGTTTAAACGGAGTGGGGTGGGTGGGGGGCACATAGATAGCCACCCATTCAGAATAACAGTTCCATTGATGTGACACACACGTTATTTTATTTTTAAAAACATGTTATCTATGGGCGTCAGTAACGCATGAAGGGCGTTGTGTGGGGGTGGGAGGCCGCACTGGGGGGGGGGGGCCGAGCTTTGTGCGTCGCCCTAAATTGTCCCCCCCCCCCACAAAGGCCACCCCAGATATTTCGAATGTAAAAGCTAAAAAAAAGTTTTGAATGTGCGGTCCCCAATTATCATGTATTTTAATTTTATCTTAGATTTACACCCCCCCCCCTTAATCTCTCTCTCTCTCCTTTAAAAAAAACTACAACACCACGGTAAATTGAGCTTTCGATTAATTCATTTTATTTGTTTATAATATTTGTCTATCTTTGAATGACGAACATCGTTATCTTTATCTGAGCACGTGACCTGTGCGTACGCTGTTGTGTTTGTTTGTTGTGTTTAATTAAATTAATTATAATTAATAATGAACTCAATGAAAATATTGGAAATAAAAAAAAAAATAAATAAGATTTAAAACACTGACCGAAATATAATCAACACATTAATTGGTTATCATTCTATTTAGCACTTTTAATAAATAAACTTTGAAACTGCTAGTGCAGTTCTATAAGGGGGAACACAAACATTTTTAAATATTTGTTACGATCACATCAGAAACAGTCTACTTTATCGCTATATTAGTGGTAGCCTCCCCTGGCATATATCAACGGCCTACTGCCCTGCCCGTCTCGCCTATTTCTTTTATTTCTTACCGTCTGTTCCATCATGAATGGTTCTAACTTACGTCTAAAAATAACTACCAATGACCGCTTCTGTAGAAGAAGGCTACGAAGGCTACAGAACACATGAGGGCAGAAAAACTCGCGTAAAGAATGCGAAGGGGGTAAAAAAAAAACACAACAAAAAAAAAAAAGAAAGAAACGAACCAACGGCAATGATACTGTATGGTAATCAAATTGATTACTGTTTAAATAAGAGTAATAATATTGTTACAGTTTGATTATTACATAGTGTTTTATACAGACGTAGCCTCAAGGTTGATTATATGATACATTTATAATTTATTCATTGTGATACAATCGCTGTGCGTGAAGAAGAAAAAAAAATAGACGAGGCACACAGACTGTGGAAAACCCTCGCTCTCTTTCTACAAGAAGCGGGAGGCGAAAGTAACAGCGTTGCCTTCAAACATTGTCACGGCTGTGTGTGGACTGTGGAAGTCATTTCATTGTGGAGCGACTGCTAGCTAGGAGAGAGATGTGGGTTTCTTTCTGTGAACCGAGGGCAGGGAGAATTAAAACTAAACACATTCATGTGTTGGCTAAATGACGCAAGCTTTATTTAGATGATTCGTTTCGTGTTGTGCTATGGATGTATATGTGAACCCTAATGGTTGTATTCCCGCTATTCTGTGATACTAATTCCTGCATCGGATTACTCGTTTGTGTTTGGAATCCAACCGGAGGAGTTATCGAGGGTTTTTTTTTAGTTCTTTTTTTTTTATTCTTCATATTATTATTTCCATACAACAACGAGAAAGGGAGGAATAAAATGGCCGATTCTGGGTGTTTTTCTGTGGCACAATGCTTCAAAGCATGTGTACTGTTTATGTTGGTGTCTCTTTCTCGTTGTCAGACACTCAGTACTGCATGCATAGAAGTGAAAAAAGCTTATGCAGCGAAAGGATTTGATGAAAACGAAGTGCCACTGAAGGCTGTTGCAGGTAATATCACTCACCCCTCGCGAATAAATATTTCAATAATAATATTATTTAACAAAAAAATTCTTCAAACTCTTCCATAATTTACCTCATTTGTTAAATGATATTTAGTCTCAGTTCAATGAATAAGGTTAAAAGTACATTTGTCACACTAATTATGTTTATTGGTTTGAAACCCATCTATAGTCTTTGTCATAGAAATTTAAATCAAACAAAATTCATGTAATTCTATGTCGTTTTTAACACTATTTTTTATGGTTCAGCTAGTCATTGTTAATTTTAATTCATATATCTGTACATAGTTCACAAGTTAAACAAAAAAAAATGTTATAGTTTTTTTTGTTATATAGAGATAATATAATTTTAAGTAAATACGACTACTAAATGTGTAGTTTTCTTTTTTCCTGAGATATTAAAACCAGATTTAAATCAATAAACCGTTTTTAAATAGATTTAATCGATTTTTAAATCAATATTGTTGAATACTATTTAAAATAATTATTACCATTTTCAGGTACACAACAATCTATCCTTATTTTTTAACGCATTTTTTCCGACAGGCAAACAAGAGGCATTCTCAGATTACATATTATAAACTATATTTACAAACTTAACAACACACACACACACACATATGTATATATTCATAAAGTCAAAAGTATTATTGTGTATATATCGTATTAAAGTTCATGATGTCACACACTACAGAAATTTGGAACTTGAAAATACGAAATAATTCATCATGCTTGCAATTTTCTGCAAAAATCTAAATTTGGGGAAAAAAAAAGTTTCGGAAATAATTTGTTAATTTTCACCCCACCCACCATTATTTGTTGTTGTCATATTTGATATCTAAATGTAGTTACTACACGACGTCATTGGGAAATATTACTATATTATGTTGTCAACAATTTGGAAAAAAAATCATATGGCTGGCAATTTGTCAAAAAGACTTAATTGAGCAAATCCTTCGTAGGCACAATTATCGCCTACGGCATTGCCACATGATCGTTAGACGAGGGACTATTAAGTCTGTAATACCGGAATGTAATATAATAATAAAGTAATAGCTGTTGTCGGCCATGGCCATTCTGCTGTGTGTGTGTGTGTATTGACGAATTCTTCTAGCAGTTGCTTCCTTCCACCCACACATTATCGGCACCCCCGCCCCCCACCCCCCTTAGTAAAAGTTACAATCGCCCCATTGATTCGTTTAAAAAAAAAAAGATTTAAGACGGGTCAGCAGTAAAGTATAACTAGTACACGACTTTGTATTAACAGTTGCGTTAGGGTTAGGTCTTGTCTGAATAACCCTTTAACGCGCATTTACTTCCACATCAGTCAAGTGCACAAACATTGACGTCAGGTGTCAGCTGGGGGGCGAGACCTCTGACAGTAATTATAATCTCGAATCCGAATGCCTACAAACTGCACACATTATTTTTTTTTTCCTTTTCATTTATAATAATTTATTTTCATGTGTATGGAAAGGACACGAGCGTATAAGCCAATTATTATATACGAATGCATCACACTGAATGACATTCAATTAACGAGACTGTTTAGAGGGTATTTATTATCGTGACGTTTATATACATGTATATATATATTTCTTTTATAGCTTAAAGAAGCACCATTTCTACCCCAGGTAGCCTCTGCTCGTTGCCGTGTCTGGACTGTTTTTCTGCCTACTGTGTGTCAGCCTAGCTCATGTTACTAAGTTCTGGTTATGTGTGCGTGTGTGTGTGTCACGTTTCTAGCTGTATGAGGGAAGAATTTGGGGGGGGGGGGGGCGGTTTCTGTACATTTTCCCCTCGTGTTTTTGTTGTTGTACATTTTCCCCTCGTGTTTTTGTTGTTGTACATTTTCCCCTCGTGTTTTTGTTGTTGTACATTTTCCCCTCGTGTTTTTGTTGTTGTACATTTTCCCCTCGTGTTTTTGTTGTTGTTGTTTTTGTTTCTGTTGATGATATTTGTTTATCTGTGAATGACGACCTAGACTATCTTTTATCTTAGCATATATGTGTGTTTGTTTGCTGTGTTGTAAGTGTTGCATTGAAGTGTGTGAGTGTGTGTGTGTTGTTATTTTCACTTCAATAATCTGTGCTTTATTGATAACATTAAAAAAAATCCTATTATTTAAAACACAACTGTAGTGTCTGGTTATGTACGTATTTGTAATGGAGACACATATAAATGTCAACGGAGGAGTTTAAATGTCGTTTAGATTGTAGTTTGAATGTCATATAGATTGTAGTTTGAATGTCATATAGATTGTATTTTGAATGTCACATAGATTGAAGTTTGTTGATGCGTTTATTGATGCTTTTGATTTCTGTCTCCCCCCCCCCATCCCGATTGGGTTGAATGATTGATGTCTAGACTTGTAATCTTTACAGTAGTAGCTGTATAATCATGTGTTGCTTTGGTGATGATAATTATTTATACAAATAATGTTATTATCATTAACAGTTTTACCACCATCATTCACATGCCCAGTGTTACTGTCATTGACTCAAGTGGTATTTTACTGTCATTGACTCAAGTGGTATTTTACTGTCATTGACATTAGTGGTTTGTTATTGTCATTGACATAAGTAGCGTTACTGTCATCGCTTTGGATTGTTGGCTCTTGATGCATATCTCTTGGGACCCACTTTATTTAGAAATTCCCGGTCCCCCCAAAATGTTGGTCTGTTGATGTGTTCTGATTTCACTTCTAAAGGCTGGGTTAGTTTGTGATTTTTATTGTTTTTTTTACGATATTTTAAATTATTTCTTTTTGTATAATTTATAATATGCATCTGTTGTACTCCATCAGTTTGATCTATTCTAACACAATAGACTGGTCTCAACAGCCACAATAGAATGGTCTCCACATTCTCAATAGAATGATCTCCACATCCGAAATCCCAAATCTCATAAGAAACAAACATTTTTGTTCTATAACACTCACACACACACTCTTACTTCCACATTTTTGTTTCCTGTCGACTTTCTCAACTGAATTACTAAGCCATGTTCTCAAGAAGTCCATTGTCAAAAGCGAGGGTGGCTGAAAGAAGTGGTTGTATTGTGTGTGTGTGTGTCATACCCTTAGACACACCTACACATGTCCCTACATTTGGCTTAGTCACGACTAGAGGTGTCAGGCTTTAATCCTTGACACCTTTTTTGGCCATACATTTTGATCATTTTTTTCTGAATTTACAAAATATTGGTTTAGAGTTTCATAGAAAATATTGAATACAAAGGCATTCTTGTTATATATCTGGTTCAGTTTCATATCCCATGAATGTATGATTGTTATATATCTGGTTCAGTTTCATCTCCCATGAATGGATGCTTGTTGTATATCTGGTTCAGTTTCATCTCCCATGAATGGATGCTTGTTGTATATCTGGTTCAGTTTCATCTCCCATAAATGTTTGCTTGTTGTATATCTGGTACCGCACCCCCTTCCAATTGTAGCATTCATCATTTACCGCTCACCTTTTTTTTTAGTATTAACCTAACCAATTCCTACAACTAAATAAACACTTACTGACATTTTTTTTTTAAATCTTGGTCATTAATAATGTACTTTAAGTACACAAAATGTGGTTCTCATCCAGTGTTGAGGCACCCAAAAGCAGTCGTTATTGTTACCAGTGTATCACAGTCTCTCGCTTGTAGCAGTAATGAATAGGTAAACGTAGAGTGAGTGTGAATTTTTGTTATTTAAAAAAAAACCCTCTCTATCTCCTCGTCTATCTCCTGAGTGACGTATTTCAATTCTCCTCAAATCCTTCGGCTCAAACTCGATCCTGTCTCGCCTGCGTTCATAATACACACGCACGCAGCAAAACGTAATGGCACGTTCTCAATGCTGTTGGTGTGTAGTGTGTGTGTGTGTGTGCTGCTGCTACACGGGCCCGACCTCCAGGGGATGCAGTCTTGAAAACTTTGAACGTTTTTTTTGTTCATCTAATAACACACCTTGCTGTGTTGCTGTTATTATTATTTATTTGACTCAGTGATTGATTGTTGTCGAATACTAATAGTATGAAGTTTTGCCAAACACTGGTATATGTGTACTTTGAGTGGGTATCCACCTGACGTTAGTGGGAGGGGCGATATTCAGCCGTCATAATTAATTTCATGGATCAGAAGAATTCATCTATTTGCATCGCTACATATTTCACCCTCGCATCACCGGACCATTTTGATTTTTCTAAATCAATCAGATGCTCTTACGGTAATAGAATCGACGGACAACCTGAGGGTCCCTGGTTCGACCTGTGGATATTTCAGGTCATAGTTTAAGTCCACGCTATATCTCCCGTCATACAATGCCATTGCACTATCGGTGAAAGAAGGGTGCCATTAAAACAGCCCCATTGGTGGTTTATATATTGAATCTAAGAGAGTTCATCTCATCCTTACAGGGTTTGACACACGGCCATAGAGCGTTCTGTATACATACATACACACACACATGAATACATACATATATATATACATATCTTAATTATATTACATCCACAGTTCCACACCTCATTCCCCCCCCCCTACCTCATGACAACGCCGAGTCCTGTACACTGTGTTGTTATGGGAAAACTCCCGAGCTTACTGGAGGGTTGAGGTTGATCACCGAGACTTGGTGTATTATTTCAGGAGTAACTTATGATTATTATTATTTGTTTTTCTGGATTGTATGAAATCAGATTTGGTTGTTCTATTTTTAGAGCATTTTCGAAAAAAAAATGCTCTATTGTCCCCGTTTTGTCAGTCTGTCTGTCATCACACTAGATCTCAACAACCATAAGTCCTAGACCCATGATGTATATATCATTTTGTAGGTCTTGGCCTGCCAAGAAATAGCTTTTTTTCCATTTCGCGATCTGACCTCTCAGGGCCGTAAAAGGGGCCTTATAAAGTACCGTTTTTTACTATATAAGCTATATTAATAATGGACCGCCTATATCTCAGCAACCATAAGTCCTAGACCCATGATGTATATATCATTGTATAGGTCTTGGCCTGCCAAGTGTACATCAAAAGTCCATTTCGCGATTTGACCTCTCAGGGCCAAAATATAAGAGTTTGTTATGTACCGTTTTGCTTATATTTTAAATATAAATAATAAAAGCTAATCAAAGGGGCGTAATCATTATTTATTTTTGTAACAGTTATTCAACATGACTTACTTGTCCTTTTAATATCTTTTTTCAGATATATGCATTACACAATTGAATTTATAAACATTTCCAAAATTTACAAATATTTACTGAAAGATAACAAACGTACTGATACATAAAATGAAAATGCGCTAACACGTCCTGTGTCCAGAATGGAACAGGCTTAATTGCTTGTTTTTTAAGGTGACATCGTTTTTTCTTTCTTAAAATCTTTCTTGCCAATGTTTTTAAAAGAGAATACAAATCTATTGGTACATCTTGACGCACTCACATACAACTCACACATGTCTATACATTCACACACACGTGTATACATTCACACACACGTGTATACATTCACACACACTCGTGTATACATTCACACACACACGTGTATACAATCACACACACACGTGTATACATTCACACACCGATATATACATTCACACACGTGTATACATTCACACACACACACACACGTGTATACATTCACACACACACACGTGTATACATTCACACACACACGTTTATACATTCACACATACGTATATACATACATACATTCACACACGTTTATATACATTCACACACGTTTATATACATTCACACATACGTATATACATACATTCACACACGTTTATATACATTCACACACATGTATATACATTCACACTCATGTATACATTCACGTGTTTCCCTAAAATGTACGTCATCTCCGGCCCCTTGCCGGTTGTTATACTGATGACGTAATTTCCTTTTTTTTAATTTGTTTCCTTTGTGCATTACGTTTTTAATGGCTGAATGAGGCCGCACCAAACTACTCGCCTCAGTCTCGTTTTGTATGGCTAGTTTCCACGAAACTATAACTTACCTGGGTTGTTTTCGTTCGCTTGTTAAATGGTTGAATGGGGGGGGGGGCGGCGGCGTATCGGCTCAAAGGGGAGTTAGGTGGCCTAGGGCGCTTGGCCTGAGAAAGCACGCAACGTCTACTCGGTATGTTTCGTGTGTACAGGTTTGCAGGATCACGCACCTGACGGCCTCGTTCCCGCATCGTTGCCAGATGATTACACTACTTGTCACAATCTCTCCACGTTTTGAGACTTGCGCTACGAAAAAGAAGCTCCTTAAGTAGTGCGATGTTTTATATACATACAGTGGATTCCGCTTAATTGGGACAAAAAGCCTCGGTCCACATCGTGTATAGGCCTAATTTTACATGTATAATAGTAGTTGTAAATGTCCATACTTTTTGCTACATTTTTAGGCTATATTAATTTCGTCCACAACTTTCTATCAACACTTCGTTCCTGAATCAGCAGGAGGGATTCTTTATTCCAATTCCAGGGTTGGAGACTCATTTAAACAGAAATATAAACAACTTACAAACCATTTGCCTTTATCGATTTATCGATCCATAAATCATTTCTCTCCAACACAGCCTAATTTCTGTTGTTATTTTTGTTATTTGTACTCTGATCTCGCCCCCCCCCCCCGCCTCAATCTCCCCTACTCACATCGTTTTGTGGTGAGTCATAGATTTTGACGACACAAAAGAACTCTCCGGTTGTCGCTGCTATCATAATGGAAACACACACGGGTTTCACGCTCACCCTCTGAAGCTAGTTCGCCACGCGCTTTATCGTCGTTACATTAAAAAAAAACCAACTAATCCCTCGTGGTGACTCCATGATCATTGCACCCTCCTCCCTTTTGACAATGTTGATGGGAGAAGAATTCGCCACCTCTGCCAGGTTTGCACAGCTTTTTTTTTTTAGCTATTCTTAGACAGAGGTGCGCAGATTTCTTTTTAAAAACTCCGCTTAAATTGGCTCTTAGATTTGACACAAGGGCCGGACCTAGATCGGATGTCTGGGGCGTTAAGAAATAATTAACATGAAATGAAAGCGTCATTGACGTGATAGAGTGCAAAGGAATTATACAAGCACCCTGACGGGCTGGGATCTGGGCCGAGGGCCGCAGTTTGGCCATGTCCTCTCTAAGAGCTGCTTCGTAGCGTGGTTTGCAATAGAGGAGGGGGTGGGGGGTGGAATGAGAAAGAAGCCTCATACTTTCCTCCATTGCTTTCCTCACAGTAAATATTCAAGGTTATTTAGAGGTCAGTCCGTAGATGTGCTCAGCCATTCAATGATCAACGTGTCGGCAGAAGTAAATTAGTCCGTCCGGCCCAGGTCCGCCGTGAGCAGAGTTACTGTTGCGTGACGTCATATCTAGATAAAGTGTGGATCCCGGGGACTGGCCCGAGTGCACGAAACGTCTCCTCTCCATCGGGGGGGGGCGGTGGGGGGTGCCTATTCAAGCGTGACCTGTTGTCATGCCAAACAGTTTCGACGTCACATTGGGTTGTTTGTGAACACACCTTTCTTATTACTTTTTAAATCCCCCCCCCAACACACGTTCGGCTTCTGTATCGAAGACTGATTGATTGATTTATTTTATACTGCTTGACCCCAATTGTTTGCCCCCCCCCCTCCTTCCTTCCCCAAACCGGTCGACGACAGTGCGATAGACACACAATCATTTGTAGAAATGCAATTACCCCCCCCCCCCCATCTTGCATGGAATTAAATGTTTTTTTTAATCGAGCCAATAACCCCCACCCCACCCAACCTTCCGGTTGAGCTACGTTTTTTTGCAAATTTTCTTCCTGTTAGTCTATTTTGTGCAGCATTAGCTCTTAGTCCAGTTTATGTTGTGCAGCATTAGCTCTTAGTCCAGTCTATGTTGTGCAGCATTAGCTTCTAGTCCAGTCTATGTTGTGCAGCATTATCTTCTGGTCCAGGCTATGTTTGCAGCATTAGCTTCTAGTCCAGTCTATGTTATGCAGCATTAGCTTCTGGTCCAGGCTATGTTTGCAGCATTAGCTTCTAGTCCAGTCTATGTTATGCAGCATTAGCTTCTGGTCCAGGCTATGTTTGCAGCATTAGCTTCTAGTCCAGTCTATGTTATGCAGCATTAGCTTCTGGTCCAGGCTATGTTTGCAGCATTAGCTTCTAGCCCAGTCTATGTTGTGCAGCATTATCTTCTGGTCCAGGCTATGTTTGCAGCATTAGCTTCTAGTCCAGGCTATGTTTGCAGCATTAGCTTCTAGTCCAGTCTATGTTGTGCAGCATTATCTTTTGGTCCAGGCTATGTTTGCAGCATTAGCTTCTAGTCCAGTCTATGTTGTGCAGCATTAGCTTCTAGTCCAGTCTATGTTGTGCAGCATTAGCTTCTGGTCCAGGCTATGTTTGCAGCATTAGCTTCTAGTCCAGGCTATGTTTGCAGCATTAGCTTCTAGTCCAGTCTATGTTGTGCAGCATTATCTTTTGGTCCAGGCTATGTTTGCAGCATTAGCTTCTAGTCCAGTCTATGTTGTGCAGCATTATCTTTTGGTCCAGGCTATGTTTGCAGCATTAGCTTCTAGTCCATTCTATGTTGTGCAGCATTAGCTTCTAGTCCAGTCTATGTTGTGCAGCATTAGCTTCTGGTCCAGTCTATGTTGTGCAGCATTAGCTTCTAGTCCATTCTATGTTGTGCAGCATCAGCTTTAAGTCGAGTTTACTGGTATTTAAACCGTTTGTCATCTAAATTCGCATGAATCGTGAGACTGGTGAATTTTACATGAGTGTCCGTTGAATGACCCTCCCAGCGTCCACAGGCCGCGAGCGGAGAGTATTGATCGTTCCCTTTCTACATTTTATATCTCCAGACCTGGGGATGACGGGGGGGGGGTCCCTCCCCTCCTCGCCGATTACCTGAAAGTTTAATTTACATGTTAGTCACATCTCGTTACAACGAAGTTAAGCGTGAGAGATACAATAGTAATGGCGTGGACAATATTCTTCTTAAGGGACATTTTATTTTTTTGTGTCTTGTGATAGTAAAAAAAGAAAAGTGTTGAATTCATCTGTTTCTATAACCTCGGCAAATGAAGAGATTGTGTGGTTAGCACAACGCCCAGCCGCATTTACTTCCCCAACTAAAGTCAGGTACCCATTTTTAGCTGGGTGGACTTGTGGGTCGACTTTGATACAAATTTCTCCCCGGGAAAATGTCCCACAGTTTTCACAGAGGACCGAACCCAAGACTCACAGGTCGAATGTCGAAGTAGATACCACTCGGCCACCAGCCCCCACATTTTAAATGATAATTCAGTCACTTCGTCATAAACCAGACAAGTTCATTAACAAACAAAAACAATAATTATTTTTCATGTTAATGAAAACTCGCATTTCGTTGTAACGAGTTATTATTATATATATATATATATATATATATATATATATATATATATATGTATGTATGCACGCGCATACGTTTTCATTGCTTCGAATACTGCCATTTAACGACTCCGTTAATCGTTTGATACGGCGGCACTTAGAAATAAAATAAAAAAAAAAAGAAGATACCAGCTCGGCCCTCGTTATTGCTGCTCGCGCAAGCTCTAATCTCCCCACGAGCAGGTCAGTTGATGAGCAACCTCCTGACCTTGTTATCTCCACATGCCACGCGTGGGGCGCTCAGATGTGTTGTTGATGGCGATGACAGGAGCCTGTCAGGTTTTATAGAAATGAGGAAAGGCGGTTACCTTCATTAAAATTGTTGATGTTTATATATATTTATATATATATATATATATATATATATATATATATATATATATATATAATACAGTAGATTCCGCTTAATTGGGACAGCCGCTTATTTGGGACAAATCTCAAAGAAGCCGATAGTAAATTTGTATATTTAATTGGGACATCCGCTTAATTGGGACAAAAAGCCTCGGTCCCGATGTGTCCCAATTAAGCCGAATCGACTGTATATATATATATATATATATATATATATATATATATATATATATATATATATATACAGAGGCGTAGATAGATATAATGTTAGATGGATACCTATGTGTGTTTTGCATGTTGATCTGTTGTACAACTGACCCAGTCTATATATTAGCCGTGTCCATTAAATTTGTCCGTGTCTATGTCTGTGTTTATTAAACTCTTTTGCAACGCTCCACAATTTTTCAGCTTGCGGCACATTTTTAACTTTTACAGATATTAGGCGGCACACATAAAAACAATTTTAGACACATTGATACATACAAAAACATGTATTCTTGTGAAAATAACTCAAGTATTGTAAGTGTAATGTGAAGTATAACGAGAATAATTCAAGTATTTTCGGCGCATTGATTTAAATGAACGATCGAACATCTGCATCACGACTTGCATTCTGTGTGTCACAATAATGGAAAAATTTGACACATATTTTATGTGTCCAATAATATATATTGTTAGTTCATATTTTGAAGGGGCACAGTTTTTATTTTGGTGCCATTTGTATATATATATATATATATATATATATATATATATATATTGCTATTAAGCTACTTGAATCTGTAATTGTTATCATGTGTGCAGGGGCGGATAAAGGTCGTCTTTTTAGAAAGTTATGTGTCACTTAAGTTATTTTTTTTTTAATGGGGGTGCATTAGAAATTCTGGCCCAAGATGTTCCTCCCCCCGGCTCCCGCCATTATATTTGCCTCTGTGTGTGTCTGTGTTAAGGTTTTTGTATTGTATGTTCTCATCTTTCGAACCATGTTTTTCATACAAATCCTTTCATCGTTTTAACACTGTCAATTCCGAGTTCCATGTGTAAAAACTAGTTGATGAATACACAATATAAATCTCTCCGGAAGCTGTGTGTGTGTGTGTGTTTATTTTCGGTAAGCAGGTGTTTCACTTTGTTGCCAAACAATTAAACACGTACACAACAACAGATCAACCAACCAAACAAAACGGACGCGTTAATGTCTGACATTAACGGCCGCGTTGATTGACATGTGTTTTTATTAGTGCATGAATCTAAGTTTGAATAGTTTTTTTTTTTTATTAATTGTGAAATATTTGTGTGTATCATTGTCCAAGTATTACTGTACGTCTCTGTGCTTAAAGGGGGGGGGGAAGTGGGGGAAAATCCGGTAACAGTACCCCCCCCCCTCCAATCTTCCCTATAGCTCTCTGTATGCTCTTTGAAGTTGTGTTATATTTCGTGATATAACATAATTTATTATTTAAAAAGCAACAACTCAGTAATATCAATACACGCGGGAATGTACGAAACAAAAGACGCAATTAATAATATGACCTTACATAGATGTACTTCAATCTTTAAAATGTTCACTCCTTGTAAAAAAAAAATCCCCCCATCCCCCCCACAAAAAACAAAAACTAACCTAGAATAATAATAAGAAAAAGTGCTGTGCATTTCAAAAGGTTTAATGTTTTGTGACGTAATGCCTCTTCCCTCCCCTCTCCCCGCTCGCAATCCTTCATTTATGTCGAGTCTAGCGCCCGAGGGCAGACCGCGTCCCGCAGACTTGACTTGTGTCCCGCTGATGTTCCCGATAATTCTCACTTCTTCCTTCCTTACAACTGTGGTACGCCTTTGTAAGCCCTCCACCCCTTCCCTTCACGCTAACTTTGTTGTTTCATTTTTATTCACACTGACCAACCTCACTTCAGTGTTAATGCTGTTTTTTTTTTTGTTCCGGGCTGCATTCTTTTATAACTTTAGATCACACCCCCCTCAACACCCCCCCCCCCCTGTTTTTTCTTTCATTGTTCACATGTTGTGTATGTGATTACGCAATCCGTTGCACGCATTTAAGTGACACTTTTTTTTCCCTCTAACAAGAAGGTGTGAGGTTAAGATTTCTATGATGTAAGATAATAACATCCTTTTGAAGCCATTTTGTTCGAGTTATAAATTCAAGTCGACTGAAGTTAAGTAATTCCTTTCTAGCCCTCGCATTTTTTTTTTGAAGAATAATATTTGAAGATCACACGAGAGATGTGTCGTTACTTTTATATGAATGGTGAAATAAAACAGTTTAAATGTATGTGTTAGTTCACACAAACATACCCACACCGTATCTATCTATCTATCTATCTATCTATCTATCTATCTATCTATCTATCTATCTATCTATCTATCTATCTATCTATCTATCTATCTATCTATCTATCTATCTATCTATCTATCTATCTATCTATCTATCTATCTATCTATCTATCTATCTATCTATCTATCTATCTATCTATCTATCTATCTATCTATCTATCTATCTATCTATCTATCTATCTATCTATCTATCTATCTATCTATCTATCTATCTATCTATCTATCTATCTATCTATCTATCTATCTATCTATCTATCTATCTATCTATCTATCTATCTATCTATCTATCTATCTATCTATCTATCTATCTATCTATCTATCTATCTATCTATCTATCTATCTATCTATCTATCTATCTATCTATCCATCCATCTATCTATCCATCTATCTATCTCTATCTATCTATCTTATCTATCTATCTTATCTATCTATTAACGTAGGGCACTTCCAGGGGAGGGGTAGCCCGAATTCTAGTTATGGGCACCAAGCCCAAGTTGTTGTTTTTTCTGTTGAAATGGGGCTATTTGTCCTTCCCTACACCTAAATGAAATTGTGTTAAATATAATGTAGATTTAGGTCAAGTGGTATTTGAAGGGGTGGGGCGGGGTGGATTTTATCACAACTAACTAGGTCCATAGAATTCTCCATATAGGTTTGTTTCGTTTATCACTTTTATTAAGTTCCTCTGAATGTAAACACAATAAGGCCTCCTAGAGAAACATTGGCCCATGAATGGCCCGCCTGTTTATAGCCGTGATAAAATCTTATCAGGCGTTGTTTATCCTCCACATTGAACTCTCGAGTCTGAAGCGTTTGTTGACTGGAGCTCTTTGAAAAACTCCAGACCTGGGGAGCCTAGCGGCATTTGAAAGAAAAGGGGGGGGGGGGCGGTTGGGTTTGAATGTGTTTAGAGGGTTTGATCTTAAAGGTGATCATTCGGTACCTTAAAAACAAGGAAAAGTTGGGAATCTCTGGTCATTCCTGAGGTCGATGATAAGCTGTCTTCCGGTTTTTTGCATAATTTAAAAAAAAAAAGGTCACCGTAAAGATCCGCAGCGTTGTCAATTTTAGCAAGACTTTGTGAAGAAAAGTGATTAGATAATAGAAAAAAAATATAGCTGACTGAGAGCTGCGCAAAACTCAGCTTCACGTGGCCAACATTATACATGTGGACAAGTCACTTTGAAAAGTGTCGACGTCGGTAGAGATGGTGGCGTGGGAGGGAGGGTGTCTGGGGAAGCGGCGGTGGCGGTGGTAATCGATCATTCCCATCTTCCGAGTTGGAGCTTCTTGTTTATAAACACGCCGCCTTCCCGGAGTTGCCCTAGGTGTGGCTCCGGCTGTTTAGACTACCTGCATCTCTCTCTCTTTTTTTTCTCGCCCTCTCTCTCGGGCTCGAGGTTTGTAGATCTGAGAAATCCGCCTTGGCTTACCAAGTGCTGTAAGTTTGTTATTCAAACTTGAGTCAGTAGTTGCTCATTACTGTTGACTTTTGATTGGTATGGCGCCAACTGAGGATTTTAGCAGAAGAGGTCAAGAAGGTCTTCTCAAGGGGGTCTTCTCAAGAAGGTCTTCTCAAGGAGCGGGCAGCTTTGTTGAATATATGTATACACATATTCAGTATACTTTTTTCTAAATTTCTGATTTCTTTTAGTAAATGTATCATGGTTTTATGTTTTTCGCCGTTCAACAAATTCGTAATCGATGTTATCTCTTTCCGTCGATACTGTTCACATCGTCAATTCGAGCGCTGGACGGGACGCAGCCAGCCAAAGTGCACAATGGCTTGTCCAAGTGCACGATGGGCCGGTTAGCAAACATTGACCGCAGCCTCTACATCAACAATGATGGATAGATTTGTTGCAGTAAGATAATAAAATACATTTCCTGGTATCCTAAGACAAAACTCACACGGACCGAATCCGCACGTTTTTACTCAGGCCCAAGGCAAGTGTACTTTTGGGGCTCCAGGCAAATGTACTTTTTAGCCCAGACAAATGTACTTTTGGGGGCTCCAGGCAAATGTACTTTTTAGCCCAGACAAATGTACTTTTGGGGGCTCTAGGCAAATGTACTTTTTAGCCCAGACAAATGTACTTTTGGGGGCTCCAGGCAAATGTACTTTTGGAGGCTCCAGGCAAATGTACTTTTGGGGGCTCCAGGCAAATGTACTTTTGGGGGCTCCAGGCAAATGTACTTTTGGGGGCTCCAGGCAAATGTACTTTTGGGGGCTCCAGGCAAATGTACTTTTGGGGGCTCCAGGCAAATGTACTTTTTAGCCCAGACAAATGTACTTTTGGGGTTCCCAGGCAAATGTACTTTTTAGCCCAGACAAATGTACTTTTGGGGGCTCTAGGCAAATGTACTTTTTAGCCCAGACAAATGTACTTTTGGGGGCTCCAGGCAAATGTACTTTTGGAGGCTCCAGGCAAATGTACTTTTGGGGGCTCCAGGCAAATGTACTTTTGGGGGCTCCAGGCAAATGTACTTTTGGGGGCTCCAGGCAAATGTACTTTTGGGGGCTCCAGGCAAATGTACTTTTTAGCCCAGACAAATGTACTTTTGGGGTTCCCAGGCAAATGTACTTTTTAGCCCAGACAAATGTACTTTTGGGGGCTCTAGGCAAATGTACTTTTTAGCCCAGACAAATGTACTTTTGGGGGCTCCAGGCAAATGTACTTTTTAGCTCAAGGCAAATGTACTTTTGGGGGCTCTAGGCAAATGTACTTTTTAGCCCAGACAAATGTACTTTTGGGGTTCCCAGGCAAATGTACTTTTGGGGGCCGTAGGCAAATGTACATTTTGTGGCCCTAGTCAAAGATAAATTTGGTAAATTGCATTAAAACGTGAACTAGTTTTAAGTTTATATATATATGCGGAGATCAGAGCGAGACCTGCATATGATGCATGCAACACTTCATTGAAAACATTGAATAAGTCATGTCCTACCGTAACTATACACTCAGTCAGTAGAGCGCGTTCGGGTTTAATTGCCCTTACCCTGGAGCTTTCTGGTTGAAATTAAACTTTTCCCCTTTAGTTGCGGGATTTTCCGTTCCGTTAACTTTGAACTTTTTTTTCCCCCACTCTCCGTTTTCGAGGCTTTTAATCCTTTCACTTCCCCGAGGGCACTTTTTCCCTTTCATGCAGACTTTCCTCATTCTTACATATAATTATGTGTGCGCGCGTGTGTGCGCGAGATTAGTCTCAGTAGTTGTACCTGTAGTCAAAATTGACAGGTTCAGGATACGCAGGTGTCAAATGGGCGGAGCTTAGCTTTAAAAAAAAAGATTTTTAGATAAGAAATCATATATACCAGGGTTTCTCAACTTTTTATTTTGCAACTGCACCCCAAACGGTGCGAAAGTATGTACGCGAAATAATGTACTTATTCTCATAGTGTACTTATTCTCATAATGTACTTATTCTCATAATGGAATTTGCTTGCCTTCCTATTTTGATTCTTGGGCGCGTGGTTTGGTGATGAGTCACGCAGCAAACTGGCGAACTTTTTTTTTTACACTCTTGGTTGTTTTAAACGGAAACAAAATATATATCTAGCTGCATACCCCTGCCAGAGGCGTAGCGAGGGGGGCAAGGCAACTTGCGCCCGGGGCATTTTACCTTTTAATACCTTTTTAGCGCCCCCCCATTCGAAAACCATATAATATTATATGTAAAATATACCATTTGGCGCCCCTGAACCTCGGCGCCCGGGGACATATGTACCCCCACCCCCCTAGATACGCCTCTGACCCCTGCATAACCTTTCCCGTACCCCTTGGGGTACGCGTACCACCGAGTGAGAACCTCGGATATATACAGTTTGGGAATTAAAAAATTGTGTGTGTGTGTGTTGTTTGAGTCTGTTGACTATTTTGAAGTAGTCAGAAGATGTAGGATTTATCTGTTCTTTTTTTTTACCAGCTGTATGACGTTTTTGAAAATGCTATTGACATTACGAGTCGACACTCGGTCTGTGCCGTATGACAACATTTGTCGCCCTTGTCATAACTGTAAAACAGAATCATAACACAGTCGCGAGGATTACAGGAGCGATACACATAAACAAAAGTCATGGCTGCCAAGGTGGACGATTTTTTTTTTGAGATCTGTAGACATTTTTTTGAGATCTGTAGACATTTTTTTGAGCAATCTACTTAAAGGGAAAAAATCAAACAATATAAAATAATTTTTTATTCTTTATTAATTTTTATATTTTCTATATATCTATATTGGTTTTATCCACATATTATATATTATACAGACAGCGCATCGCTATATAAATAATCCTCGGTTTTGTGTTAAAAACTCTCGCGCCATTGTTGTTATTCGCTTTTGTTTCCAATGACGCTTTTCATTCATAAAAACACACAGACCTATTTACACCTCTTAGTTGTTTTTTCAAGACATGAAATATGAATAAAATAAAGTTTTCAAGTTGCTTTATAAATATAAAAAAGTGATAATATATTATTTAATTCATAAGTTTGTGGGTTTCAGGAGATTTATATATAAAATAAACATTTCTATTCAATGAATGGACTGATGAGAGTAAATATTATTAATGGCGGGATGAAAACATTGTTTTAAAACGAGGCTAGCACAATCTGTATAATATATAATCTGTGGTTTCATCCATTTCTGGATAATTATTCCGGAACAAAAAGTTGGCAGCCCTGAACAAAATATATCACTCGTGTCGGATTTATTTACAGTGCCTGACGTGGTATCGAGGGGGAATTAAATATGGGTCACGTGAGGTCATCTTATCCCGTATGTCGTTTTCTATCGTTCAATCCGAACACAATGTTATTGATTAACATTGATTGATTAACATTGGTCGATTAACATTGATTAATTAACATTGGTTGATTAACATTGATTGATTAACATTGGTTGATTAACATTGATTGATTAACATTGATTGTCCGAAAGTTTAGACCGTTTAATATTTTCAAGATTGTAAATGAGTTATTTTATTGTTTCCAACTTCAGAGGGGTGGGGGTGCGATCGTCCTAAAGCCCGTGGGGGGGGGGCCGGTAATTAAAACTTCATTCCATGAGTTATTCAGTTTTTTTTTTAATCCACAAGGGGCGTATTAGACCTTTTTTTTTTTAAGAAAGTCTTAAGTGATGGCATTTTAGACATTTTTTAAAGAAAAGGCGACAAACAATGATTGGTCTAATGCCGTGCCGAGGCAACTTATCACTTCACTGCTGTTAAATGCGCCGGGCCTTGGGCTAATAGAACCGTACCTGTTGTCTATATCTCGTACCATACGCACCTGTCTTCTCTCTGGCGAGGGGTGGGGTCTTGGAGCGACTGTCCTAGCTGCTGCGTCAGATCGGATAATAAAATAATATAATACGTAGTATGGACACAGAGAACCACTGCAGTCCAGCTCTGTTGTTGCAGACGTTTGACCAATTCAGTGAATATCTCAAGTTCAACTGAAACTTTTGTTTGTGGTTTGAACAACAACACAAAAAAGAATCGCGCCATAAAAAGTTGGCAGGCTGGCAGAAAAGTTAACAAGCGGGTGGAGGAAATTAGCACGTCGTAGGAAAAGTTAACAAAATGGTGAAACATGTTAACTGGCTGTTTATGGCCCATTTTTTGTATAGAGAATTCTCGGGGCGGGGGGGGGGGAGGGGGGTTGTATGTATTTCGCGTGGGTTACGGCGCATTGTGGCTGGGTGGTGGAACTATTAGGGAACAAATACATGTATTTTTTTGTTATGTATAGAAAGAGGGCACTCGGTTCATAGCGCATTGATTGGGCGTCTTTGAGGCGGTTGTTAGGTTATGCAGATCGTCATGTGGAGCGACCGTGAAGAGTGCTGGTTCGAACACATCGGGTTGGACTGGAATGTGTTTGATTGTTATATTTTCTTACCAGTTGGAGGAGTCGCGGCGAATGTTGTTTGCTATTGATTGTGATGGTTGCGATGGCAGGGATTGATGTGGGATGATTTATCTTGTACCCGGCTGTGATGGGTGTGTTTGATGTGGTTTGTATGATTGTCGTAGACTTTATGGCTTTGTATGATTGTGGTAGACTGTATGGTTTGTTCGTGGTGGTTTGTATGATTGTGGTAGACTGTATGGTTTGTTCGTGGTGGTTTGTATGATTGTGGTAGACTGTATGGTTTGTTCGTGGTGGTTTGTATGATTGTGGTAGACTGTATGGTTTGTTCGTGGTGGTTTGTATGATTGTGGTAGACTGTATGGTTTGTTCGTGGTGGTTTGTATGATTGTGGTAGACTGTATGGTTTTGTTCATGGTGGTTTGTATGATTGTGGTAGACTTTATGCTATGTTTTTTTTTTTTAATATTATTTATGGCTGCGATGGTGGCTGCCACGTGTCGGCTGGTACGTAATATTTGATTGATGGCCTTGGTTATTATGGTGGCTGTGGTTGTGTTATGGCTGCGATGATTGTGGCACCCGCCAGTTAATAGCTTAAGATCGTTTTCTTTTCTCACATCCCCCCTCCTCTCTTCCCACCTCCCAACCGTATGACGATGTATCCAAGTTTTTTTTTATATCCCCCCTTTCCCCCCTTTCCGCTCATTTAGAACTCAGAACCGTGACATGGAAAATACGAGGATTTTACGAGGGACTTTATCGCCCGCCATCAGTTCATGAACCGTTGCAATTTGTATACATTCTTTTTTTTTCTCTCTCTATCTGTACAATTCTTGTGCGCCCCCCCCCCCTTTTCCAATCCCTTCTCCCGTTTCATTTTTTTTATGTTAACTCCCAAACCCGTTCCGCCAGATTAATTTTCTTATAATACTGTGTTAACCTGTGAAGGTGCTGTGTGTGTGTGTGTCTGTATGTCTGTGTTTTTTTTTTATTTTATCTTTTGTGCGGTTCACGTATGTGTGTGTGTGTGGTTCAACATGAATGAATAATTGTATGTAGTGAATAATGACCGACATGATGTCTTGAGGAAGTCATTTGTGTGTATGTTGTTGTTGTTGGTTTCTTCCCCCACTAGTTCATTATTATAAAGACCATACTTTGGTAAACATAATTACAAATACATACAAATGACATAATTACACATTCTCCTTACATTGTCGTGGGGCAGCCTTCTGTCAATTTGAAACTGTCTAACACAATATTTTTTTCATTTTTTGACCCGAGTAGCTGCCATAACATCACACGGAGCTTCTGTTCCAAGGGTGGGCAAACTTTTTGAATCGCAGGCCTTGTTGGCTTCTTTAATGAACAGAAGGGCCGGATTAAGAGAAGAAGAAAAATGACACAAGGGCCGGACTGAGAGCAAATAGTGGATTGGGTGTTTACATAAATATATATGTATTAAATGCGCGGTCTGGAGGGAACTCCTCCAACGGGCCATACTTGGCCAATTGGATGTTGTTTGCCAATGTCTGTTCTATTGACAAGCGATCTTTAATTTCTGCCAACAATCACCTGGTGCCCATTTTAAATCTGGGTGGGCTATGTGACATCGATCGGATCCGATAAAATTCACACCGATCACAAGGGCTTGAATTCGGACCCTTGCGATTGGCAGTCGAGCACTCTACCTTACTGCTAACCTATGTACAGAAATGCATTAAAAAAAAAAACGAACATGAGATTTTATTACGAAGAAATCACGTGCCTTCACCGTATTTTTTTTTATTCACCTCCATGATTCATGTTTTCGTTTAATACATTTTTGCCGTCAGAATAAGTTCAATTAGAGATGTTTTTGTACGAGTGACTTCGCGCGCATTTCCAAAGCAGACGTATGAATGCGAGCATTCTCATCATGAAAATTCATCCTTTCTTTTAATGCCTTACCTGAAAAAATGAAACGCAAAAAAAAAAAAAGATTGACCTTGAAATCAGTTCACGGTGACCCCCAGACGTTCGCCCCCAATTAGAATGAACTTCCTGTTTTGAACATGAATTAAACTAGTCTGTCAGTTGACTATACATCCAATTAATGCCAATATCGGAGTGATGATAATCCACCTAATATTTTTTTCCCTACAGTAGGAGATCGATACAGCTTATTATTGTATAATAAAAAAAAGTTCATATTGAAGAGTAATGTATACTCCAGTTATCTTACACAATTAAACTAATACAGCTAATTAAAGACATTCGGAGAGTAATTATATCTGTGTGGTAAAAACCAGAGCGATTGCCGATCAGCGTAGTTATTATTCTAAATTAGTAATATGAATGCATTGATTACTAAATCGCGTCTCTAAAATTGTAAATAAATACCATTAATATACGAAATAACAGTTAATTAGTAATTTATAAAACTAAAACACAAAGGTGTTGTATTTTTTTAATTTTTTTTTTAAATCATTATAGCTTATGCAATAGGCTGGACAAACAAACAAAACATTTATTGTTGTTTTAGCAAATTGTAGACGTGACTGGACACGACTGCGTCATCGTTAGGTTGATCAGTTGATTTATGTTGATATAAACAATCGATGGATAATATATTATATTGATAATTATTATAAATCTATTATCTCTATCTTTTGCTTTGGTTTATCCTAATCTTCGGTTTATCCTAATCTTTGGTTTATCTTTATCTTTGGTTTATCTCTACCTTGATTTATCTGAATGTTTTGTTCCATCTAAATCTTTATCTCAATCTTTGTTTTATCCTAATCTATGTTTTATCCTAATCTGTTTTATCCTAATCTATGTTTTATCCTAATCTATGTTTTATTCTAATCTTTGTTTTATTTCAATCTTTGGTTTATCTCAATCTTTGGTTTATCTCTATCTTTGGTTTATCTCTACCTTTGATTTATCTGAATGTTTTGTTCCATCTAAATCTTTATCTCAGTCTTTGGTTTATCTCAATCTTTGGTTTATCTCTACCTTGATTTATCTGAATGTTTTGTTCCATCTAAATCTTTATCTCAGTCTTTGGTTTATCTCAATCTTTGCTTTGTTGTATCAAATGTTAGATTCATTGCCTCATCCCCGGAAGTTCAGTCAGACTCTCACATCGAGCTATGCAGTGGTTCCCTCGTTTTGGTTTATGTAATTATACGGGATCTAGTTATGCACGAGAAGGAGACCGTTTCAAAACGAGTTATCTTTCCTTCTGTTCAATGAACATGATTCGGATTGTACTAAGCTCAGTTGAGTCTTGTCTTGAGGATAGGTAAAATACAAGACTGCCTCCATTACAAACCGAGGGAGGGAAGGGGGGGTCTACAAGTATTACTTTCTATTACATCTCGTGCTAGGTGGGCCCCGGGGCCTCCAAATATTTTAAGAACGGCTCACCTGCGAAGGTGATTCGTGCATAGGTAATATTGTTTTTTTAAAGGTAAACTATTTAGTCTAATTTGTTTTTATGTCTTTACCTTCTGGTAAACAGGCGAAGAATTGACGATATGCCCTCGAACGGAAACGTGCTGCACTCGTGATATGGAGGAAAAGCTTACGTCACTAAGCCGGAAGGAGTACACCAAACAGCTGGAGGAGTCGTACAAGTTGTTGAAATCCACGTTCGCCTCCAGGACAAAGAAATTCGAAGGTGAGTTTAACCAAAGCTTACACACAGGCTGACGGATAAATTGGAGCGTTTGCAGGTTGATTATCTGTCTGCTCTTTTAGAGTGATTTAATGGAGGGGGGGTGTGGGGAAGGAGGTTGGGTGGAGTGTTTCGTGTCCGACGTCATGCATTCGTGTGTTGTGCGTCACTTGGAGTACTTCAAGTCAGGATATTCTCTACAGGTTTCCAGCCCCCCCCCCCAACTATAAAAAGACGGACTTCGTCGGATTAAATACATTAAAACATATTTCATTAGCGATTGGGCGCATAAAGTTTGGCGCCTCTGGCGATTTCATTAGCGATTGGGCGCATAATGTTTGGCACCCCTGGCGATTTCATTAGCGATTGGGCGCATAATGTTTGGCGCCCCTGGCGATTTCATTAGCGATTGGGCGCATAATGTTTGGCGCCCCTGGCGATTTCATTAGCGATTGGGCGCATAATGTTTGGCGCCTCTGGCGATAAGTCGTCGTCACGCCTGAGGCGACCTTCACATACTCATCTCCCCTTTGTCAATGTCTCTCTCTTCACCCCCTCTTACTCTCTCTCTCTCTCTCTCTCTCTCTCTCTCTCTCATTCTCTATCCACATCGGGTGCGCACGCTGTGTGCCACGTGCTCGACTCCCGGCGAATGTCAGTAACTTAAATGTCTCCCGTGGTGGGCCCCGTGGCCATGACACTGTCGGGTATGGACTAGATTTTTTAAAAAAGGGACACTTACAAAAAACCGTTCCGTTATGTTTATATGATGTAAGAGATAAAACGTCTCACCTCACACAGTGATGTAAGCAAACAGGCAATAAACTCTCACTCGTATACTTACATCTCCAGGCAATAAACTCTCACTCGTATACTTACATCTCCAGGCAATAAACTCTCACTCGTATACTTACATCTCCAGGCAATAAACTCTCACTCGTATACTTACATCTCCAGGCAATAAACTCTCACTCGTATACTTACATCTCCAGGCAATAAACTCTCACTCGTATACTTACATCTCCAGGCAATAAACTCTCACTCGTATACTTACATCTCCAGGCAATAAACTCTCACTCGTATACTTACATCTCCAGGCAATAAACTCTCACTCGTATACTTACATCTCCAGGCAATAAACTCTCACTCGTATACTTACATCTCCAGGCAATAAACTCTCACTCGTATACTTACATCTCCAGGCAATAAACTCTCACTCGTATACTTACATCTCCAGGCAATAAACTCTCACTCGTATACTTACATCTCCAGGCAATAAACTCTCACTCGTATACTTACATCTCCAGGCAATAAACTCTCACTCGTATACTTACATCTCCAGGCAATAAACTCTCACTCGTATACTTACATCTCCAGGCAATAAACTCTCACTCGTATACTTACATCTCCAGGCAATAAACTCTCACTCGTATACTTACATCTCCAGGCAATAAACTCTCACTCGTATACTTACATCTCCAGGCAATAAACTCTCACTCGTATACTTACATCTCCAGGCAATAAACTCTCACTCGTATACTTACATCTCCAGGCAATAAACTCTCACTCGTATACTTACATCTCCAGGCAATAAACTCTCACTCGTATACTTACATCTCCAGGCAATAAACTCTCACTCGTATACTTACATCTCCAGGCAATAAACTCTCACTCGTATACTTACATCTCCAGGCAATAAACTCTCACTCGTATACTTACATCTCCAGGCAATAAACTCTCACTCGTATACTTACATCTCCAGGCAATAAACTCTCACTCGTATACTTACATCTCCAGGCAATAAACTCTCACTCGTATACTTACATCTCCAGGCAATAAACTCTCACTCGTATACTTACATCTCCAGGCAATAAACTCTCACTCGTATACTTACATCTCCAGGCAATAAACTCTCACTCGTATACTTACATCTCCAGGCAATAAACTCTCACTCGTATACTTACATCTCCAGGCAATAAACTCTCACTCGTATACTTACATCTCCAGGCAATAAACTCTCACTCGTATACTTACATCTCTAATGAGCATTATTGTCTCACCCTTCCCCCCCCCCCCAATGATGAATTATAGATTTCTTGCTCGAGACATTGTATAGAACGAACGCTGCCTTTCTTCATAGTCAGCATGGCTGTACATCTATAGACCTAAATCTACATGGCAGTATAGACCAAGATCTAAATTGTTGTATAGACCTAGATCTAAATTATTGTATAGACCAAGATCTAAATTATTGTATAGACCAAGATCTAAATTGTTGTATAGACCAAGATCTAAATTGTTGTATAGACCTAGATCTAAATTATTGTATAGACCAAGATCTAAATTGTTGTATAGACCAAGATCTAAATTGTTGTATAGACCAAGATCTAAATTATTGTATAGACCAAGATCTAAATTGTTGTATAGACCAAGATCTAAATTATTGTATAGACCAAGATCTAAATTGTTGTATAGACCAAGATCTAAATTGTTGTATAGACCAAGATCTAAATTGTTGTATAGACCAAGCTCTAAATTGTTGTATAGACTCAAGATTTAAATTGTTGTGTAGACCAAGATCTAAATTGTTGTATAGACCAAGATCTAAATTGTTGTATAGACTCAAGATTTAAATTGTAAAGTGTTGTGTAGACCAAGATCTAAATTGTTGTATAGACCAAGATCTACATGGCTGTATAGACTTTTATTCAACACTCTTTAGTCGAATTTCCGCCCTCAACATCACCTCGTGACACCTTTCGTCACACACCCGCTGCACCGAGTCTGGAAATCCGTCGAGTGACGTTGCATTGATTTCACCCCCCACCCCCTCCTTTAATTTCTCATCCGTCTCATCAGCTCTCAGCACCCTGAGCTCACGTGACATTTTCCCATTCCACCCTTCCCTCATTTTGTCCTTGAATCGGACGTTTGTCCTTGTACTTAACGTGTCAGCCCCACTCTCCCCGGTACTCACACCCACCCGTCACTCACTCATTCAAACCACCCCATACACGTCCACGGTTTTGTCACCTCCCCTCTCCCCTCGCGCCTGTCTCAACGTCCGACAACCTTCAACAAAACTTAAAAATACTTCTGGAAACAATAAACACTTGGGTCATGTTTGCTTTAATGTCGTCTGCAAAGCAAAATGGCCGACTCAAGGCAGGATCGTAAATGTCGGGCTTTATAACATGTGGATGTCTTTTCGAGTCGTAAAACGCCAATCTTTCCGAGTCTTTTAACGTCAGCTTCGCATTGTGCTCGGGCTGTTTTTTCTTTTTCTTTCTTCTCTCTCGTCATCCAGTCTCCAGCCAACCAGCTTCAATCCAGTTTCCCTCAGACCTGCTGCTGTTTTCATACCCACAGTTCCATTGTGAAATCGTCATACTGCTCGTCCATTGGGTGCGTCGATGCTGCATTCTATGCGCCTCTTGGAAAGGACGCTCTCGTGAGATATAAAAACTGAAGGTCTTTGGCTTTCATCCTGTCGAGGCGGATGGTTGTCCCCCCCTCCCCCCCGACTCTCGCGTCTCTGCATCGCCTCCCTTAGCAACTGAATGCATGCACATAAAAAGCTGTATTATCCTTATTGATTTTTTTTTTATATTTTTTATTTAGTTTGTAAGATTTTTGTGAAAAAAAAAATTTCAAAAATAAACTTGGCTTACGTTATTCTACATAAATCCATTGAAAGAAATGAAAATATTTTAAAAAAATCATCACATTTTATTTATAGGTTTCAGTTTCTGGATTATTTTTAGAATAAAATAATAAACGGTTTAAAATAAGAACAAACACTCAAAATAATAAACAATCTAGCCAGTGTCTGTTTTTGTTTACGAGTTGGTGGTGACGTGATTATCGAACAACGACTATTTTTAGAATAGGATCTACCATTATCTATGACGTTACCCTACCTATGACGTATCAACTCGTGTGAACTGATCATCTGAATGAGCTGCGTGCCGTGGCAGTCAATCGGTGAGGATGGCCGCACGATGCGAGTCTGTTTGTGTCCGCTGAGACTTTTATTATCTATTGGTGAATAAACAAAGTGACTTAAGTGTTTCAGTAAACCGGAAGTTGAAGAATAACAGTAGCAAGGCGAGGGTTGTGGCGCAGTTCATTGGAAACCACTTCTTATCGTAGAATGTGGGACGGATGGCCAAGTGGTGTAAATAGACGCTGGACTGTGAGTCACGGGTTCGATCCTCAAATGAGAACCAATGTAAATTTGCAGGTCATGGCAAAAGTTGGTTAAAGTTCCACGAGTTCACCCAGCTTTAAATGGGCACCTGGCTAATGTTGGGGAAGTAAAGGAGGCTGGGCGTTGTGCTAACCACACTATCCCATTATATGCCGAGGTTATAGAAACAGATGAATTGTACACCTGATCTGCCCCGATGGCCCTTTAGGGCTAAAGGAACTCGATACTTTATATTGTAGAATAAAAAGTAAATATGGCAAAAAAAAAAACCGTAACGAAAGTGTAAGAAAAAAAACAAAGCATGTCAGGGCAGAAGCCACACATAAAGAATTCCAAACATCCCACCACTCTTGAAAAGATTAACTTGATGTGCTATGCACCATGAAGTCTCCCCTCCCTCCTCCCCCCTCCCTCTCATCCTGAACGTTATTTCATTTCATCAAAGTACCCACCTCTCTCTCTCTCTCTCTCTCCCATCTCCACTTGTATGTTGCAAAGATATTTGAAAACTTGAGTGCGCGGCGTACAGATACGCGGATATCTGGTGTATCACTTTATATTTAGGTCAAGATAGTTCTTTTTTTAAATCAGCGTATCTCAAAAACCGTTTGCATATTTCAGCCTCTTTTGTGTTACTGCATACACCCTACGCATTTGAGAATACCTGCTTTGTATAAAACGTCTCGGATAGCGATTTACAAGGCGAGCAGTTTTTTTTAGTTCATATCCTAGATAGGAATGGACGTATCTCCTGCCTACGTCATCAGACTTAACGTTCCACAAATCTCGGTTTAAACCCAGAGCAGTATGTAATGATAACGCCCTCGTTAAGGCTCAACGTATATAACCGTTATTTAACTTTCTAATCCAGAATGTTGCAGCTCACACATTTATTTGGTTATATTTTAGTTATGATGATTTTTTTGTCGTTGTTGTTTCCTTCGTAAGAAAACTTATTGTGAGATTTCATGATTTTTTTTCTTAAAAAAAAAGTCATAAATCATAAAACAGTATTATTATTTCTAGACTTGTTTTGTCTGAAATATTATATATATTTTTTTAATTTTGATAAAACGTGTGATAAGTAAACTGGAAGATGATACCCCCTCCCCCATTCCCCGACCCTGTTGTGACTGTTGTGGGTATTCTGGTAGAAGCTATGATACTCACGACTTCTGTTACCATAGCAACAATCATAACAATATCCTAGCAGTCAATAAAGCTTGTAGCTCTATTCTGTGTTTTCCCCCTTCAAATCCAACCATTTCTTAGTACCAACGAGCCTCAGTTCGATAAAAGTATTTTATTGTAAGCCATACCCCCCCTCTTCCTACCCGACCATTTCCTTAGTAGTTTAAAAAAAAACAACAACAAAAACATGTATATGTAGCCTTGATCCCCAAGATCCCTGCGACCCCACATTTATTGTAAGGTGGAGCATTGTTGACCAGATTGACCCCTTGTTCTGACCGAGCATTGCCTAAACTGACATTGTCTAAACAGACATGGCCTAAACTGACATTACCTAAGCTGACATTTGGTACAACCATAAAACAGTTTCTTTTACCTTTCCTTCCAATACACCCCTCCCTCCCTCAAACCTCAAGCAGTTAGTACTTTTATTACACCTCCTCCCATTCGTTCGTTTATTCCTTGCCCCCCCCTCCTTGTACATCTTATGTTCGGCTTCGTTGTTCATAAGAACCAGCTATTGAGCTATTTAGTAAGGTGTGGGTGTGGGGGGGGGGGAGGCAACAGTAGTAGCCAGGGACAGTTGATTGGGGAAGGTGCGTTGGGAATTGGGGAGGCGGTTCCCAAGATTGATGGAGGCGACTTCGCTCCTGTCGGATACCGACGTCAGGTCAGATAAGAGAATGACCGCCGGTGACCTCCTGGCTCTCGCCGCCTGTTCCAACTGCCGCAGGCCTCGTTAGGATGTTTCACCCAGTTGCACGGTCTTCCCAACTGTACTACCATCTCTCTGCTCGCGAAGTAGTAAGCTGCTCTGTTGCTGACCTCCGAAAACTACAGGTGGAAAAATCTTTAACTTGTCTCTTTATAATAGATTTTGTATTTTGAGGTGGTTCAGGTGATTCATCCAACTGAGTCGACCGCGAGCCTTTTATTATAAGATGCGAGTCACGGTGTAATTCAGGCTTATGTATTATTAGCTCTGTGACTGTAATTGTAAATCACGAGATCAAACCTCATAAAACTATCTATCTCTGCCCTTGCTGCATATCAAGTTATGGCCATCACAGGCAAGACATCTGCTATTTACATCCTCGATTCACCAACCCTCCAGTGTCAAATAAAAGTCCCACTAAAATCACATTCCTTGAGAGGCGTGGGGTGGTAGGGATTTCCGTGAAGGATCCTTTCTTCTCAGCCTTGCACCCTCGTCCTTGCACTGTCCTCGACACACGTTCAATTTTTGTCCAAAATCTTTAGTTGTAGATGTTAATCACTCGGGGGGGGGGGGACTCGAGTTTTTCAGTCTGGAGTGAAGCCAACACCGAGGGCAGTTAAAGGGCGATAGAAAAATATCCAATAGTTTGGTAGAAATAGTGCATCACGTATTGGGAAGAGATTGCAAGAATCAACGTATTCCTTTGTTTTGTTTATTAAATGGTGTGACGGTCAGGAGCGTAGGAAGGTTACTCCGGGTTGTGCAACCGAACTAGGAAGGGTCGCCGAAAGGGGGCTGTTAAGTGTTTTTTTTTGGCTCTTTATAGATTGTGAGGAGGGCGCCAAAGAAATGAAAACTCGCACAGGGCGCAACAATAGCTAGTTACGGCTCTGGTAGACTCAAATAATACTTGAATGGTGGTTCCCTAATATCATTGTTTAACATCTGCCCAGTTACGCCTAATTAAAGAAACACATAGTTTAAAAAGTGCCCGAAGAGTTGTACATAAGAATGTAAAGAAATAAATTGGGAACATTCGAGTGAACATGTCTTGAAGAGGCTCGCAATAAATCCCGAGGTTACGTTGATGTAAGGCTTTAGGGTGGGTGCTGAGGTGGTGGGGAGGGGGGGGGCTTGCTCGCAACACTCAAGAATGGCTGCTCTCTGACGCTCTGCTGTTGTGTGCGTGCGTGCGATATCTGTTTGGTTTATTATCGGGAATTCCTACTGTATCTCGCGAGAGGGATGGTGGGATGGAATGCATTGCCCGAGCACATCTGCGTGATGAAAATATTTTCATTTCGTGGTTTCATGTATCTCCCCGTTACTTTTCCTTCGCTACCTCCCTGGACCCCACCCCCTGCAAATAAAAAAAAAGCAACAAAAATTCTTGAGCCCACTCATCGTTCGAAAAACAACAACAACAAAGATTGATCATCGTTGATTGAATGTATTTCTTCTTTGTTTCCCTGTATCGCCACTAGCTGAAGGTGACTGAGTACCCTTGACCCTCTAGCTTAACTACTGGTACACTTCCTGGACATCTTTAAAAGATTTTTTTTACACGTGTCACACCAATCAGTCTGGATCAGGGGTGGGTACAATTTTTTGAGTCGCGGGCCGGACCAAGAGGAGATAACTGCAGTGTAAGCAATACCTTATCTGCATGTAATGTAAACGTCATAATATATTCGGCTTTGAAACAACTGGCGGGCCTTGTTAAAAAGTCTGGCGAGGCCCGATTAGGCCCGCGCGCCTCAGTTTTCCCTATGGCTGGTCGAGGGGTGGTCGTCTTTAGACACGCGGTAGGTGGCGGGAGTGGATTGGGACCATCGGACTTAGACTAGAATTCGAGCATGAGAGAGTAAACCAGTTGTTCTGGTGTCAAGTGTTAATTTTGTTCCACCGTAGAACTTTTTGATACATTTCCGTTAGGTCATGCACTCACGATTCGGACATTCGGTTTTCAGTGCTCTCCCTTTACACTCTAACCCTGGCGGAAACTGCAGCGGCCATGGAGGTGAAACGGGAATGCGGCTGACGTCGCTGGGATTCGAACCTGTGAGATCTGCTGGACGCCGACCTAGCTCACACCCAGAAAATAAAGAAAAAAAGAGCCGGTCACCGAGCTAGTATAAACAAGTCTCATTCAATTGTTTCTAGTGCATCAGATCTACAAGTGTGTTTTTTGGGAACAAAAGATTTCCGGAAGTACTGATGCTGACTGCCCAGTACAGTATTGCCGGAAGTACTGGTGCTGACTGCCCAGTACAGTAGTACCGGAAGTACTGATGCTGACTGCCCAGTACAGTTTTGCCGGAAGTACTGATGCTGACTGCCCAGTACAGATTTGCCGGAAGTACTGATGCTGACTGCCCAGTACAGATTTGCCGGAAGTACTGATGCTGACTGCCCAATACAGTTTTGCCGGAAGTACTGATGCTGACTGCCCAGTACAATTCATTCTACCTCGATTGGGAATAAAAATAAAACAACGAAATAGTCAGCCTGGAAGGTTTAAATTGGTGTGTCTGTCAGGCCATCTGGTCAATTTTGTTTTATGTTCCTTTACCATGTGTTTTTTTTTTTGCTGTGTCGGGCCGGGTGGGGGGAGGGTGAAGTGTATCTCCGACAGGTAAGGCTCGCTTTTACCTGGTTATGTGTACATGGCTCGATTCAAACCTAGACAAACTCGCTAACTATCGGCCAATTTATATTTTCTTTCTATTCAGTATTTTTTTTTAAATTAATAGTACTTGTCTGTATTACTTTTAATAAATATGAACACTATCTATCTATCTATCTATCTATCTATCTATCTATCTATCTATCTATCTATCTATCTATCTATCTATCTATCTATCTATCTATCTATCTATCTATCTATCTATCTATCTATCTATCTATCTATCTATCTATCTATCTATCTATCTATCTATCTATCTATCTATCTGTCTGTCTGTCTGTCTGTCTGTCTGTCTGTCTGTCTGTCTATCTATCTGTCTATTATCTATCTATCTATCTATCTATCTATCTATCTATCTATCTATCTATCTATCTATCTATCTATCTATCTATCTATCTATCTATCTATCTATCTATCTATCTATCTATCTATCTATCTATCTATCTATCTATCTATCTATCTATCTATCTATCTATCTATCTATCTATCTATCTATCTATCTATTTGTCTCTCTTTCTGTCTATCTTATCATCTATCTATCCTTATGTCTGTCTGTCTGTCACCAAAAAGGTCCTCAGGCATGTAGGAAGTCCCCCCGGCATGTCCGTGAACTCCTCCAACCACAAACCGGACGTGCGTGATGCACTGAGGCGCCACCCCCTCAACCATCTCACCACACATTTTTAAACCTGTAGTGTACACACACACACACACGCACGCACACACACACACACACACACACTGTACTAATGCACTGTGTACTCACTCTGTACATATGTGTGTCCTCTGCTTTTTTTTTTATTTCTGTTTGGGACGTGTGTGTGTGTGTGTGAGAGAGTACACACAGTATTAGTACAGGGTGAGTACACACATTATCTGTACAGGGTGAGTACACGCAGTATCATTGCAGTATATATAGTCCAGTGTTTCCCATGATTTTCATTGCGTCATATCGCATCTCCACCACATGGCATTTCTAAAATAAAAATCATCCAGTGAATTCTAAAATATATCAAGAAGAGAAGAACATTTCTAAAGCTCCCTTTCCCCCGAAGACGTAGATACCCCCCCCCCCCCACCCACACGTTTGGAAACACTTATGTAGACCGTACCAGCAGTCGGATCAATAACAGTACTCACTAGACTAGCTTAGCACAGCTATCACTTCAGATCTAAACCTGATTGTCTTAATATTAGCGCCATCTCTTTCTTCAGTGTAAATCTCAAAACCTCGTTGTCTCAATATTAGCTACCATCTCTTTCTTCTGTGTTAACCTCAAAACCTCGTTGTCTCAATATTAGCAACCATCTCTTTCTTCTGTGTTAACCTCAAAACCTCGTTGTCTCAATATTAGCAACCATCTCTTTCTTCAGTGTAAACCTGAAAACCTCGTTGTCTCAATATTACGAGCTTCGGTCAACTCTATTCTCGTTAGTTGGCATCAATTTGAATAAAATAAAATGGCTGACCGATGATGACATATATTCGGAAGTTGTATATCCAGTTTAAAAAAAAAAGAATCGGTTGTTTGAAGACAAATAAGTTAAAAAGTCCCCTCCCCCTCCCGCCCCCCCCCGGGGTCGGCGTTATTGATTGGAATCCGAGTGGCACGTAGAGAGCTGATAAGTGCCATTCTTAGACCACGCCCCTGGTGGTCCATTTCAATTAACCCGCCTCTATGATGGTCGAGTCAATCAAAGTCTGCGGTTTTTTTTCCCCACCAAAAAAGCTCCGGAAGTGTATGAATGGCAGGCTGAGGGGTCGGAGGGCACTATCCCCCCCTTGTTACAAATGGAGGTGGGGCGGAGGGGGGAGGGAAGGCGCGATAGGCTATGTTAGTTGAATTACTGAAATTGATGCTATTTATAGCATTGACGTCTATTCACCCAAAGCTTTCCATTAAGAATTGTGTGGTAGATTCGAGACTACTTTTAATTTGTTCCCGCGTTGTGATTTTGAATTGGGTCGGTTGAGGTCATAGGCGCAGAAGAAAATATTGGCCCCCCCGACCGTTAAAAAAAAAGAGACATAAAGAAAGGTTGGGCTGTTTGGGTCCTCTCAAAAGTGAGGCGTTCACCGTTAGATTCGACTCTTGTCTACTGCCGGCAGTTGCGCAGCACAGAAGAGCAAATATGAGCAAAACAATATATATATATATATATATATATATATATATATATATATATATATATATAATGTCATTATAAATAATAGCGATTTAGGTTCTGCGTTAAATCGAAAGTAAAGAATTAATGCAACAGTATTTAAGTTTAAAATTCAATCATAAAAAAATCGGATCTGCCCGAAACCAAAAATAACCTAGCCTACCAATCGAGCCAAGGGGGATATAACTCTATGCAAAGTTTTTGCATGGTACAGCTATATATATATATATATATATATATATATATATATATATATATATATATATATATATATATATATATATATTGAAAGGTACATGAGGTACTTTTCACGTGTGACACACAGCCACTGGTAATGGAAAGGACGGGGGGAGATGGCTGTGGTGGGGCTTTGACTACATCAACATTTCCCCAGGAGTCAGTCATCTGAAATCATTGTAAGCCATTGATTTCATATCTCTCGCAAGCAGTGCTTTCCAACCTGAATAATTGTCGCTGAAATGACGGTTCTTGAGGCAGTGAATCCTTGAGTTCTATATATTTTATCATATGATACAGAAAAGTGCATGAAATGTTTCCAAAAATAACACCTGGAGGAAAGGGAAAAAGAAAAAAAGGTAAAGTGCAAGAGTTAAGAAGTGTGCTTAAGTTCCAGACAGAAGAACGTTGCATGAAAAGCTTTTTATCTAACTTTCGGTAAGTTTAAGATTTCAAAGTCTCCGCCATTCTCGCGTTTCTGCGCCTGCGCACACGTTTATTTTTTTTACTTTTTTTTTCTTCTTTTAAGCTGCTGTCATAAACAAAAGGCAATTATATTAATTGCCACCTCGTGTCGTACCCTTTCAGACCACACACACGCCCCCCTTCACGTGAAACCAAATACCCGCCCTCGCCCGTGTCTCGTCTTGCATTGTTTCCCCTTCCCCATCTCCTCTTTGAGACACAAATGATCATGGTTGCCAACTGTGATAGCTTACACCCAGATCTGAATATTCCCCATAAAAAATCTATGTGCAAAATCTAGATATGACAATCTATATAATCTTTGTAGATATATTTTTAGTTATAAATACATTTTGATTATTTGCTGTATTTTAATATATACATTGTATCTAAATATTGTCTAACCTTTTTCTTATGGATAATTATTCTGGAAACAAACTTGGCAGCCGAGCACATAATTTATTTTTTTTTGAGACAGCCCAGCGAGAGTCAACGTGAGCCATGTAAAATGTCCTGGCCACAAAAATCAGTCGATAGCACAGTTTAGCCTTGCTCCGTGACCTTGACATGCATACCCAGTCTTCGTCATCTGTACTGTCTTTAAAAAAAAACAACAAAAACTGTCCCTAGGCTTCTGAAGTAGGTTGGTATGAGTTGGAGGGAAAGGAGGGGGGGGTTATAAACAGGGAGATGTTCACAATTAAAAAATGAAAGACCTTCTTGCTGGAAGACCTTTTCGGGAATGGGGATAGGGAGGGGGCCGGGGCGTTAGGGTGGCTAGGGCTTGGATGACGTAGTTTCACCTGCAGGAGAATCTTTAACCGTTTTTTTTTTAAATCAAGCTGATTGACGTCATTTTGGATTTCTCTGCCCCCTCCTCCCCCTCTTTATTCTGCTTCATTGTTTCTTTGCAATTGAGTCTGTACATATTGCATCGAGGGTAAATATTTAAAATCTATTATATGGAAGTAATTGATTAAACCTCATTTACCTAACAAAGTTTATAACAGAGTTGTGATATATATATATATATGTAATTTAAATATTGAATAGAGAAAAACTGGGTGATAATCCGACGAGAAAGAGAGAGAGAGAGAGAGAGAGAGGGAGAGAGGGAGAGAGATAGTGTGAGAGAGAGAGAAGTAGAGAGCAAGGGGAGATAGGACGAGCTCCTCAATGACAACTGGCATTCCTTTTGGTGGTCATGCCCGTTTGGCACAGTCAGGTTTCTGTCATCTTTCGTGTCACGTTAAAAGTACATTGCTCCAACCTTTTGTTTTTACATCCTCACTAACCAATATATTTGTTGCTAGACCGCGCATTTCTTTTCATGATTTTTTTTTCTTAAAAAGACACCGGCTCACATATTTCCGGCTTATGGTGAGAGCCTGGCCTAACCGGTTGTTGGTGGCTGGCTGCACGAAAAGGAGGGGGGGGGGTGAACAACAACTTTCTTGGACGACAACATTCAGGGGCGTTGTCTGTTTGGAGGTGGCGATGGGTCTAGAACTGATTTTTTTCTCTCTTTTGTTTTCTTTCTTTTCCTCGTTGTTTTATCTTGATGCGCAGCTTTATCACTATGAGACAACCCTCTGCCATTTCTATTCCTGCTTTTCACTCCCCCCCTCACCTCAAATCAGCCCCCCTCCCTTTCCTCCTTGTTGTCACCCCCCCCCCCCATTCTCTCCTCCGACACTGTGTCCGCCTAGCTGCACTCAACAGTCCTTTCGTAACAGATAAGACATTTTATTTTTAAGCTGACGTATGCCATACATCTGAACTAATTGATGCGCTTCACCTCAGCCATATTGCTTAACCCTCCTTTCTCCCTCCAATTCCTTTACCGCCTGTCTTCTTTAGCTTTTTATTTATAAACAATGTTCGCCCCTACCCCCCCTCCGCCCATCTCTTTCCCCCCCCAACCCCCACTCGCCCCCCCCTCCCCTCCATCACACGCTCATTTCTTATATTTCAAGGCCAGATATTTATCAGAGAAGCTCGTCCCTGGCAATGGTTGCCAGTTTGGCCCAAATCGTCTAATGACGTCATGTAACTCGAAAGGGTTTAGATAAACTGAAGCGATTGGTTCGTTACAAAAAAAAAATCTGCACTTGAGCAGGTTATTGTTTTTTTAAATAGTATTTCGGGACATTTTGAAAGCTTTTATTAATTGCTTTAAACAAAATAGCCTAATAAAACGAGATCAGTTTTGGAAATAAAGTCAAAATAATGCACTTGTTACATAACCCTGGTCTCTTCGGGCCGTGCAGTTTTATCAGATGTCATTTATCCACATGTCATTGAAAAGAAAGAAATTCAGTGCATTTTTTTTTTCTATCCATCAATCTCTCCCTTCCGCTTTACAGCTTTTTCTTCGTACACAAAGTACGTCGTTAACTAGCGCCGTCGTTAACTAGCGCTGTCGTTAACTAGGGCCGTCGTTAACTAGCGTCTTCGTTAACTAGTTACCATTGTAATATTGATTACGGCTACTGGTCATTAGCTACGTCATCAACTAGTCCGCCATTAACAGTGTACGTCGCTAACTAGGGCCGTCGTCAATCGAGGTGGATGTTACTTGCATCTGTCTACTCGTCGTTCACCAGTTACGTCGTTAACCAGCTACCACTCTACACGTACTTTTGACCTCGTTGAAGACACACACACACACAAACACACAGCGCTTCGTTCTTCCTGCACTCGCTACCGACGCTCGCTATGTACATGTTTCCACTTGCGCCCTTCCCCCCCCCCGCTCTTTTTTTTCTTCTTTAAAACTACGAGTGCTCACCCCCTCCCCTCCCCGGGCCTCGGTTAGTTTCGAGAGTATCGAATTTAGGATTCGCATATTTCTCCAGAACTTGATCTCTGTGTGTGTTTTTTTTTATCATTATTATGAGGAATATGTTGGGAGTGGAATAACGTAGCAAGAAGCACGGTGTGGTGAAGCGAAGTTTTGGGATGGTGAACACTCTCTACATTTATAAGGTCGGTTAAGGAGTAGACGGACCCCGGGGGGAGGGAGGAGGAATAAGGTGGGGGTACATTCTGCTTAAACATTTAACTTGTTTGATGTTTGTTTATTTTCACCCCCCTTTTCCCTCCCTCCGCGTCATCTTTTGAAATACTGGACAAGAACACACGAGTTAATTGTGTAGTCCAACAGGTTGGGGTTGGAATGTCTAGTTATAAAGATGTTTTTTTTTTGAACCTATTGCACGAGGGCAATTTTTTGTTTTCTTCCAAAGAATTGCTTTCATGAATTGAAAACATAAAATAGCACCTAAACATAGAAATAAAGTTAACTGCCCGTTGAGTGCTAGTTTGGGTTGGGGCGAGGGAGGGGAGAGATCAGATGAATTTTAGACTTGCTCAGTTTCGTAACCCTCCGACATATTGAAGGATTGTGTGGCTAGTAGCACCGATGCCCAGCCGTCTTTACTTCCCCCAACTAATGCCAGTAACCAGTCTAAGCTAGCTTAGACACCAGCACACCATCACCAGCACCATCATCCTAAAAAATAACAAGTACCGTCCCTTCCTCCACAATAAACAAAATATGCCATCTTTTAGTCCAGTCATGCGCTTCAAAAAGTTTTTTTTTTTAAATATTATTTTACTTTCTTAACTCACGCGCACACACACACACACACAATGTTCATGTGAATAAATCAACAAGAAATGTTGGCGATTGTTTATTTTGAAGCTAACTCTCTACCCCCCCCCCCCACACACCTTTTTCACTTTCCTGCCCTTTTCTTTAAAAACAGTGTTTTTTTTTCCCCACTCTACTCCGCTTGTTCTTATCTTGAGGATTCGACCCTCGCCACCGACTCACAACAACTATTTATCTTCTCCTCGGTAAAAAGATCCGCCAGGATTCCTCAACATGTCCCTCGAGTCTGATCGTGAGAAATGTGTTGAGACATTCAACGACGTTTCAAAACTTTCACTTAATACAAAAAAAACAAAAAGAAAGTGTCCACAACAGCAACAACTCGTTCTACGCCACGGTCCCCCCTCCCCCACCGCCCCCACCCCCTCGTTCTTCCATGTAATTTTATCTTTTATCAAATTTAAATGGCAGCATATTTTTTTTTATTTTGCTGATGTGTTAGTTTGGTTCACAGCTAGCCACTCGGGTTTATATAACTTCAGTTATGTTATTCTGTATTTCAATGGTGGATAACACTAGTGTTGTTTTAGTCCCAGGTCATATTTTAGTTTCAGTTTTTATTTCGTTTTTTCTGTAATAATTTTAGTTTTCGTCTAGTTTTAGTCTTGCTGCTAATTTTAGTTTTAGTTTTAGTTCTCGTTGACGAAAAGTCAACATTTTCGTCAACGAAGGTTTTAGTTAATTAGTTTTCGTCAACGAGAACAACACTAGATAACACTAAACATTAGTAGTCCAAACCGAATCTAAACATTAGCAGTCCAAACCCAATCTAAACATTAGTAGTCCAAACCCAATCTAAACATTGGTAGTCCAAACCCAATCTAAACATTAGTAGTCCAAGCCTATACATGCAACCATGTCATGCTTTAAACATATTTTAGTTACTGTTGTGTTATGTCAGTGTATGTGTGATTGCGCTCCATTCTATTGTTAATGACTATTTATTATCTCACATTGTATAATCAATACGTTTAAGTACATATTATTCCAAAATACCCCCTTCCCCCCCCCGCCACAACCCGACTCCCAAATCCTGTATAGCCCGCCAACACATTCAGTTTCTTCATCTTGCATTAAATTTAACGACCATCTCCATATAGCCGCCATCCGACTGGATGTGAAGTTATTTCTGCTAATCTGTCAATTACATCGACCTGGAGTTTTATTTCCCCCGCGGCCAGTAAGTATTCTTTCGTTCTTTCTTGGATTGGCCCCGTTGAAATGAATTAATATGGTGTGCAGTGCTTTGTGTGTGTGTGTGTGTGTGTTTTATGTGCAGATTTGATTGTAAATGTATGAAGTTCGTTCCTTCACCCCTACCCCCACCCTCGTCACCCATTCCTCCTCTCATATATAAAAACGTGGCGTATTTATATAATATATCTGGCAGTCCAAACCCCCCCCCCCCCTGTTTTGATCAGCCCTCGCCGTACGAGCCGTTTTATGGTTAATGGCTTAATAAAATTAGTTGCTTGACTAGACGAGAGCAGTCCCGCGTGGCTGAATCGGGAGCCCGAGCTGCGGTTAGAGGGTTTGTTTCCTGTATATATTTGTGTGTGTGTGTGTGCACTTTTTCATGCGTGTTTCTGTGTTTGGGTGTGTGTGTGGTGGGGGGGTGGTGGTGGTGTCATTCTTGGTTATCGTCATTCCAATTCATCTGTTCGCTCGTGTTTTTCTGAAGGTGTATTTGATGTGTAAATATATCAAATATTCAACTATTAGCACAGCACATTTTTGTCTGTGTGTGTGCGCACGATCAATGTAGGAAATGATGACGTTTCCCTTAATCTTCTAATATATATATATATATATATATATATATATATATATATATATATATATATATATATATATCAAACTATCATAATTAACCTCCCCGCTCCCAAACACACACACACCCACCCATCTCGCTCGGCTGCTATCTTTTTTTCCCCCAAACAGTTATCTAGAGTTAGATAAAAGTGTGGAGAATTATGCAAACAAAAATGTATATCTAATAATCACAATTTATTTATATGTGAAGAAAAACTTTATAAATCTATTTTCATTAGCAAAGCATCTAGATGGGTACAAACAAATCAAGATCTGAATATAAAATATCGTAGTTGGCAGCCCTGCCCCCCCCCCTTCTCTCTCTCCTCCCCCACCCCCATCCCGCAAGCTGATTGGAGATTTAAAGTGCATTAATGTGTTTAAAAAAATATGACAGGACGTCATAAAGTTGTGGCATAGGCCTCGCTTACAAGAAGGAATCAATTCAAACCACAAGACTTTGAGATTAAAAAAAAACATTTTTCAATTAACATTTCTACTTTGAGACGAGGTCATGAAATATGTAGCAAACTACCAGCGGCATGTCCAGACCTAAATGAGAGGAAAAACCAGTTTTTTTTTCCTCCCATTAAGATGTGTGCGTGTGTGTGTTTGATAGTTTAGAATTAACTTAACTTTGTTTTTAACTGCAAGGTAAACCTTCATTGCCGCGTCTGTTACATCACAGTTTAACATTTTGACCAACTCACTATATGTATGTATCCAGCATCTAGCCTGCATTTTACGTTTTTAAGGGGAGGTGGCAGACACTGCGTGGTCGATAACTAGTAATTTTGTCACACCTATTTTTAATTGATATTTGTGCATAAATTTAGAAAGGAAAACAATTAAAGATAATTTTTTAAGACTATAGAGGCAACTTTAAAAAAAAAACTTAAGATAATTTTACAAAACTATAAAGGCAACTTTAAATTTGTTATCAAAGCTATACAGGTAATTTATACAAACTAGAAAGGTAATTATAATGAAAGCTATAAAGATAACGTTTTTTTTTATCCGACGATTTGCATCTCATCACTGCAGGGGTGATACATTAGAGATATTCATTAGATTTGTATTTTTGCACTACATTATTTTGTTTCTGTCAACATATCGTCGAGTCCGTTATTGGTCTGTAATGATATACATGACCTTTACCTCACAAGAGCGGTTCTTACGTTTTCTAGGCAAAGGTAATTTCTTTCTGGGCTCCAGGCGTAGTTAATTTGTCACGCCTTGACAAAGCTGTATTTTCTGGGCTTTGGGCAAGACACGCTCTTAAGGCCGCCAGCCCTGCAAATATTGCCCTTTTACTCAATCATTGAAAACTTAGGGCCCCGCCTCTTAAATCATACGAGTTCAGGGCCCCGATATGTGTCTAGACATCCCTTCCTATGCGCATGAAACTGAAAATAATAAATAATCCGACAGTGGGCACCCGTAATATTGCGACCCCTAGGCACCGGCCTAGCTTGACGCTCCTCATACCCTTCCTATGTTGTCCCCTCCACCCCTCCACCAAAATGGCGCATTACACAGAAGATTTATACCCCCTCCCTCCACACACACACACACAACACAATCCATCTAACTAAAGTGACAATTTTAAGTCTCTGTAACTATTATCTCGCGAGCCCCCTGCCAATGATTTATTTTAATGATTTGACGATAAGCCGTTGAATTAGCCAGGGCAGATCAGGAGAAATGCGCTTAGAGGGAGGGGGAAAAGGGATTTCCGGACACGGACAAGTGATGTGTATAGTTGCGCTTATTTAACTAATGACTGGATTAACAGCCCTTGAATAATGAGCTGAGCGCGGCGCGAGGGCTAGGTTGGGTAAATGTCTTTACCTGCTTTTTTTTTAAAGTTTACCTTCTGTTTGAACTCGTGTATCCTGCCCCTTCAACACACACATGGCAAACCATTTGTTTTGAAATCTCGATTCGTTTTACGTGTTCAGGGTTAAATACAGTAAAATATAAATATAAAAAAAACAATAAAACACATTTACCATCATATTTGAGCTTTTATTAAAATGTGCTCATTTCTGCAACTGTCGTGAGAATTTTTATTTTTAAAAAAAATGTGGTCGTATTATATACAAAAGGTGCCTCCCCCATGTTTACGCCGCCATTTTGGTTGCCTGGCAACGCAAGGTCTATTATCATAGTGATTTACGGCGATGTCTAAGATTTTTTTTTAGAAAAAAGAAAAACCGTTTTAACAAGAAAAATCACACTCCTTTGTATGAACTTGTGGATGGAATGGATTGGCCGAGTGGTGTAGATGCTCGACTGTCGACCTGAGAGCTCTAGGTTCGATCCTCGGTGAGAACCAAAATACATTTTTCAAATCCACCCAGCTTTAAATGGGTACCTGACTTTAGTTGGGGAAGTAAAGCCGTCTGGGCGTTGTGCTAACCACACAGTACCTTTTATAAATATTTTATATCTCTATACTTATAAGACGCATTTGTTGTCTGTCTGTCTGTCTGTTCCCTTATAACTCAAGATCCAGACAACCAAATAACGTGAAATTTATTTCACATACACATAATTACATGGGGAAGGTTAAAGGACAGGTTTCGTTTCATCTCGATGGGTAGTTTAATTGTAATTAATTATTTTTATTTTAGTATTTTACTATATTAAAGTAATCTCGACGGCGCCATAAATAAAATTCCTCTGTGACGTCATTTCCCGATGATCGAATAGAACTTGCGCGCTGGTGCTGTATTTTGTACGCTTTCTCTTGACTCCGATGGTATTTAAAGAAATAAACATATTTTGAGAAATCAAGATTTGTGGTTGTTATCCACTACCGGATTTATCCGTTTTTTTTTATAAATTCATTCTATATTTTTCAAAATAACACCCAAAAACTAAACATTATCCTCAAAAAAAAACCCCACCAAAATCGGGATGTAAAAAAACTCAAACATTGGTTGCCGTGGTAGTAGCAACTATACAGATCATGAGCATGTCAGAAAAGAACAAAACATGTGATTGCTGGGACAGAAACACGATTTATAACAAGAGATAGAAGATAAAAAAAAAAAAAGAATAGAGGATCAACCATAGATAATGTTGTGTCAGACAGTGAGATAGGGAAAGAAAGAAAAAAAAAATATACAAAGCAATCATTCTGATTTTAATCCTGACTGATTCAGCACTCGTCCTCGGGCTCGCCTGCTGACCTTTTAGCCATCGGCAGCACATTGTGTTTTGTGTATCAGCGCTTTATGAGTTTTGTAGATTACCGGGAGACCAATGACGTTTATAATATTGTTGCGTTTTGGTTTTTCGTTCTTGTTTCGCGCTGTTTTGGTTGTTAGTTCTAGTTTCGCGCCGTTTTCGTTTGTTTGTTTGTTCTTGTTTCGTGCCGTAAGACGCAGACGTTCAGCTTTGTGAAATAAAAAGAAATCAATTGACCACTGGATATCTAGCTATGTGCAAAAAAATGCAAGTGCGAAGCTATATGTTGCTGTTGTATAAATAGATTGTTGTATCGATAGATTTTAGCGTCGACAGATTTGTGTTCTGATTTATTGTTGTATTGATAGATTGCCCTTTTGATCGCTCGTTGTGCTGATTGTTGTATTAAAATTTGTATTGCTGGTTTGTTCTATTGGTACTTTGTTGTATACAGATTTTGTTGTATTGATGCTTGGTTCATAATAGTCTGCAATGATAAGGCGACAACTGAAGTCAAGGGATACAAGACTCGTCTTCTATGTGGTGGTCACTCACTCACACACACACACACAAACACACACACACACACAAGTGCTAAGGCCTGGGACATTGGTAGCATTTAGTCAAGTCAGCAATAATCTATCGAACTCTTATCTCACACCCTCCCCCTTCCCACGCCCACACACGTCAGTTATGGATGTGCTAACAGCTTCACGGCCATAAAGTTTCGAGATTGAGGCTGAAATGGTCCCCCGGGACTCGTGAAATTTTAAGTGTTTTAAACTTTAATGAGACCCTACACAGCGAGGGCACCTTAAATATCGATCACATCATGACATCATTGAATATATATATACTAGCTGTACCCTGCAAAACCTTTGCATAGAGTTATATCCCCTTAGGCTTGATCGGCAGGCTAGGTTATTTTTTGGTTTCGGGCAGATCCGATTTTTTTCATGATTGTATTTTAAACTGGAATACTGTTGTATTAATTCTTTACTTTCGATTTAACGCACACTGGAAATGAGTATTATTATATATGATATATATATATATATATATATATCATAAAATGTGCTGAAGAGACAGAACTAAATGTGGTTGAGGGCGGAGATATGCTGAGTGCGATTTTAAACGATGTAGCCACATCCCCCTCTTCCCGGCCCATCCCTTTTTTCTCACTATTGTTATTAATTATCACGTCATTTACTTAGATCATTGTCCAGCGAGGGCCATCTCGCGTGCCTCACTGACCACTGGTGATGCGCTTTTTAAAATGCCATTCTACACATACACACCCCTTCAGTTTGGTTTTAGTTAACTTGCACTGCTGAGGTTCGATCCCCGATTTCTCTCCTCGTAGGTCGGGGTCTCGATCCCGCTGCCAGCGATGGGTGTGTCTGAATGGAGCTGACTTTTGAGTTCAGGTTCCAGTTTACGCGCTTCTTAGTACCTTAGTACAGCCGCCCGCAGGTTCAGAGGTCAAGTAACATAAACTGACCAGTTGCACTTTTCCTCTCGCGAACAGATGGCCGCTGACTTATGGATGTTGAACGTTCTCTTCATAGCCTGGGGGGGGGGGGGGCAGGAAGAATGGGGCGGACCACGGCTCGATTGTGACTTGAGACCCGTGGTGTCTACCTGATCATAGCACCCTCGAACGAGTTGTTGTGAAGAAGTATTTTAGAATAGTATACGTTTACTTCCTCGATGAATATCTCATGAGATTATTTAAAATAAAGCTGGGATATAAAAAAACAAGCAATTAAGCCTGTTCCATTCTGGACACAGGACGTGTTAGCGCATTTTCATACTATCTTTCAGTAAATATTTGTAAATTTTGGAAATGTTTATAAATTCAATTGTGTAATGCATATATCTGAAAAAAAGATATTAAAAGGACAAGTAAGTCATGTTGAATAACTGTTACAAAAATAAATAATGATTACGCCCCTTTGATTAGCTTTTATTATTTATATTTAAAATATAAGCAAAACGGTACATAACAAATTCTTATATTTTGGCCCTAAGAGGTCAAATCGCGAAATGGACTTTTGATGTACACTTGGCAGGCCAAGACCTACACAATGATATATACATCATGGGTCTAGGACTTATGGTTGCTGAGATATAGGGCGGTCCATTATTAATATAGCTTATATAGTAAAAAACGGTACTTTATAAGGCCCCTTTTACGGCCCTGAGAGGTCAGATCGCGAAATGGAAAAAAAGTCATTTCTTGGAAGGCCAAGACCTACAAAATGATATATACATCATGGGTCTAGGACTTATGGTTGCTGAGATATAGGGCGGTCCATTATTAATATAGCTTATATAGTAAAAAACGGTACTTTATAAGGCCCCTTTTACGGCCCTGAGAGGTCAGATCGCGAAATGGAAAAAAGGCATTTCTTGGCAGGCCAAGACCTACAAAATGATATATAGATCATGGGTCTAGGACTTATGGTTGTTGAGATCTAGGGTGATGACAGACAGACAGACAGACAGACAAAATGGGGACAATAACGGGACATCGAAAATGCACTAAAAACAAAACCAAAACTCAATACAAAACAATGTTTGATATAGGTTAGGGCTGCTCTCCGTTTATTTCAGCTTCAAGTCCAGTCTGTGGCTTCCGAGTTCCTGGTAGTATCAATTGATATCTGAAACCACGGGCTGGCAGACTTTTTTTTTCAAAAGAGGGACAGAAAAGGCTGACCAAGGGCAGACAGTTATTTGAGCTAGTTGAACTTAAATGCACGTAAAATTATATATGCTGGCTGGATTAAAGGGGCGTAAGAAATATATCCGGCCCGCGGGCCGTGGTTTGCCCACCCCCTGTCCTCAACGATGCCAGTAATTCTTTCTACCCACCTAGCGTATGAGGCGTACCAAGGGTTGGGGGAGATGGGTCCATTTTTGAAAGTGCCCACGGGCCCAAGCTTGAGCGGGGGACCCCCCCCCCCCCAAAATTTTTTTACACTAAATATTAATTACATTATCTCATGTCATGGTGTAGAATGTCAAAATGCATTGGCCCCCTAAGTAACCAAGCCCTCCCCGGGGCCCCCAATTCCCTAGGTTCCGCACTGCCTAGTGCTAAGAGTATCATATAAAGAATGGTATCTGTTTCCAACTACATTCAATGAATGTCACAATCAGATTCTCTTGGTGCCCCGACCCCCTCCCCCCCCATCCCCCCTAGATTAAGAAGAAGCAGATTCAGAAACTAAATGGGTATAAAAACTAGGATTTGGGCGCGGATAGCATCTTTCATTTTTTTTTAAAATGAAATCAACTAACATTGAAACGAGAGGTTGCAACAACATGCATAGAGTGGAAGGACGAGTCTCTGATGCGAGCGCTGAAACTATTATTACTGTCCGTGAACTTAGTTGTTTATATTTTTTGGCTGGTCTCCAGTAGCGATGTCCCGTTATTGCCGCCATAATGATTTCTATTGTAACTCGGCGAACGCGTGGGACGGTGAGTCGTGAAAAGGGTCATTGACACCCTCCACCCACTGGTCCGTCGTCCACCTTTTTTGTGGGAGTGTCAAACCCCATTTTTTTTTTAGAACTTGTGAAATCAGGTGTAAGGGATGACTCAGTGGAGGTCAGTATGACACATGGGGGGACCAACCATCCCAGCTTTTAACGTTTAACTCCTTACCCCCAACCCCCGCCGCCCTCCCCCGTGTACGCATCATCTCGTTTAGCATTAGGCCGTGCAGAACTGTTTTATTGTCATAGATGTTGGCTCATTAGAGTGGGGATAGGGGAGGAGGAGGAGGGAAGGTCTGAGAAGGCACTTCCTGTCCTTTTCCTGTAACTGTTCTATTGAAAAATGACCCAGTCCGCTGCGATGGTCATCAGTATCAATCTGGTCAGGGGACGGATGGTCGTGCGGTAAAGCGCTCGACTGTCGACCTGAAGGTACCTGGTTCGATCTCCGGTGAGGATCAAGGAAATTTTTCCAGGTCTTGGCTCAAGTTCCCGATATATCTCCCGTGGTGCCTCCATGGCCATTGCACTATCGGCTAAGGTGGGGATGAAAGAAGGGCACCATAAAAACCGTCCCATTAGTGGTTTATAGGATCTAAGAGATTTCATCTCATCCTTACAGGGACTTAACACATCAATCTGGTCAGTTACCACCGAAACAGACACGTTCGATTAGGCTAAACGGTCCACCTCTGTTTATACACTTTCGAATCCAGCGGCTATCGCTGGTCAAGCTTTTTTTTTTAACATATTAAACATTTCACCCCCCCCCGCCCCCCCCGCCAACTCCTCCACGCGGTCATTATATTAAGCGGAGGCCAGTGACCGGAAAGAAAGAGGTCAAATACTGTGTCCTGGATGTAGGTCAACCCAAGAATAATAAGCGGTCCCCCCTCCCTTCTTCCGCCTCCATTCACCTGATACCGAAACACAACACGGTGTTCATGGTGTAGCATTAAAATGGCTTCAGATCATCTTGTGTTCATGTATCATGCAGGATAAATCAAACAATTTGTATGTGTGTGTGTGTATGGTCAAACCTAATCATGTTAGACATTACAAGACATAAAAGGCAAATAATTGACCCACAAGGTCTTCCTTAGTCTTGTTCATGTATTAATGCTAAACATTATCGGGAGATGTTTGTGTTATCTCTACTTGACCATATACAGCTTGTTGTGTAGCGGGGGTAACATTCAGACACAAGGTTAATTGAAAGCCTTTTTTTTTTATGACTGTAAACATTGCACAAGATAAAAGGCGAATAAATGGCCCACAAGGTGTACCATAGTTATGTTTCATGAATTGAATACATATCAATATTAAAGTCTTGGTATGCTATCTCTTCTAGTAGCGATTGAAATAATCAAGTGGAAATAATCAAATGTTTGTACATTTGTTGAGCAGTCATCTGATGCATGCATTCTGAGGTGTGCTGTCAAGGGAAATAAATCTGACGCATGTATTTTGAGATGTGCTGTCAGGGGAAATAAATCTGACGCATTCATTCTGAGATGTGCTGTCTAGAAACACGCGCTTTTGGTATTCATAAAGGAGACGGATGATCATGCGGCAAAGCGTCCGACCATGTCTCCCGTGGTTCCTCCATGATCTTTGCACTAACGGCTATGGTGGGGATAAAAGAAGGTCATTGTAAAAGAGTCCCCTTGTTGTTTATATTATCTATGCGATTATCATGTCATCCTTACATGGACTTCACATATAAATGATATCCGTAAATAAGATTAAACTTCTCTCAACGATGCAGTTGACCATATCGAACGTTGATCAACTACTGTGCATTCTGGTTTTCTTGTATCCGCCATTCTTCACAGCAGCTCCTACCCGCACCGTCTGTCTTCAGCATAATCTCATTCAGATTTGTAATAACTCCACCCCTTTTCCGATATGTCACTTCCGGTATGAAATTGATTTTTTTTTTTAAAGATCATTAAAGAATTCGTTTATTCTGAATGGCAGATGTTCCAAGTCTTCGCGATGCATTCAAATAGAAGTACTGTGTTCTGGTCCCTCGCGTGAACTTACTGCTTACCTTCTTTGAACTGAACATCGTCATTTAAGTAAACTAAATAACTTGCACGCAAAAACTGTTATTGTTATTATTTTTATAATCATTCATTAATTCTTACACTCTTTGTTAGTTCTTATTTTAGTCCACAATTAATTAACTCTTACACTCTGTTTATAAAGTATTCCTGAACTCGGGCCTCAACACTAATAAACAAACAAATTCAAGGAAACAAACAAAAAAAAAGACACCCCCCCAACTTCCGGTAAAGTTCCCAGTCTAATAGTTTCGTTCATTTAAATGTTCTAATGGGTGAACGTTTTACAACCACAAACCAAGCAATGTGAATATACGTCATATTTTACCCATAAACCCCAGTGTATTTAAAAAAAAAATATGATAAAAAAAAAAACGAGTTGAAGAGAAAGGAAGAGCAACCGTAAGCCATTTAGACTTAGCCCTGTGGTGTTTACCTTCTACATACAACATACTATTCACTCCCTACCCCCCGGACTCTGCCCCTGAATTCATCCTTGTCAAGATCATTCTGGGCCCTCTGTTATTCCTTCACTCTCACGTGTTAGTGTTCAGCGTTTACACACACACACACACACACACACACATATATATATATATATATATATATATATATATATATATATATAATAGGGCTGTACCGGAATTCGGCTCCGAATCCGGATCCGGCCAAAATCCGGCCATTTTACAAATCCGGCTCCGACTCCGGCAAAATTTTTGGATTTTGGCCGGATTTTCAGCCGGATTTCTGTCTTACTTTACTGTTTACCTTGTTCTCCTATTATCGCCCAATGAACACTAAACACATTTCTTTGGCTGTTAACTGTTTATCTTGTTCCCCAGTTATCACCCAGTGAACACAAAACACATGTCTGTAGCAGTTCCATTCTATGTTATATCGCCCGTCTCAGTGAGGTGGAGAAGATATGTATAACATACCTTCTCCACCTCAGTGGCCGGTCTTATAAAGTTGTTTAATTTGTTTTTCAATGAGAGAGTTAAGAACGTTTTTTTGTTTGACTAACAATATTTTTTTTGAAACAAAGAAAATTGGATTTGTTTTTGCGTTTCTGCCGCCATTTAGCCAAAATCCACCATTTTGTCGGTTTCGGTTCGGTTAATTGACAAACCGGTTAACCGTGAACACCCCTAGTTTAGTGTTCAATGGGTGATAATAGGAGAAAAGATAACCAGTTGCATTCTGTTGATTTTTTCAAACTATCTACAAACTTTAAATCATCATTCATTTTCATTATACAAAAACAATTTAAAACATAGAGGTAAGTAAATTAAACTGTGATTAAAAAAAAAATCAATTTTTCATGAGGTTTATCATATGATTGACAACATTGATTGAATGTTCTTCCAGTAATGTGGTATACCGGTCTCTTTAGAAACCTTAAGGGGGTACGGAATGAAGGAATTAAAAAAAAAAAAATTTCAAAATCGATTTTTTTTAATTTCATATTCACGTGCTAGATTATGATGATCTTAATGATTTTGCTTCCGGAACATTATAAATTACTTTAAAAAGTATTTGAAAATCGGTAGTTCATTACAAAAATCATTAAATTACCATTAATATGCCAATAGCAACGATTTTTCTACAGATGAAACTACACATTCTCTTCCGACACATTATATATCATCATTGTATGCGGTCCGATGACCTCGTTATGAATGACACAGTTTCATAAGCTAAATATAGCCTCAGCTTTTGGAATCCCACGTTACAAACAGTGATGTTTGACCTCATTCTAATAGATCCAATTATTTCATTGGACGGCACACTAATATTCCCGCAAAACAGCGCGCGAAGGTTACCCATACCCAGAATTCAATGCAAAAATGTACATTTTGTCAACTCTTTTGCTTACTGATCGCGAACCAGAATGAGATTGAGACATCTGAAGAATTGCCAGCTAAGCAACCACGTCTGAATACGTCTGGTAGTTGCAAATCAATTCTTTGGGATTGTATTGACGAAATTGTACATACATCAGCAAGTGCAACTAACAGTGAACAGCAGGAACCAAGAGGTATAGACATCGAACTGCCCAAGTATCTGGCTCAACCAGTGATTTAATCGTCAGGAGGATCCATTGCATTGGTGGAGACAGAATATGGAGCGTTGCTCGCAGGTACTTGGGTGCACCTCCAATAAGCGTTCAATCCGAGCGCTTGTTCAGTGTAGCTGGAGGAGTTCTGAACGAGCATCGTAGCTCACTGATGCCAGAGAATGCTGCTCGTCTTATTTTTTTGAAGTACAACTCGAAGCTGATCAAAGAGTAGAATGACAGTTGACACACACTCGATTTGAATTTGAAAAACTTGAAAACTCTAGACTCTAGAGTATTTTAATTTTTACTTTTTAGTGCTACTTTTTTTGTTATTTACAGGAAAATGGAAATCAAATCAAATATCATTTGAATGATTGATTTACAGTTTTAATTACTATTTCGCCACTGTTGCCACTTTCCCAGCAGCTGATTACTATCAGTGATTACTGAGATTAGCCAAATTCTGCAAACTATCGTTACTATCGTATTTATTCTAATAATCTACATATTATTTCTAATAAATTAAATAATAATAGCCCATCCACCATTTCTTGGCCCCAAAATAGCATGCTTTAGGTTCTGAATAGAATTGTATTTACCTGAGAGGCTGAGACATCCAATAATCCCCCGTCCCAAACTTGGGGGGGGGGGGGGGGTTGTCCAATCTATTCTGATATGGTTACAGCTTTAATATAAAGTGACAACCGAGTCCGGCTCCGGCCGGATTTGTGTCGACAAATCCGGCAAAATCCGGCTCCGGCCGGATTTGAAAAAATCAAATCCGGTACAGCCCTAATATATAATACACACACACACACACACCAATGGAAACTTGCTGATAGAAGATAATGTGTCGCTCATTTCTCCCACACAACATCCTCGCTGCCTATCTCGTTCGATCTCATTCTTTTCGCTTCCTGAGTTTTTAAAAAAAAATATTTTCAACATTTTTGTAATAGCCTGGAACCATTTAGTGCAAAATGATGTTCAAAGCTGGAGGAGCCGTCGAGTGGGGCGGACCGTATTGTGGTCAAAATGTTGAGATCTGCCAGATGGAAGAAAAACCTGTGGTCATCAAACGCCACCCCAGGGTGAACGTCTTCCGGCCAGAATTATTCCTTGATAGATTTCGCGGATAATATGATCAGATTGAGATCAGCCGCAAGTGAAATCTTACTGATCTAGCCGGTATACTTATGGTTGCACGTTCAGGAATGCATACCTTCTTAGCGCGTCAGAGCTGAAATGTGTGTCTGAATACTGCTGGTGAGCACAAGAGAAATGTTGGGAGGCCGAGTGAGATGTCGTTCATTCTGTTAATGACGCTCAGTTACAGCCGTGAATGTTCATAACAGAATAACATTTAAACAATTTCCTTTTTTTTTTCAAAATTGTTACTACAGATATATACACACACATAAACATATATTATATACACATATTTAAACACATATACACATTTATAAACACATATTTAAACACATATACACATTTATAAACACATATGCACACATATACAAAGATCAGATTTTTTTTTGTAAAGAAAACGGCATCGAAAACTTGTTTTTTTTTTTAATTTCATTTCCTGTTCCTCGACCAATTCTTAAAACGATTAACCTACGAGTTTCTTCCCCTCGTTTGTCGAGCTTTACAGAGTTCATGTTTTTTTTAAACGTATTGGAGGTAGGCATCGAATCGGAAGTTCAAAGAAATATTGGTACATAGTAATACTATTATACATAATTACAATACCATAATAATAACAGACATGTAAAACAAAATATGACCCCCACACAGCGTAACAAGCGGTAGTGGCGCCCGGAGTAGGACCTCGCCCCCACTTCCCCCCGCCCTCCCAAGTTGCGTTACTCCTACTACAACACATTCGTTCTCTCCCCTCCTCCGGCATAGTCCCCCCCCCCCCATTATCTCATCTCTTCCACCCACAGCGTCATTCATTATTGTAAACAATTTATTGAAAGGGGCGGGAACGGAAATGAGAACGAAATGTAAAGAGCCACATTCTGCAAGGAGCCAAGTCTTGTATAGAGCCATATTCTGTACTATTCCTTTTCAACCAGTGTCAACAAAGTTTAAAATACGCTGAAAGTAAAGTGAGATTTTTTTTAAAGGGGAGGTGGGTTTTGGGGGGGGGGGGTAGGTGGGTTGGATCGGGCGGTTGGTTGGTTGGTTGGGGGGGAGGATAGGGTGAAGACTTGAAAGATTTAAATGGTTAAAAGAACATTAAAACTAACACCTCCCTCCCCTTACCCCAATTATTTTTGTTCACATGGCGGTGTCAAATTTTTTTTACCATGGTCTCTTTTAATAACGCGGAACACTGTTGCCGGGCATGGCGCGGGTACCGCATTCATATAGTCTCTCTAATTAGCCATCGCGACCTTAACATCAGGACTCGGCAGAGCCTCGTCTTCAGATCTTCTGACTTAAAAAACACACACACACACACACACTAGGATCTCGGGGGACAAGTATATACAACTTCTCATCTTACATCCCATAATAACATTCTGAAGTTTTATTTTTTTACCGTCTCTAGATATTCTTAATATGCCGGGGTTACAGAAACAGATGATATCTACACTTCTTCTGTCCCGCTGGTCCTTTTGGGTTAAGGGAACTTTACTTTTTTTTTTTTAAACACAAAAAGAAGAATAAAATGTAAACTTAGAAATAAAATTCGACATTGCTTTTTCTGTAGTTACTAATTTGGCGTTTTTTTTTTCCCAGCGAGTTTCTAAATAAATTTTGGCTGTTTTCATTCAATAATTTGTCGCCATGTTTATATTACTGTACTACCCAAGGGCTCCTACCAGGGATGTTTTTTTTTAAATATTATAGCTTGAGATGTTGCCAACATAGTTTATTTTACTTGAGATGTTGCCAACTTAGTTCATTTTAAAACCACGAATTATATTTATAAAAATCAATATTATTTAAAAGTATTTATACCAATATTGACCATTTGTATGTACAAAAAAAAATAATCTATATTTATGTTTGAGAGCATTCGTTTTCGTTAAAGACAATGCATTCCCAAATTATATTTTTAAATAGCTTCTCGGCCTTTTGGGCTAAGATCGAAGCCGAATACAAATAGCGTTGGCCGAACGTCTAGCCGCTAGCACAAGATTTACCTGCCGTTGGTAGATGTGGGGGGGGGTGTATGCTCACCTCGCCACTCTTTATCTAATGGCAGGACTAAGATCACCTCGCCTTTATGGCAGTTTTGTAGGGAATACCTTGATTGGCTTGACGGTTTGGGGGGGGGATTCTCAAACACCATACCTGTATATTAGCAGGTTCACCCTGCGACCTTGACAGGTATGGAAAAGATATTATATGCCAATACATGCCAGCGCATTCGTTAACTCTTTCATTCGATTGTTTATTTTTATTTTTCTTTCCGACTTGCAGACTTCTTCACGGAGCTGATCGACAAGGCCCAGAGAGACCTCCACGAGATGTTCCTCCAGACGTACGGGCTACTGTACCAGCAGAACGCCAACATCTTCACCACGCTCTTCGACGACCTGCGCGGCTACTACAAGGGCCAGAGCGCCAACCTGAACGAGGTGATGGACAGCTTCTTCAGCAAGCTGCTCCAGAGGATGTTCGAGCTGCTCAACCGGAACCACGAGTTCAACAGCGTGTACCTCAACTGCGTCTCGGAGAGGATGAACGACCTGAAGCCTTTCGGCGAGGTGCCCATGAAGCTGTCCACTCAGGTCCGGCGGGCGTTCATCGCCGCCAGGACGTTCGTTCAGGGACTGGCCGTCGGGCGGGATGTTATCAACACGGTCATGGAGGTCAGTTTGGACTTGTTTTATTTTTCTACTTGTTAGGTGACCCAGAGCCTTTCTTGTGGTCCGCTTAGGGCTTTCCGCCTCCCCCCTCCCGCCCCCCAACCCCACTGCCAAATGATTGTCTTTTTCAGTACTAAATTTTGATTTTATGTTTCCATACGTGCTGTCGCATAAGGGTCTAATTATTTCCACAGTCTCTTCCTACGGTCCCAAGGTACAAACGTTTAGTAAGAAAACACAAGAACTAAAACTTAAGAACAGAAACATAAGAACTAAAACTTAAGAACGGAAACATAAGAACGGCTCTTTAAGACTCTATACCAAACTTTAAAAAAAAAACAAAAAAAAAAAAACCGGTTCCTATGCGATTACCGATTCTTCGCTAACTTTTATACTCCAACGATTTTCGATACTGAAGTAACAGACTCATATCAAAAATGGGTTAGATCGCGCTTCATTAAATTATGTGTTATATTAGAAAAGAAGAAAAAAAAGTTCAGACTCTCACAGCCAGAGATATTCCGTTACCCCCCCCCCCCGGAGGCCGCTGCAGATGAATTGTCCCACACTTTATATTTCTCATATTTCCACTGTTTTGCATGAGGCTCTTGCATTCATTTCTAAATAATTAAACTATTTCATCAACCTCTACCCCCAGCAACAACATCCCGTTGATATCTCACTCGTTGGAATCTTGCACTGCCAAGCAAAAACGTTCTCTGTTCAGTCACATGTCTACCACAGCATGCATTCTGGGGTTGAAAACATCTGTGTCGAGGCGGGGCGGATGGGGTGGGGGGGAAGGTGATTATTAAGCACGAGATGCTCGTAATACTATCATCGCTCAGCGGGAGACAACTTCTATTATATTTTGTACACATTTGAAACAAATCTTGAAAAAACAAGAAAGCCCTCGATATCTCTCGCGGACAATCTCGCACTGCCAAGCAAAAAAAAAAATACACACTGTGTTCTTGTACACTTTAAAAAAAAAAACATATATAATGTATATCGCCAACATGCATTCACGTGCAACCATAGCTAGGGGTGGGGGGGGGGGAAAGGGGTGTAGTAATATTATCATCTCCCAGCTAGCTACACCCTCTGTTATATTGTATGCACATTTTAAATTCTTGATGTACAACTTCTCGCCCACAGACACTCCCCATCTTCACGTTGATATCAACCATCTTCTTTACATTGCTACCCCCCCCTTCCCCCACTTCCCCCCTTTCCATTCAGACGAGCATACTCACTTTAGTTCACAAAGAAGTCCACATGCCAAATTTGTGTTTTTCTGTGTCCTGTGGTGCATGCACTGTTTCCTCTTCCATCGTCTTGTTATTGGAATAAACAGTCGTATCCTAATAGTGGCATTTGGAGCGGAGGCTGCCACCAACTGCCCTGTCCCATTCGTTCCAATCTATATAAATAATAGCGATTTGGGTTCTGCGTTAAATCGAAAGTAAAGAATTAATACTACAGTGTTCCAGTTTAAAATACAATGTCCGATCTTTTCTGGGCTTCGGGATTCGGCCAGCCAGTTTGCTAAAAGGCATGCTGCCATCGGCCAAAGTCGAAAAAAAAAAGGTCATAAAAGATTTTGGGTGTTAGTATACTGTAATAATTCCAGTACATCGGACATTGGCCAAGCACCTCAGCCCAAGTGCCAAATGTCCGGCCCATTCGGGAACTGGCCGAACTTCGGGCTTTGGCCGTAACAATATATATATATATATATATATATATATATATATATATATATATATACAAGGACATCCCCAAGACCGGAGCACATTATTTAATATGAACGGCATCTTAAGATTAAGAACTCAATAAAGTACCCTTCCCAGTCCTGATTACAAGGCCAAAACTAAATACAGTATACATTGTTTTCTTACATAGAAATAATGTAATATATTTTTTTAAAAGAATGTGGAGTAATATTTTTGCTTGAGATGTTGCCAACTTAGCTCATTTTTAAACCACGAATTATGTTTTTAAATCAATATTGTTTAATAGTATTTAAGCTAATTAAAACCATTTTTTAGGAACAAAACCATCTATACTTGTATATTTTTGTCTGTTAGCTATTCAATGTAGACGGTTTATTATTTTTTGCCTGTTAACATTTCTCCCCCTTTTTATTTAAAAAAAAATGTTAACATTTCTTCCCAGGTGGATCCCGGACATATCTGTAGGTGGGTTTTGATACTCAAAAGATTGAGAATCAGTGTTGTTAACATACATTGAAACAAATACGTCATACAATACATACAAATAATTATAATGAATTATAACACATAGTTGGAAGATGAAATGTATATACTATTAAAAATTCTATAAAATGTATATACTTTGAATTATACTATTTATAAGTACTTCGGATAGCTGGATGTGTGCGATAATATGTACGTAGTTATTTACAATAGAAAAAACACACATGTGCATACATACATACAAACATATGCATGCAAGCATGCATACTTACATACATAAATACATAAAAATACATACAAACACATAAAAATACATACAAACACATAAGAATACATACAAACACATAAGAATACATACAAACACATAAGAATACTTACAAACACATAAGAATACATACAAACACATAATAATACATGCAAACACATAATAATACATACAAACACAAAATAATACATACAGACACATTCACTTTCGTAGCTATACACCCCAGACAGTAAGAGTTGTGTAAATGTTTATCTTGAACTGGCATTTCCTCTCCCTTCCTCCCCCCCCCACCCCCAATCCCCATCTCTACTAGATACTTCTTCCCAGCCGAAGATTTCTCTAAAACTATCAGATTTCTCCAACTAGCACACACCAACACACATATCCTCGTCATTCTTCGTCTAACACACACACTCACACACACTGTCTCTCATTCCATCCCTCATGTGCTTCCCTCCCCCCCTCCCCCTCATAATGTGTAAACACATTTTGAATTATTTCTCTGTGTGTCTATTTCTCAACCATTCCTCGTTCCGTATATCTCTCTCCCCCCCCCTCATTCGTAAATGTCTCCTCCCACCGTCCTTCCTCTGTATATCATCTGTCTCCCCCCCCCCACTCCCCCCTCAAGAACTCCCAACACTTCCATTGCTTGTAAAGCTGATACAATGATACAACTCTATTGACTGTTGAAAGTTCTAACACTTTAAAGAGTCTCCGTAATGACCAAATCCTCTATAATGACCAAAGCCCCCTGTAATGACCAGAAATATGATGAAAAGTAAACGCATTAATCTTTATTTACATGATGTAAGTGGGGGGGGGGGGAGAGGTCGACGATGAAATTTCTTTAAAAGACTGTTAAGTTCATTAACCTGTGTCTGAATACAGCTGGTCAGTGGGAGGTTCAGCCAGCTGGTCACTAGTACAAATTTATCCTTTTAACTCCTAGTCATCATTTTTTTGACAACACCCCCCTCCTTCTCTCTCTCTCTCTCTCTCTCTCTCTCTCTCCCCCTCCCCCAATTTCTGTTCCTAATTACGTCCACGCAGGACCTGAGCTTTCTGTTTTTAATTATACACCTGCTCCCCCTCCTCATCTTTTCCCCAATCCAAACCCTCATACCCTCCTTAGAATCTTTTCATCTTACCTCTTAACTTCATTAGCTGTTTACCGGAATTATTATTATATTAGCTGTGCCCTCCAAAACCTTTGCATAGAGTTATATTCCCTTAGGTTTGATCAGTTGGCTAGGTTATTTTTTGGTTTAGGGCAGATCCGATTTGTTTCATGATTTTTATTAGTATTGTTTACGTTAGACGATTTTAAACTGGAATACTGTTGCATTAATTCTTTACTTTCGATTTAACGCAGAACCCACACCGCTATTATTTATATAGATTTATACCCCTTCCCCACCTCCACCTCCACCCTCGGTCCTTTTTCTCGGGCAGAGATGATATGAAGTGAGCTTATGAACACGAGTCATATCCTCGCCAGACAAGAAATGACGCGGCCGGTACAGGAATGTATTGATTCATACACACATTTGGTGATTGAATGGGATGTGTGAGGCTAGACGGAATGGTCAATGAAAAATAGATAAATAGGTAATGTACTTTCCGCACCCCCTCCCCCCCCCCACCAATCCACTGAATGACCGCTTGACAAATGGACTGGATGGACAAGTGGCCACTCATACACGAAATCTGCAATGTCGTTCATTCATTCGCATATATTGTTTTGTTTATTATAATACGCATTTAAAAAATCTAAGTTAAGGTGCATCTAATGCAGAGCTGGGCAAACGTTTTTTTTTCTCCGCGGGCCACGTTGGTTTTATAAATTTGACATTAAAGTCTGTCGAGAAGCATGTCCGGACCTCGAGCTAATGGAAAGAGTTCTAACCTATATTAAAATACAATTAAAATGAAATGCGCGGGCCGGATCGAAAAGCAAAATGTGCCTTACTTGGCCCGCGGGCATTTAATGTAAGGGCTGATTTTACTTCAAATAAAAAGTTTTCTTAAGGTTTGGGTTTTAGGCTTGGAAGGTTTTCTGTGATAATTTGTTAATGTTTTTTTTTTTTAATTTTTTTTTTTTTTTTACAGTGTTAAGAGTTTGGTTTACTTAGTCGCTTTCTATCAAACGGGGTCAGGGCTTAGAAACAAAAAAAAAACGTAACTTGAGAACCTCTGCTTTTAAAACATTAACTGACGTGAATTAAATTTTGTGCTCGATTTACTGTCATTTTAAAACTTGACTGACACACGTGACATCGGTTTATAACGAAATAGAACCAAGTGAAGCCGCATCACGTGACTGGGTCTTGTGCATGTACGGACTCACACACACAGACAGAATGGTACAAATGGACAAGACACGCTCTCTCACACACACACACAGACAGAATGGTACAAATAGACAAGACACGCTTTCTCGCACACACGAGCAAAAGGACTGACTGGTTTGTAGAATATGAGGGGAAAGGAAGAGGGGGAGGGTGGGTGGGTGCGTCAATCGATAGGGATTAGAGAGGGGAGGAGGGAAGGGTACTGGCAGATGTGACCAATCGCAGATTATCTACCGACTAATTGGATCGCACTTCATTCTCTCCCCCCCCAACCTCTCCTTCCTATAACTCTTTACTTTCTCCCCCCCCCAACCTCTCCTTCCTATAACTCTTTACTTTCTCCCCCCCCCCAACCTCTCCTTCCTATAACTCTTTACTTTCTCCCCCCCCCCAACCTCTCCTTCCTATAACTCTTTACTTTCTCCCCCCCCCCAACCTCTCCTTCCTATAACTCTTTACTTTCTCCCCCCCCCAACCTCTCCTTCCTATAACTCTTTACTTTCTCCCCCCCCCCAACCTCTCCTTCCTATAACTCTTTACTTTCTCCCCCCAACCTCTCCTTCCTATAACTCTTTACTTTCTCCCCCCCAACCTCTCCTTCCTATAACTCTTTACTTTCTCCCCCCAACCTCTCTCCTTCCTATAACTCTTTACTTTCTCCCCCCCCAACCTCTCCTTCCTATAACTCTTTACTTTCTCCCCCCCCAACCTCTCCTTCCTATAACTCTTTACTTTCTCCCCCCCCAACCTCTCCTTCCTATAACTCTTTACTTTCTCCCCCCCCAACCTCTCCTTCCTATAACTCTTTACTTTCTCCCCCCCCAACCTCTCCTTCCTATAACTCTTTACTTTCTCCCCCCCCAACCTCTCCTTCCTATAACTCTTTACTTTCTCCCCCCCCAACCTCTCCTTCCTATAACTCTTTACTTTCTCCCCCCAACCTCTCCTTCCTATAACTCTTTACTTTCTCCCCCCCCCAACCTCTCCTTCCTATAACTCTTTACTTTCTCCCCCCCCAACCTCTCCTTCCTATAACTCTTTACTTTCTCCCCCAACCTCTCCTTCCTATAACTCTTTACTTTCTCCCCCCCCAACCTCTCCTTCCTATAACTCTTTACTTTCTCCCCCCCCCAACCTCTCCTTCCTATAACTCTTTACTTTCTCCCCCCCCAACCTCTCCTTCCTATAACTCTTTACTTTCTCCCCCCCAACCTCTCCTTCCTATAACTCTTTACTTTCTCCCCCCCAACCTCTCCTTCCTATAACTCTTTACTTTCTCCCCCCCCAACCTCTCCTTCCTATAACTCTTTACTTTCTCCCCCCCAACCTCTCCTTCCTATAACTCTTTACTTTCTCCCCCCCAACCTCTCCTTCCTATAACTCTTTACTTTCTCCCCCCCCCAACCTCTCCTTCCTATAACTCTTTACTTTCTCCCCCCCCAACCTCTCCTTCCTATAACTCTTTACTTTCTCCCCCCAACCTCTCCTTCCTATAACTCTTTACTTTCTCCCCCCCCAACCTCTCCTTCCTATAACTCTTTACTTTCTCCCCCCCCAACCCTCTCCTTCCTATAACTCTTTACTTTCTCCCCCCCAACCTCTCCTTCCTATAACTCTTTACTTTCTCCCCCCCCAACCTCTCCTTCCTATAACTCTTTACTTTCTCCCCCCCCAACCTCTCCTTCCTATAACTCTTTACTTTCTCCCCCCCAACCTCTCCCTTCCTATAACTCTTTACTTTCTCCCCCCCAACCTCTCCTTCCTATAACTCTTTACTTTCTCCCCCCAACCTCTCCTTCCTATAACTCTTTACTTTCTCCCCCCCCAACCTCTCCTTCCTATAACTCTTTACTTTCTCCCCCCCCCAACCTCTCCTTCCTATAACTCTTTACTTTCTCCCCCCAACCTCTCCTTCCTATAACTCTTTACTTTCTCCCCCCCCAACCTCTCCTTCCTATAACTCTTTACTTTCTCCCCCCCAACCTCTCCTTCCTATAACTCTTTACTTTCTCCCCCCCAACCTCTCCTTCCTATAACTCTTTACTTTCTCCCCCCCCAACCTCTCCTTCCTATAACTCTTTACTTTCTCCCCCCCAACCTCTCCTTCCTATAACTCTTTACTTTCTCCCCCCCCAACCTCTCCTTCCTATAACTCTTTACTTTCTCCCCCCCCAACCTCTCCTTCCTATAACTCTTTACTTTCTCCCCCCCCCAACCTCTCCTTCCTATAACTCTTTACTTTCTCCCCCCCAACCTCTCCTTCCTATAACTCTTTACTTTCTCTCCTCCCACCTCCCCCCCCCCCCACACACTCCCTCCGATGCTGGGACATTTATATAATAAAAACACGATTGATCTCCAGCTATTGATGTTAAAATGTATTGAACTGATTGATTGGTTCCTGCTCTAGATTTCATTAAAAAAAAAAGCGAACGCTTGAATTCAATCAATCGATGATGTTTCCATCTTTCTGTTACTGTATGATTGACACCGGTGTGTATTATGTGATTGACACCAGTATGTATTATGTGATTAAAACCAGTGTGTATTATGTGATTGACACCAGTGTGTATTATGTGATTGACACCAGTATGTATTATGTGATTGACACCAGTGTGTATTATGTGATTGACACCAGTGTGTATTATGTAATTGATACCAGTGTTTATTATGCGATTGACACAGTAATTGTCACAATTAAAAAGTAAAAAGGATTATCGTATAAATTGTCCAGTCTCTATTCAGATTTTCTCTTCCCCCCCCTCTCTCACACACACTCTTAACGAAGGCCTTAGTTAAAAACGTGGATAAAGACGGTTATCTGTTACCAGAACAATGTATTGTGTAAACGACACATCGCTTTGGTTCCCTGTATCACTATTATAGATGTCTACACAGTACACAGTGCTTATTTCTTTTTTTTTTTTTGGACCATCTGGCGAGAGACTCCGGATATGACCAGTGACCCCCCAACCTCCCTCTGCTGACCAGCCAGTCATTGCATGAGATCCGTTCGATTGTTGTACCAAAATGTCACTGGCTTACATTACCTCCACCTTTAGGTCCGTAGTGACAATTTAAATCGGATTGTCTTCGTCCGGGCGCCCCTCCCCGCCCCCACTTCCCCCCACTTCAGCACGTAATGCTAAGTAACTGTGACCCAGACGCCTGGTCAGTAATTGGGGTTTAGTTGATATTAATAGCCACCACCCCCCCCCTTTATACACATACCCACTTGTGAGCGCACACACACGCACGCACGCACGGACACGTGACTCACGCGCTCGCCTGTTAGTTGTCCCCCCCCCCATGCTTTTACGGCAAATTTATTTATTTTGTGTTCCTCTGTCTGTTCTGTCAGATACCACCGTCAGAGGCCTGCCTGAAGGCGTTTGTCCGAATGACGTACTGCCCGCACTGCCGAGGCCTGACGTCCACCAAGCCCTGCAACAACTACTGCCTCAACACCATGAAAGGTTGCCTCGCCCACCAGGCTGATCTGAACGCTCCTTGGAATGAGTTTATAGGTGAGTGGACTGTCCATCTCTGTATACATGTCTATGTCTGACGGTCTTTTTTTTTTTTATCTATATCTGTATGTCTGTCTGTCTACATATCTGTACATCTACACGTCTGTCTAACGGTCTTGACTCTCGTTCTGTGTTTTCTGTCTGTCTCTGTATGCATGTCTATGTCTGTCGGTCTGTGTCTATCTATCTATCTGTATTTGTATCTATCTATCTATCTGTCTGTCTGTCTATCTGTCTCTTCATATATCTTTATAAATAAGTCTTTCTGTCTGTGTACCCATCTATCTATTTCTGTATCCCTGTCTAACTACACATCTGTACATCTACCTGTCTGTCTATCGGTCTGTGATTGTCTTTCTGTGTTTTCTATCAGTCTCTGTCCGTCTATCTGTATATATCGGTCAACCATCTGTCCACTCTGTCAAATCATACCTAATTACTTGTCCAATCATGTACATGTCTGTCCAATTAACTATCTTCCCAGATATAATATTTGTCTGTCCAAAAAGGCTTGTCAGAAAGTCTTCTTGGTTGACCTTTACACCTTCAACCTTGAATAATCAAATTAAAAAAAAAATAAAAAGAAACAGAACTAAAAAAACTGGAATGTTTGTTAACGACACAAACCTCCACGAACCGATGTACCAAACCACCGAGTGTCAGTCGAGGGCTCTTAATTTTGTCGTCTGTGCGATGTTTGCGGTGCGGATAAAGAGAGGGTTAGTAAAACTGTTTCGGCACTGTCCACTGAGGATATAGTGTGTCCCAGTGCCGAACCTGGGGGTTTTGGGGCCGGGGGGCTTGGCCTCTTTGGGGAACCCTGCATTTTGACATTCGACACCATGACATAAAACTTAACTGACATCGGTTTATTACGAAGTAGAACCAAGTGAAGTGAGCTTGTGAACACGAGTCATGTCCTCGCCAAGAAATGACGCGACCGGTACAGGAAGGTGCTTAATATTTAATGTAAAAAAAAAAAATTGGGGGAGGGGGGGGGCTCCTCAATCTCGGGCCCTGGGTAATTTTCGAATTTGGACCCCCTCCTCCCCTACCCTAGGTACGCTTCTGGTGTGTCCTATGTGTTTATATGCTGCATAAAAAAACTTTTTATGTTGATAAGGTCACGGGTATGTACGCTTACATGGCGAGTCTGAACTAACCAATGAGATGTAATTACTAATCATGATAAATATATAGACCAGTGGTGGGCAAACGTTTTGAACCGCGGGCCACATTGGGCTCATAATTAGACAGAAGGGCCGCACCAGGGGCAGTATTGACTTAAGATCCGGGCGTAGAGCGATGGGTTGTGGAGATTGTATAGCCTATGTACTAATATTTATTAACTACACATACAATGTGGAATGCGCGGGCCGGATTAAAGATAGAAAAGGGCCTTACTTGACCCGCGGGCCGTAGTTTGTGCTCGTCTGGCATAAGCAATGCCGGGTCCCTTTATCGAAGGATGTCCGTAGTGGAAGGGACACGAACATGTGCAGTGTTTGAGTTTAGTGAGAGGGGCGAGTGGCGGCGAACACATTCAGGACACAGCTGCCAACTATTTTGTGAACAATTATCCCGAAAATGTTTGCAAAAAATAAAAAAAAAGAAATAGATTATAGTTAATACTAAATATATAGCAAATAATCAAGATTGTATATCTAACAAGTGAATAGTTCGTTTTTTTTTGTGTGTTTTGTAAATTATCCAGATCTATTATCTGATAGGATTTTTGCGATATCTAGATTTTCTTCAAAAATATCTAAGTCTGGATATCAAAAAAAAAAAATACCCATATTGGCAGCCCTGGTTCAGGACTGTAGGCACTGTGTGTGTGTGTGTGTGTTCATAAGTGTGACTGTTCAGTTAACCCAACCAGTACTCAGGTGAATAACGCAGGTAAGGGAGGCATCTTTCGGACTTGATAGATAGAGGAGGTCACCGTCTCTGTGGAGGTCGTGAGGTCAAAGTTTAAAGCTGGAGGGAGATACTTTAAAAAAAAACCTATTATCCTTGTTACAAATTATGGTATATATCAAACAATGTCCTACAGCTTCTTAAATCTTCTTTGACCTTGACCTTTTGTTTTATTAGTTCAATATGGCTGTCTGGTCGGTTTCTTTTTTTTTAATTTGCCTTTTTTTCTCTCTTTCTCTTTAATAAAACTGAATCTGGTTAAACAATGATCTGACCTAGTTTCGCCCCCCCCCCCTTCCCAAAAAAAATGGTTACTCTCTGCCACCAGACTGGTGTGTGTAACATTCCTGAAATAGCACCTCTGTGTTCAAGTCCCGCGTGTGCGTGTTAAAACCTTAACACCCTCCACCCCACCACCTCCCCCGTGTCTTAAAGCACTAATTAGTCGCGCCGCTTGGTCATAATTACACAACGCCTGCACTTCCCCCCACTAGCTGCAGTGGTCCTCAAATGGAATGGCAGGGAGAGGGGGGGCGGGGTAGATCGAGAGACTGAGAGTATGGAGCCATTACACGCATACCAGTTGTAAAAAAATATCGTTCTTAACTCTTTTTTTTTTTTTACATTTAAGTGGGGCGCGGCGAGAAATGAAGGGGCGCCCTCCCCCCACTTACTATATTGACTAACTGGTCCGTCCTGAACAAACAGCGACATTTGGGTGGGGTGGGGAGTCAAATGAAACTTGATGTGGGGCGTGCTCTGTGGCAATAGTTACCGGCTTTCCCCCCCCTCGCTGCCCCCCCCCCTCAATACGCAACATCCATGACTCTTTGTTTGTTTCTGTCCCCTTTTGGTTCAGGGGTGTTCTCAATCTTCTTTTTTTTATTTGAAGTCTTTAGCATCTCTCCCCCCCCCCCCCACCCCCCAACAACACCAAACAGCATGAAATTTGCACCGGTCTTTCAAATTATTTTGAAGCTTTTTGATTTATTGATGAAAGTTATGTGTCAATAAATATCTCATACCATTTGTACCCTCGCCCCCCGTCCTCATTCCTCTAGTAAGTTCCCCCCCCCCTCGGGGATCTGTACCTTCATTAAATCGGCGTTTGTCATAATCACTTTGTATCTGTATCTCACTCTGTCGTTAATGTTCACTGCTCTGGGTGGTTCACTGCTCTGGTTGGTTCACTGCTATGGGTGGCTCACTGCTCTGGGTGGTTCGCTGCTATGAGTGGTTCACTGCTCTGGGTGGCTCACTGCTATGGGTGGCTCACTGCTCTGGGTGGTTCGCTGCTATGAGTGGTTCACTGCTCTGGGTGGTTCACTGCTCTCGGTGGCTCGCTGCTATGGGTGGCTGACTGCTATGGTTGGCTCACTGCTATGGGTGGCTCACTGCTATGGGTGGCTCACTGCTCTGGGTGGTTCGCTGCTCTCGGTGGCTCGCTGCTATGGGTGGCTGACTGCTCTGGGTGGTTCACTGCTATGGGTGGCTCACTGCTCTGGGTGGTTCGCTGCTATGAGTGGTTCACTGCTTAGGATGGTTCCACTGCCTTGAGTAGACGTAAAGTGAATTTTACCCGCCGCCATGTTACTGGTATGTTTCCATTTGCCTTAATTCCAGCCCGCCACTGAACATCACCTGTTAACAAAATGTCTCTCGTGGCTGAAAGAAAACGATCTCTGGGAACACCGATACTGTGTCGAGAGTTGTAAGACAAAGAAAGCGAACACCCCCCTCCCCCACCCCATCATCAGACCCCTTACGCTCACACTCCCTTCTCTCTCTCTCTCTCTCTCTCTCTCTCTCTTTCTTTCTTTCCCTCCCTCCAATAGTTAATCGATCTTGTTAAATTTTATGTATCGGTTGCCCCAGAGAAGATTAATTGGGGGTGGGGGGATTTAGAATTGTATGTGGGGTTACATATGATTTCTCTGGAATGGGAATTCACTGTGTGTGTATATTTAATCCTCTCAGATTGGAGAAATTAAGAAATATGTCAACAACGTTCTGGTGCCGCCATTTACAGTTGTATTTTTGTCTATTCGCAATCGGCCTTCCACTGTGTAGTATAAACAAAAAAATATTACATGACTGCTATGATGGCCTGCATTAGACCTGTTGTGGATGTCTCTGCAAGATACACTGACTGACGTATAGAAATGTGACCTTTAAGCACTAACCTCATCGCGGGGGGGGGGGGACTGTACGATGTGTCTCATTCCCCCCCTCTCCCCTTTTTTCTTTCGAGACCGTTTTGGGTGGGCGCCTGAACTGTACACCCCGCCACGTATGCTCGATCAACCCCCCCCCCCCCCACCAAACAATGAACGAGCCCAACGAGTTGTCTTAATTTGGTAAGAAAACCGGGACAGTCTCACTGACCGCTACAGTGGTTCGCTCGGTGGTGAAGAACTAAGTACCAATTGGTGGACATGACTTTGAACTCCAGATCCGTCAGCCAAATCTGATTTGAGATCATCTTAAATGCATCTCCGAGTAAAGTCTCTGTGCTCCACTTTGTTGTTGTTGTTTTTTTTTTACATGTATAGTTATGGGCCCGTCCTGTGTAAAATTAAAAAAAAAAAGATCCGATAATTTGCTTGCACCACTGTGTGGTAGATATAGAACGCGGCCCACTAGAGCTTTGCTTGCCCACCTTTTTTATTTTGTTGTTCTTATCAATATTTATACAGAAAGTCGAACAAAAAAAGGTGCTTTCCAATAGATGTGTTATTGTTGAGGATCCCGGACGGACCCCCAGATGTTGAAGGCCCCTTTGAGGGTATCCTTGGCTTGTTGCTAAGAGTATGAGGGCTGACTCAAGGTTGACTCGTATTTATATTTGTATTCCTACCACACACACAGGCTCAACAACAATTAAAGGTAAAACAGGTGACGATGATCAACTCGACAAGTCGTGTGTACAACAACAAGATAGATTTATTTATACACAGGCACCAGTCCGTAACAGGAATCTGGTGACTTATCATAAGCAACGATAATTCAAGCTGCAGCAAAATAATCCAACATAAAATGAATAAGGGGAACAATCACGTTAGTACTAGTTAACTCTCTCTCTCTCTATTTCTCTTTCTCTCACTCAGAGACACAGCAATCCACTCGCTATCACTCAGTCGGATTGCTATTCACTAATCGACCCTCTCACTCGAGAGCCCACCGTCGAATGCCTGCGAATCTATATTTCATTCTTCATATCCCTTTCTCCCACGTGACCCTTAGCCAATCAAATATAATATAGGTTTCTTTCAAACTTTCAAATTAGGGGGTGGAGCCTAGATGAGGGGGGGGGGGAGAAATACGTCGTATAGACAAAGACCTTAGTAACTGGACATCGAGCGGGTCGCTGTCCCTTTGAAGAAGCCGACCGGAGAATAGTCCGGTGGTCAGAGAATATTTCCCCTGGAATGTAACGTGTTTCTGTTACCTCCCTGCCTCGTACACCTGGCTGATGACGCAATTAACGGGGGTGGGCTAAAAGGGGGGAAACTGGAGCACGGGAACGTATATTACTATTCCTGGTATAATATACACCTTAACGTTAGTAATATTATTAAGTTAAGGGTTAGAGTAAGGGGATAGTTTCGACATATTAGTCACAACCCGTGACAGTTATGAAGCAGCGATGTTATGTTAACGTGGGTGACTGTTGTGTTTTACCCCCCCCCTCCCCCCCACCGGCCGGCCGGCCATTTTATATTTTACTTGTCATTGATGTCTGGGGAATGTGTTGGGGGGGGGGGCTGGGAGAGGGGGACATGGCCCCCAAACTTACAGAACGAATCGTATGCACCGAAATATTGATCCGTATCCTCATTGGCTTCAGTAATGTTGGTCGGCTGACTTTTGGTGGCTCATTGGCTTCAGTAATGTTGGTCGGCTGACTTTTGGTGGCTCATTGGCTTCAGTAATGTTGGTCGGCTGACTTTTGGTGGCTCATTGGCTTCAGTAATGTTGGTCGGCTGACTTTTGGTGGCTCATTGGCTTCAGTAATGTTGGTCGGCTGACTTTTGGTGGCTCATTGGCTTCAGTAATGTTGGTCGGCTGACTTTTGGTGGCTCATTGCTTCAGTAATGTTGGTCGGCTGACTTTTGGTGGCTACTGTGTCAGCGAGGATCCGGCAAACCAAAAAATGGAGGGGGTCGGTGGAAAGAGGAGATAGAGGGCGGCGGGTAGGAAGGGGTGGGGGAGTGTAATTTCAAATTATGTTCTTGCAGTGTGGGGTGAGCGGTGTGAAGGAGAGATCACACTCTGCGATAGTGGCGTCATTTGAAATGTTTGAAACGTGCTACCCCCCACCCCCTCCCATTCCTCCCTGTCTTTCTTGTGGGGCTAATAAATTCTGTAGATAATTAGCGTAAAGGTAATTGAGTGTCACTCGCACCCAGACAGGCCTTAGCCGCCCTCCACCCACTTCCTCGTCACTCAGCTCCACACAACACTCGCTGTCTACGTCACGTGGTGTTTTTTTTTTCCTCTTCTCCTTTTCTTTCTTTACTCAATTAACTCTTTCCCTGAATGTCCTTACAGTGCATGGTGGGTTTGAGTATGTGTGTGTGTCTGTATGTATGTATGTATGTATGTATGTGTGTTTGTCTGTAATGTATGTTTGTCTTTATGTATGTGTGTGTCTGTATTTGTGTATATATGTATGTGTGTCTGTATTATGTATGTGTGTATATATGCCTGTGCACCTGGATGTATATGCCTGTGCACATGTAACACTGCCCACTTCCAATAGTTATCTACACCTGTAAACCGGGATAAATTGTATCGTCGTAGAAATGAATTGATTCCCGGGAGCTAATGGTCGAGACGGGAGGGTGGGGGTTAAAAATTTTAATTCTTTCATTAATCTGTTTAAAATTTCATAATTTTATAATTTCATAATGGTCTCCCCCTCCACACACACACACAGAGCCACATATGTTGTTTGATTCCCATTATAATCAACATCCAAGCTAAAGTCTTGTTTCATTTATTTGTGTTGGTAAAATGAAAAATTTCACTGTGACTTAGAAAAAAACAGGAATAATATACCGGTGATTTCTAACCACTATCTTCCTTGCCTTTGCATGTCCCCCCCCCCTTTTTTTCCCTCCCTTGTCAAGTTGCCATACACCTCCTTTACTATCCCACGACCCCTCCCCCCCTCACACACACTATTTCCTGTCGCTGTGAAACAATGCTTACTCACAACACGATTTGTTGAAGAGTGGAGTTTTAATGGAGTCAAACCGAGTGCCTGTCTCGTGAGAAATGTGTGCCTGCTGACCTCACTGGATTGATCGGGGGGGGGGGGGGGACAGGGGAGAGTTGTGTCTTTTCTATGTGTGTGTGTGTGTGTGGTAGTTTATGTTTAGGGGAACTTACTACAGTGTGTGTGGTAGTTTATGTTTAGGGGAACTTACTACAGTGTGTGTGTGTGGTAGTTTATGTTTAGGGGAACTTACTACAGTGTGTGTGGTAGTTTATGTTTAGGGGTACTTTCTACAGTGTGTGTGGTAGTTTATGTTTAGGGGAACTTACTACAGTGTGTGTGTGTGGTAGTTTATGTTTAGGGGAACTTACTACAGTGTGTGTGTGGTAGTTTATGTTTAGGGGAACTTACTACAGTGTGTGTGGTAGTTTATGTTTAGGGGAACTTACTACAGTGTGTGTGGTAGTTTATGTTTAGGGGAACTTACTACAGTGTGTGTGGTAGTTTATGTTTAGGGGTACTTTCTACAGTGTGTGTGGTAGTTTATGTTTAGGGGAACTTACTACAGTGTGTGTGTGTGGTAGTTTATGTTTAGGGGAACTTACTACAGTGTGTGTGTGGTAGTTTATGTTTAGGGGAACTTACTACAGTGTGTGTGTGTGATAGTTTATGTTTAGGGGAACTTACTACAGTGTGTGTGTGGTAGTTTATGTTTAGGGGAACTTACTACAGTGTGTGTGGTAGTTTATGTTTAGGGGTACTTTCTACAGTGTGTGTGGTAGTTTATGTTTAGGGGTACTTTCTACAGTGTGTGTGGTAGTTTATGTTTAGGGGTACTTTCTACAGTGTGTGTGGTAGTTTATGTTTAGGGGAACTTACTACAGTGTGTGTGTGTGGTAGTTTATGTTTAGGGGAACTTACTACAGTGTGTGTGGTAGTTTATGTTTAGGGGTACTTTCTACAGTGTGTGTGGTAGTTTATGTTTAGGGGAACTTACTACAGTGTGTGTGTGGTAGTTTATGTTTAGGGGTACTTTCTACAGTGTGTGTGTGGTAGTTTATGTTTAGGGGACCTTACTACAGTGTGTGTGGTAGTTTATGTTTAGGGGACCTTACTACAGTGTGTGTGTGTGTGGTAGTTTATGTTTATGGGTACTTTCTACAGTGTGTGTGTGGTAGTTTATGTTTAGGGAAACTTACTACAGTGTGTGTGTGGTAGTTTATGTTTAGGGGAACTTACTACAGTGTGTGTGTGTGGTAGTTTATGTTTAGGGGAACTTACTACAGTGTGTGTGGTAGTTTATGTTTAGGGGTACTTTCTACAGTGTGTGTGGTAGTTTATGTTTAGGGGAACTTACTACAGTGTGTGTGTGTGGTAGTTTATGTTTAGGGGAACTTACTACAGTGTGTGTGTGGTAGTTTATGTTTAGGGGAACTTACTACAGTGTGTGTGGTAGTTTATGTTTAGGGGAACTTACTACAGTGTGTGTGGTAGTTTATGTTTAGGGGAACTTACTACAGTGTGTGTGGTAGTTTATGTTTAGGGGTACTTTCTACAGTGTGTGTGGTAGTTTATGTTTAGGGGAACTTACTACAGTGTGTGTGGTAGTTTATGTTTAGGGGTACTTTCTACAGTGTGCGTGTGGTAGTTTATGTTTAGGGGACCTTACTACAGTGTGTTTCCCCATTTAACTTTATTCTCTCACCACCGAAGAGGCTGTCCATTTCTATATAGGGTGTCCACTATCAACTGACCGTTAAAACGACTTAAAAGTGCATGTGTGATTGATAATGTGGATTATTTCACACACACACGCACACACACACATGAATATCAAGAATATATTCTTGTTGAACATTTTTTTTTGTTTTACAATTTTAATCTTGTGACTTTTGGCCAGGGATAAGAAGTTGTATGTGGAGTTGGCAGCAGGGTATTATATCCAGATAACAGGATTTATTTTCCTAATGCCCTCGACCGCTTGTATCGTTCAGAGTTCACCGCGAGTCCAGTATTGAAGGAATGTTTTCATTGTATCTTGCTTTGTGATATTCAAGTACAACAGAAGGGTCTCACGTGAACAGAAATGAGACATCACCTGTAGTATATATGTCAGTGTGGTATTCAAGTACAACAAAAGGGTCTCACGCGAACAGAAATGAGACATCACCTGTAGTATATATGTCAGTGTGGTATTCAAGTACAACAAAAGGGTCTCACGCGAACAGAAATGAGACATCACCTGTAGTATATATGTCAGTGAACAGAAATGAGACATCACCTTTAGAGTATATATGTCAGTGAACAGAAATGAGACATCACCTTTAGAGTATATATGTCAGTGAACAGAAATGAGACATCCCCTGTAGTATATATGTCAGTGAACAGAAATGAGACATCACCTGTAGTATATATGTCAGTGAACAGAAATGAGACATCATCTGTAGTATATATGTCAGTGAACAGAAATGAGACATCGCCTGTAGTATATATGTCAGTGAACAGAAATGAGACATCGCCTGTAGTATATATGTCAGTGTGGTATTCAAGTACAACAAAAGGGTCTCACGCGAACAGAAATGAGACATCACCTGTAGTATATATGCCAGTGTGGTATTCAAGTACAACAAAAGGGTCTCACGCGAACAGAAATGAGACATCACCTGTAGTATATATGTCAGTGAACAGAAATGAGACAGCACCTGTAGTATATATGTCAGTGAACAGAAATGAGACATCACCTGTAGTATGTATGTCAGTGAACAGAAATGAGACATCACCTGTGGTGTATATGTCAGTGAACAGAAATGAGACATCGCCTGTAGTATATATGTCAGTGAACAGAAATGAGACATCACCTGTAGTATATATATGTAAGTGAACAGAAATGAGACATCACCTGTAGTGTATATATGTCAGGACAGGGGTCATTCATGATGGTAGGCCAATGTAGCGCAATATCTTTAAAAAAAAAAGTAGCTCACACAAAATGGGCCTTTAAAACTTTGTTAAAAGAAACCTAGCGCTAATTTACTGTAGCGCATGGCCTCAAAAAGTAGCGAGAAATAGTGCAATCTAGCAACACTATGTTATAGTTCCCGGGGAGGGGGGTGTTAAACAAAGAATGCTATCCTTGTTTCAAGCTTAACCTCGTCAGACATTTTTATTAGAAGACGAATTGTTATATATATATATATATATATATATATATATATATATATATATATATATAAGTAAAGTTCCCTTAAACCCCTAAGGGCTCATCGGGGCAGATGAATTGTAGAGTTCATCTGTTTTAGTAACCTTGGCTTATAAAGGGATTGTGTGGTTAGCACAACAGCCTATTACTCCCCTAAGCTCCAAGTCAGGTACCCATTTTTAAAGCTGGGTGGACTTGAGGTCTTACACCAGGACCTAAAAAAAGTCCCAGCGTTATTACTGGGGTTCGAACCCATGGACTCTCCGGTCGGCAGTCGAACGCTCTACACCGCACGACCAAAGATAAATAATATTTGTGGTTCCCTTGGTTTTATTCATTCATATAATCGGTTCAGGCTCTCGCTCTAGTGCTCAAGAGTTGATTTTATCATTGCGCTCTGTGCTTGCATCGACAAGGATACCTATTCGACTCTTTAAGAGTTTTATCTGCCGACAGTCATATGTTGGCGATCAGAGGTGTGAAAGTTATAAGAAAACTTGTTTTTCCCCCTGTGACCAGTGGTCAATCAAAGCCGTAGTTAGCTATTCTGTCGCCCTGTGCGAGTTATGTTATTCACCCTCCTCCCAATCTGAAAAGTGCAAAATAAATTAATCAATTAATTTATAAGCGCTCTTTCGGCGCCCCCTTACTAATTCGGAGCCCGCTAGGGGGCCGCACAACCCACAGTACCCATCCTTACGCCACTGACATTGGTGGTCGGTTGCCCTGAAGGACGAATGAAAGTCACTTTACTTTTTTCTTTTCAACCCTGTAACTGTTCTCCCGAGTTCTTAGAGTCGCCTAAACCGAAGGTCGTGTTTTGACTTCCACTCGTGCGTTCAATTGCGCGTGATCACAAAGAGTTCCCCCACCCTCCCTCCTCTCTGTCTCTCCCGTAATCATCATAGTCTATTAACCAAACCTGTTAACGGGGCCATTAGCGGTACTTCAGCCATGACGGATAAGGAGCCCCTAGATAATGGCTGGGGGTGGAGTGTGGTAGTGGTGGTGGGGGGTGAAGTGAACCCCTCCCCCTTCCAATCGTGCTGAGTGTGGACTTATCAGGTAAACTGACCGTCCAGTAAACGTCTTGACCAGATGTTAGTACCCTTCAAAAAGTACAAGTCCAAACAATGTATGGTTTATACAGGTTATCAATTGATTTTTATTTTGTTACATTGGCGGTAAATCTTTTTCTGGCCCTCCGTACACCCCCCCCCCCCCCACGTTGTTTACTGTCCACGAGTGGTCTAAAACACACGAGGGCTGAAGGGAACATGCCCGCTCCTGTCGAGCCTTTCACACGGAGACGAGTGAGTCAGTCACCGAGGGGAAGGGTCCGGTTCTATTAGTCATCGTTAAGAGAAATAATAAAAATCTAAAGCGATTCCATTTGGTTTCTTTTTGTTTAATAATCGGTTTTCTGATGACAGTTCTGGTCAATATCACAGGGATAACAAAGAGAAACAATTAACCGCTTTAAATTGGTATCAAAAGAACGACAATTCTCATCTAAATCTGTTCAAATTTAATAAAAGATGTCGACCACGCCCAATGTCTACTCTCTTTGCAGTAAACGTATCTTGCTTCAATGTTCAAAAAGTTTCTCATTGATGGTATCTATTTCACCCGTTACTCCCCCCCCCCCCATTGTCACTTCATCATTGCCCGGTCGCACCTAGCCAATGTTCACATTGCAATTGGCCGCCTAGCACACATTTGCCGCAACATATATAACACATCTCCACACTAGATATAGGCTATATCTCCATACTAGACATGTATATAACAGAAAGTGTTTGGTGAGAGCCACTGATTGGCGCCTAGCAGACATTGGCCGTAACATACATAACATATCTTCACACTAGATATATATCTCCATACTAGACATGTATATAACAGAAAGTGTTTGGTGAGAGACACTGATTTTCTACCTAGCAGACATTGGCCGTAACATATATAACATATCTTCACACTAGATATGTACAGAATATGATAATATATCTCCATACTAGAGAGTGTTTGGTGAGAGCTACTGATATATCTATTTATCAAGATCTCTTAAAGGAAAGTAAAAAATATAATACAACTAAAACCCTGGCTCTGTAAGCCACGTCAAGCAAACCCCCCTCCCCCCTGGTATGTAAAAATGAAGGCAACATAAACAGTAATACGGTAATAGTAACAGTAATTATGTAATCAAACTGACGGCAGCCCACAAATTGAGGTCGTCTCTCTCCGTACTTTGAGATGAACTCCGTGGCTCGTGGGACGGACCCAGTGACCTTATTTTTTCTCTATTAGTAACAAATACTTCACCAACAAACACACGTAATAATGATAAATGTTTGTTGGCTGCTGCACCACCCCGAGTTAGATTTATTTATATGATTTTTTTTTCAGGCCAGTTTGCACGTCATAACCAACTTTAACATTTTCTTGCGTAAACAGTTTTACCAGGATGTTGGGGGGGGGGGGGGGCTTGAGACATGCCAGACTTTTTGACCCGAGCATATCATAAGTTTAGAATAAAAAAAAAATAGGCCTAAATTCTTAGACGTGGTCTTTTGATATTATTTATTATGATTATAAGCTGGTCATGGGTAGAATGTGTTAGTTTGTATGTTTTTAATTGTGTTGTGTGTGTGTGTGTGAGAGAGAGAGAGAGAGGAGAGAGAGTAATAGAACTCATTCAACCTTGACATATTGCCAGTGGTGGTCGCGGTAACAATCTGGCGGGCTGCATTGAGGTGTCAAACTTGTCATTGCGCCCCGCACCCACTTCCACCCGCCCTCCTCTCTTTACACCCCCCCACACACACATATACGCCCTCTGTGTAGTGAGGATGCAGTTATAATACCTAGGTTAGCACACACACACGCACACACACACACACAGACATACAGAACACGTAACATACACACAGAGCTACATGGCGCACACATGAACACATTCACTCTGTCACTCACGTACACACACATACATAGACTCTCGCAAGTCTTCCTATTTCTACTCACATCAGTACAACTTACCGGTAATTATAGCCCACACACTACCATCCCGCCGTCATATTACCGAACATCGTAACACTGGTTCTGTCAAGATGATTCCCCCCCCCCCAAACCCTCGGACATTGAATAATATTTTTTTCTACGTACCCGTACGTCTCCGATTGGCAGATGCACCTTTTAATGTCGGACTATTCTTAACGGAATCTTTTCTATAACGGTGTCGATGTTGGCCTCCCTCCATTCCCCCCCCCCCCCCAACAATGTTGAGGATGGTCAGCGTCTAATTGAACTCCAGCTGACAGCGTCCGCACTCACTTTTGTTGGTCATCCGGTTTCAAACAGCCGAGTATTCATTCTCCCCTCCCCCCCAATCTTCCTCCTTCCCATTCAAGCCTCGTCTAGGATAGTCCTCCCCCCCACACACACACCTCCTCTCCCCGACACACTCCCCTAATATCCTAACTGTGCCGACGAATAGTCAGTATCCAGGTGCTAAAAGGTTATTGTTTTTTTTTTCTTTTTTTTCAATACCTTCATACTCTTCGGCCATCTATCTATCCTTAGTAGAATGAGGATTGACAAGAGGGCGGGGTGGGGTGGGGGCGGGTAGCTTCAGAACAAAGGAGGCTTGAGTTATATGACGAGCACCTGCCGTGTGAGCAGAATGGCTTGACCGTGAGTAGCTTGACCGTGAGTAGCTTGACCGTGAGTAGATTTTTATTTTAAGATAGATGAAGATGGAGCGGATGCTGTTTTATTCTGTAGCACTTTTTTTTTTAAACCCATATATAGCGGTTTAATTTTTTATTATCAACGGTTTATCGTGATTTTCTTACGTATTTATTCTATCAGTATTGATATTTACAGCCTATGGCGTAATTTTGTATCAGTACTGATATATAGCCAATATACAGCCAATGGCGTAATTTTGTACCAGTACTGATATATAGCGAATGGCGTATTGTTGTACCAGTACTGATATATAGCCAATATACAGCCAGTGGCGTATTGTTGTACCAGTACTGATATATAGCCAATATGCAGCCAATGGCGTATTGTTGTACCAGTACTGATATATAGCCAATATACAGCCAATGGCGTATTGTTGTACCAGTACTGATAAATACTCAATATACAGCCAGTGGCGTATTGTTGTACCAATAATGATAAATAGCCAGTATACAGCCAATGGCGTTTTGTTGTCGAGAATATTTGTAGTTTTCAACTTGCCTTATTGTGAGAAAAACAATCACAACATTCCTGGAACAGGCAGACAACTAACTATGGACCAATTGCACTTGACGTCACTTCCTTGGATACTGTTAAAGTCTACCCCAAAAGAAGACAATTCCCAAGATATAAAAACACGTTTCGGACTTTAAATTGTAGAGGAATATTTTCGCAGCACGACCCAATGGAAGTGACGTATGTTTATGGTCCAAGCAGCGTTGTTGCCAAGGAGATATCTGAGGAAATGACGACACATGCAGTTCGTCTGTGTCGGTCGTTATAAACTGCTTCGAAATTGTGTGTACCCCATCCCCTCATAGAATGTCGATAGATTTTTTTTTTTTAAGTGTTAAATTGTTTCGACTGGGAGACTTGTGTGAATTTGGCCCCTCATTCTGCACCTCCGTGTCTGACTGATCCACGTGTGGTGCATGCCCCAGTCAGGACTTATCATTGTCACACCGTTGGTGCCAAGTTTTTTGTTTGTTCTTAGGATGTGTTGAAGGTGCAGTAGTATCCAAGCATAAAACATGTAGCACAAAGAAGCACACCATTAGCACAAAGTAGCACACCATTATTGAAATATAGAACTTATATTTAAAAAAAAATAGCTTTTTTTATGGTCATAGATATCATATTTAGTTAGTAACTGACATAAGATAACGACCATAACATGATTTGCCGTCTGTTTACTTTTTCAACGACGTTTTTCTGTACATTTACAAGTCAAGTAATATGAAATAATAAAAATAAAACTTTCTTTTCTCATAAACAGTTTTATGATGATCTGTTTTCGCGCCATTTAAAAAAAAAATAAAAATAGTTCACATTCTTTCACATCACAACGAAACAAAGCAATATTTTACACACACACAAGTAAGACATTCCAGCATTAATCACCGGGGATGGTGTCGAGGGAAGAGAGAGAGAGAGAGAGAGAGAGACAAATGCTTTGATTCATGCAACTTGCCACGCTGTAGCCTCAGTCCTAGTCAATCATCTGGTTGGTCTAGACAGGCGCGACTCAATGTGCACGACTGGCCGGTACCGGCGTTGACATTTGCAGATGAATCTATTTTCTTTAAATATATATATATATATATATATATATATATATATATATATATATATATATATATATATATATATATATATATATAATAGCGATTTGGTTCTGCGTTAAATCGAAAGTAAAGAATTAATACAACAGTATTCCAGTTTAAAATACATTCATGAAAAAATCGGATCTGCCCGAAACCAAAAATAGCCTAGCCTACCGATCAAGCCTAAGGGGATATAACTCTATGCAAAGGTTTAGCAGGGCACAGCTAGTATATATATATATATATATATATATATATATATATATATATATATATATATATATATAATGCAGAAAACGTAAACTATAGTGTGAGTCAAACGTACCAACTAAGACCATTGATAAATGTGAGAGTGTATTGCAGGGGTGGGCAAACTTTTTGAGTCCAGTGCCACAATGGGTTCGTAAATTTGAGCGGCGGGCCGGACCAACAGCAGGTGGATGGAGTGCTGACGTGAACGAGTATAAATTAAAGGTAAATATCATCACAAATAAGGCTACATACATCTCTAAAAATGCACGGTTTACTTGAAGTACACTCTAGTGGCAGCACAGTCAGGTATTTTTTGAAGAAATTTGAGATCAGACTTTAAAACTGTGTAAACTTTCGTTTCTATTTCGTCATCTGTACGAAAAAAAAAATCTCAAACCCCTTTACTTAGAAGGTCTTGAATATGTTGATTTAAAAATCAAATTTAATGATCAAACAAGGAGAGTATTTCATTTCTAAATAAAAAATATTACTTCGCGGAAAATTCACTTCTTCTCGCAGCAGAATTGAAACCGGTTGGCCGTGATAAACTTTGGTCACCTGTATCGCACTACAGTCCTATTGTTGCTACTCACTAGCGTAGGAAGGCTACATCGGGTTGTGTGGCAGCACAGGGTGTCGAACGAGCAATGTTAAAATGTTTTAGCACTTTTCAGATTGGGAGCCGGGCGCCAAGAAAACGTAACTCGCACAGGGCGCCACAATAGCTAGCTACGGCTCTGTCGCTACTTTACTTTTTTTTTTTTTAAATTCTTCGCTTCGTTTACCTTTAAAATTAAATTAAAATGACACCTGTATCTATTTTTTTTTTAGATTTTGTTGTGAGTTATCTGCACAACAATTGTTTTTATCACATGACATTTAAACTTCTTTTCATTCGACTCTTAGGATTGACCAGTTGGGATTGTTTGAAGCGGGGTGGGGGGGGGTATACCAGACATGTGCAAGCTGCGGGCCAAGTTACACCCTGTCAGGCTGTTTGACCAGGCCCGCGTTCATCTTACACTCTGCTCGTTTACACCGATGACGTTTACATTCAATGTGTATTATTAGGTCATGGTAACACTCCAACAACCCATTTTGGCCCTCGGTTTAAAAAAAATATGCCAACCCGTTTGGATTACACGGCGCATTCCCTACTCGTGTTAGAGTAAAAGTTACACACGATTCAACCGGTGCGGTATGTCCTGACTTGTGTTGAGAACTTAGTAGTAGAACGCCCATCACCTGTCTCTTGCAATGTTACTCTTTTTACCCCCCCCCCACCCCGTTTCTTTACCATACACCCCCCCCCCCCGCGGTTCTTTTACCCCTTCCCTCCCTCCCCCTCAAGTGACATTTTGTTAAATATGTCTTTTTACCCCCGCCACCTAAACCGTGCGGGCAGTCGATCCGCCACCTAAACGACACAATTATGCGAGGTGGTCTTCCAAATCACGAGGACATTGTCGAGGGCACATCCAGCAAATAGTTAACATGAGATCTACCAAACCGTGAAAATAGATCTCCTCTTCACATGCTGTGGCTTCTTCGTGCACAGACTTTGTGTGGCTCTTTCACGAAAGGCAGGTGGCCCGAAATGGTAGGTAAGGGGGGAAAAAAGAAGGCGGTGGTGGTGCTGATGGGGAGGGGAAGAGGCCGAGGTTGTCTGAAAGGTTAATTACCTGGCTGTACAAACAATTAGGTGCGAATTTTTTTTTTAAACGTTTGTGTTTTTAAAAAAAAAACGCGAGAGAAACGTGATCTCATTTCGAGTGGCGGAAGTGACGTGGAATTTATAAAAAAACATTGGAATTTGTCTACTCCCCTTAAAAAAACAAACAACGTTGGATCCAGTTATTTCTAAAGTCCTTTAAAGTCGAAAAGTTTAAAAAAAGAAGAAAGATTTATCTGAAATGACTTATTTCTTTCAAAGAAAGTTTTCAATGATGGTGGAATCCGTATAAGTCTAATAAATAATACACTCAGATGATTATGGTAATTGGTAACTATTTCAATCGGGAGCTCGAAATAGTATTCCTTTCTTACACTACATATGATTCTAGAGAGGGCGAGTTTATTTTGTTTGTAGGGGTGGAAAGATTCGATTTGTGAATCAAATACTGACGATATGTTTGGCTTGACTGTGAATCTATGTCCATCAAAAGAATTTTTTTTTGTGACACGAGACTAGAGGTGGCGACACTTGTACCAATCAGAGACTTAACACGGACAGTCTTTCTTTGGTCATTGCGCGAGAGTTGGTAGAGGGGGGAGGGAGAATCAAAGAACCCACCGGTATACGTGATAGACGAGTTGTCACAACAACAAATCACGTGACGATCCACACCGCATTTCCAGTCAGCGGCTGATCCTCCATTTACAAAACGTTATTTCCGCCATCACCCCTGTGACCTTTCGTACCGTCCCTCTCCTGTCTTTTTCTTTCTGACCTGGCATGGAATGTCTTTTTTTTTTTTGTTTTTCGGCCACCAAATGGTCATCCACGCGTGACTAACGCGTCAAGATCTCTCAACTACACACACACACACACACACACACACACACACACACACACCAACCACTACATCGCAGACGGCCAGTCTCCGCTCGTCCTGAAATCGAGAAATGACGAGGGTCATCCATTCATTCATTCCTTCCTTCAAAAAATGAAAAAAAATCTCTCTCTCCCCCCCCCTCCCTCCCACCAACTGGTACGTGTATTGTGAAAGTCATTCAAAGTGACTCGGCTGGGTCTCGTGTGTTTGAAATAAAATTCCAGAGCCGCCCCCACCCCCCAGAGCCTTCACGGGGCTTACTCAAACTTCTTATTAAATATCTAATCTAGCCAAAATATGAATGTTTTTGCGTCCTGTCAAAAAATAAAACCCCAAGTGTTCGCTCACAGTCCTACCCCCCCCCCCTCATCATCCACTCCCCTTCCCTGGCCTGAATTTACCGAGGGGGGCGGCGTGGCATAGAAGAAAAAAGGTGGTCCGTTTGTGGGGGAGGGGGGGCTGTTGGTAGAGAAAGAAGGGCGGTCACCGTTAAACAGTGGGAAATGGGCCGGGGAAAGGAAGATTGGGGGGGGGGGGGGAAGAGGTCGAGATGATCCCCCCGCCCACACCCGTGCTAAGTTAAAATACACAATCATCGGTGTTTGTTTTTCAATCCGAAGACAAGTCCGTTTCCTGGGAGAGCCTTGGGGCATGCATGGAATGTGGGACGAGGCGAGATGGTTTGGGGTGGGGGGGGAGGAGAGGGAAGGAATGATGTTGAGAAAGAAGCTTTATGCTGGCAAAGGGGATTGGGAGGAAGAGAGAGAGAGAGAGAGAATGGGGGATGGGGTGGGGTTTTGGAAGCGAAGAACAAAATAAAACAAAATGGCATGCAGTAGAAGACCTGGTTGGAGGAGGCATTGTGCTCCAGTTATCAAACGATCATCCCTTGACGGTTGAAAGTTTTGTTGCACTGTTTACTACGCTCTTATCTTTCCCCCCCCCCCCCCCAAGTCAAATTCACGAGCTGATTTTCGCGAGACAACAAGGTGATTGCAGGCCAGCGAAAACGTTACACTGAAATGTACGCCATTGTTACTAATTCATGAATGAACTCGCAAGGTTCAAGGAAGTTCAAGGGTATATTTTAGCTCCAGTGGTGTTGTTTTGTTTTAATTTGCAATCAAGTTACAATTGATAGAGGAGCGTAGCAGTTTTAAATGAAAGTTTTATATTGAGCTAGCTTTAAATATTTAAAACAGCACACAGTAGCGCACATATGTATGACCTGTTCAACTTTAATTGGTACTACCGGATAACTTTTTTTTTTTTATTGTAGCCCATGACCTCTAAACGTCGAAAACCTGTAAAATAAAAGTAGTGTAAACTGGCGTGGATTATTGTTGAATTAGAAAGTATCACAATCTCGCAACACTGGAATATGGTTGAATTAGAAAGTAGCGCAATCTGGCAACACTGGAATACAGTTGAATTTGAAAGTAGCGCTATCTGGCAACACTGGAATACAGTTGAATTTGAAAGTAGCGCAATCTCGCAACACTGGAATATGGTCGTATTTGAAAGTAGCGCAATCTGGCGACACTGGAATACATTTGAATTTGAAAGTAGCGCTATCTGGCAACACTGGAATACAGTTGAGTTTGAAAGTATCGCCATCTGGCAACACTGGAATACAGTTGAATTTGAAAGTAGCGCTATCCGGTATCACTGGAGTGAAGTGTATATTAACAAACAATGAACGATCAACGATGTCCACAATTAGATAGCCCGCACCAACAGACTTTAAATACCTGTGATTCAACATACAAACTCACCAACAAACTTTAAATACCTGTGATTCATACAAACTCGTGCCGCTCTGAACGTTATAAGCTAAAATAGAAGTTCATTGACTTAAAGAGGGACGGATGGCCGAGCGAGCGGTTGACCGTCGACCTGAGAGACCCGGGTTCGATCCTCGGTGAGAGCCAGGGGTATTTCTCCAGCATTAAATGGATACATGTCTTGAGTTGGGGAAATAACGTCATGGCCTTGTGCTAAACACACAATCCCTTCAAATACCGAGGTTACAGAAACAGATTAATTCTAAACTTCGTCTGCCCCGATGGCCCTTTAGGGCTAAAGTGACTTTACATTATAGGCTAGACATTGACTTTACATTATAGGCTAGACATTTTGTAAAAATAAAAAAAGTAAACATAAATTTATATTTGTAGGATTTTTTTTTGTCTTCGGGTGTTTTATGTGTCTGCACACTATTTGATTGGTTTATTTAATCGTCTGCAGAGGTTGTTTTTTTTTTGTAATTTTTTTCTTCACGCCGTTTACCTGGTGTACTAACTGAACACATTCACCAGGTTCTGAAAATACAAGGTCAGGTTTGGGGAAGGTAACTTTGAGCTGGGGTTGGGTTGAGGACAAAGCGGGTTTTTAACATAAATCCACACACCACACACACACACACACACACACACACACACACACACACACACACACACACACACACACACAAACCAACAAACCTGTTTCAAAATACAAAACAAAATCTAAGTTGTTTTTCGAACGCACAAAATATGTCACCAGAGAAGAACCCTATACATTATAGTATAATTTTTAAACAAACTATAATTGCATGAACATCTCAAATTGGTTTGACCTTGGTCTTCATGAACATCTGAAACTAAACTCATGGCATTTGAAAATGTGTCCTTCTTAGCACAATGAAATATCTCTTGTTTGGCGTGTTAGACAAAAATCATGTGGCAAATTTTGCAATTATTTTCTCATTGGGAAAAAATAGGGAACCCCATTGTGATGAGATTTTTGCATTAGAATCTCTTAGATTGTCGAAATAGGCTATCATACTGTCTTTCCTATTTTTTTGCTGTTGTAAAACATTACACCTTATTATACAGTTATGTTACTGTTTTAACCCCATGCCATCTGCTTACTTATACATTGACTTCATGAACTAATTGCTCCTGGAGGAAATTATATCTGCACATAGAAAAAAAAGTAAGTTTTGCTTTGATGTCATTCTCCTTACCATTTTTTTAAAAACTATGGTAAATATTTTGCAGACATATGAATAATTTTATTTTAAGCAATTTCCATTAATTATTAATCTGATTGTATCACTTTGGGGATGGGGAGGGTGGGAGTATTCTTAAATAACATAATGCATCATGATGGCTTACAGTAAAAGGAGTGGTGATGAGGTGTGGCTCAAAATGACAGGAAGAAGTGGTCTTAACTAGTGTGTTACATAATTGTCATTAGATATAGTTCTTTTAATGGTGATGCTGAGATTATTGAAAGGGAAGGAGATGATTTTCTTTTATTTATATTGAAGTGATTATTCTGTGTTTCAAAAATGAATTATCAGAGATTTCTGTAAATACACCTAGGCCCCAAAATGGAAAATTGATGTTACATGACTGAGATTTTGTACCAAATAAAGGCCCATGGGCGTTTATATTATCTAAATCAGTTAAATTAATTAATACCTGAGACATTCGCATGTAATTTCTTTGCATATTTGTGTAAGTTTTTCAGCCAAAATCTTTTTCTTAGTTGAAAATATGTTATAAAAAATTTAAACGTTATTTTATTTTCTAATAAAGATCAGTCATAAGTAAAGTGCAAGGATCATTTTTTAAAGATTGTTTTTCTTCATATAAATCAGATTACCCATAGATTTAAATGTAATCATTTATCCAACAATCTTATTGAGAAAAGAAACAACTTGTTTCTTATATGATAATCTCTTCAATCTTCAGTGTAATCACAATAATCATCATTAAATTTTTCTTTTCTATGTACTCAACTCCAACTTATTTATCATTTGACTAGTCAAAACCTTTCTAAATCACACCATATTTTCTTAATTATTACACCCATGTATCTTCATTATGAATTTTCTTGCAGCATGTAAATAAAATTATTCAATAACTAGCTGTACCACCGCAAAACTTCCCAAGGTGTATTTCATTTTATAAAAAAAAAAACATAGCTCAACTTAAGATTGACTCCATTTTGTCTAATTTTGAATTTGTATAACATAAACTAATTTGGGTAATTAAATTAGCCATATTTTAGTCATACTCGTACTAGAATTACATGTCCTAAGCAATATTCTCATATTAAGATATCTTTAATAAAAACTAAATTCCCACTTATGAAGATATATAAAAAATAAAGGAAAAACATGCCCTTCTATTTCTTTTTATCTGCAATACACACTTTAACTGTCTTGAGTTCTTCAGGGTATGATAATGAAATATTCTCAAGATGAAAATATAATGTTATATAATGTATTTATTTACTACAGGGATATTATATTTCTCTGTAATCAAGCTCTGTTACATCCATTTCACTAATGAGTGTAAATGCTAATGGCTCATCCATATTATTATCATAACTCTAACAAGTTTTATTTTCACTGCTGAACGCTTTAAACACAATAACAAAAAATCCAAACATTGATTGATAACAACCATATATTTATAGTGTTAGTTTTGCAGAACATAAGCAATGTTTTTACAACAAAATGAGTTAATATTTCATACTTTTATTACATGAGAAACAATTATCTGTGCATAATTTATTATTGCTGGTATACCCATTTTTTAGTTGTCTGATGTCTGTCTCCCCCCCCCCCCCAACCCTTACCCCCACCCATAGTATCACGGTGATGAATATGACTGGTTTATAGAAGAAATGGAGTGAAATTACTCACTGCTCGATTAATTTGAAACTTTTAAATGATCAACTTTTTGTATATTTCTCATTCACACTGAACATTATTCCTGAGTTTTTTATCACAGGTATTGCATCAAAATTTTTAATTTTTCAAATATTTCTTTCCTGAATTAATTATTCTTTTATTATTTGTATGCTTGTTACATGAAAGTGGCAATTTCTCTTTTATGATCTTTTTGTTATTGTTTATTATGTTTTTTTAGGTGAAGCTGCCACCCGCATGATTGTTAATGAAGGTCGTAAAGTTGCCAATTGTTGTACTGGTCCACAGAGGCAGGAGCTTTTGAGGTTATGTGATGAGGTTGAAATCCTTACTAATCAACTTTCAGACTTATGCAAGAGAGGACAAGGCAATGGCCCACAAGCAAAAGCTGTTACACGTAATCTGTCAAGAAATGGCTTTTCTTAAAGCTAAGATCCAGGATGCATTGGTTAACCAGGTCACACACATTTTCTAACTTAAAAACGTAACAATACTTATTACTGAACTTACCATTTCTTAAGGTACTCCCTACACAGATCCAAAAAATGTTTATTTAAATTACATTAGCCATTTTTTGGCACATACAGCGAAAGCAAAATCAATTGATGAATAACAAAAATAAATTTAAAAATTAATCTATTTTGTGAAAGTTAGAAATTTTAAAATCTGTTTTTGATATCATAAAGCAATATTTCCGAAAAAATAAATGGAGAATTGTAAACAATAGGTACTATAATAAGTATGCAAAATTATAAACTTACAACTTAAGTAGTTTGAGAAAAATGCAAAAACATATATATTGATTGGAATGTCAAAGTAAAAGGGATAAACAATTTAAACACAATAATCAGCAGCAGAAAATAAAATATGGTTTTAGAAACACATCAAAAATATAAATATTAGAAAAATATTTTTAAAAATCGTTACAGTAATGCCAGATACTAAATTTATATACTAATTACTTGCATTATTTACATAAAAATACAGATTTAATATTTAAATCAATTAGAATCATAATAATTACAGTTATAAAAAAGTATACACTAACTATTATGACCCTTTGAGGTTTAGAAACCTCCTGTAAATACTGTGATTCCTAACTTTTGAATTCTAACTGCCTTCAAAACTCATTTCTGCTATCCTAGTCTGTTCCATTCTCTTTAACTGTATAGCACTATTTGAATTTCTAATTCTCTTTTAAAACATAATTTTTCTGTTTCCTGTCCAACTTCTAAAACTAATAATTCCCTAGTAGCATTTGAACCCACCCCTACACTACACATATCTCTAATCTAGATTTTTGAACAATTGACCGAGTGGATGCACTCGTCCTTGCATGACAAATTCCAGTGGCCAAAGAGCTGCAATAGCTCTCTGATTAATTTCATAACTGTAAAAGTCTTTTAATTTTCATGAACAGTGTTCTGGAAGTACACGCAGAGTTCCTTGTGGGTATGCGCCGAGGGGAGATTCTAACCATAATAACCACCCGAAAAAAATTAGGGAAAAAATAGTTTCATATATTATTGCCACAAACATCTGTTATAGTTAAACCAAATGACAGAGTCGAAATGTCTGAAAGCTGGACATGATAAGAAATTCATGACGACTTTTTATTTTTTCAGCCTTTATCAGCCTTTATATTCAAAAGAAGAATATATCTTAAATATTATGAATACATTTATGCAGTAGAACAAAGCTAATTGGAATAGATGTTTTGAGTAAGCAATGAGAGACCAAAAAGTATGATTGAAACTAATAAAAGAATCATAAGAATTCAAGGGTTGGGCCTAATGTCATATCCACACATTGTTGCACACACAGAAATACTTAATGGCAACAAATAAGTTGCCCGCTGATCTACAGAAAGTTCTGGATGAAATCGTGAAAATCATTAACTATATTCAAAGCTGCTGTACCTTGAATGCACAACTTTTATCACAATGTGTCAAGAAATGAGCAGTATTTATACTCAGTTTTTTTTCTCATACCAGTGTTTGTTGGTTATCTTGAGTGAAAATTCTAAACCAATTGTTTATAATAGCAGAGATGGTGTAGGCAAAAATATTTGCTGACACCATTGTCGGTATTATATCATCCGCAGACACCGGTGTCGGTTTTCTTTCTAACAGCTACCAACAGGGGGGGGAAGGGAAATGACTGTATATTTATTCTCCTTGCTTATACCGCATACTATAGATAAAGATGCACTTTTCTAGTCTTTTTTTCCTCGATATTTAATGTATACTTTCAACAAACAATATATATTTATGTGCATTTAATTATATTGCACTATAATTAGCTAACTACAGACTGTGCTTTCATGTAGTGCCATTGTAACGTAGATTGGGAAATGTTTCAGTTAGGCTGAGAGAAATTAAGCTGGGGGGTAGGGGGGTGTTAGTGGCGAGGTAACTTTGATTGTAGGAACATTTGAAACAGGTCAGTTGTTGAGGTTCTAAAAGATGATAGGTTTGTGTTTAATCCTTCTCCAACATGGATATAGAAAGAGAAATGCAAACTTAATATTTCGTATGATATACAATGAATAACAGAGTGAGCTTCTTGTCTGCTTTCAGTCATAATTCTGTTATTTTCGACAATTCGTTGTACTGTAGAGAATCTCGCTTTGGAAAACAATACACTCGCCAATAAACAGATTTAAACAGATTTACCAAGTATTTATTTAAAAAGAAAATAAATAAATTGATAAACACTTTATATTAAAGATTGCCTAAGAACTGTCTGGCGTTATTCTAAATTATTTTATTAAAGTTCTAGCATTTTTCCCCCACTTTATTGGGGCGCCGACACAGACTCCGGACAAAGTACAAACGCAGACACCGGGCAAAGTACTGTTGACACCACCGACACCGGCTCCCAATCCTTGATAATTAGACATGAATTTCAATATTTTTCTATATGATAGATTTGAGCTGTTTAAATTGTTTAGAACAGTGGTCCCCAACCTTTTTCTCGCCGCGGATTGGTCAACATTTGATAATTTCACCATGGCCCACTAGAAATGGGAGGGGGGGCATTGATTACTTCTCGTCCACAGAAAGTCGTACAATCACAAGATGAATAAATAAAAATGAAATAATTTAATGTTTCATGGGCGGCCCAGTAACATTCATTCCACAGACCGGTACCGGCCCGGGGGTTGGGGACCACTGGTTTAACCTGACCTTGTATTTTCAGAACCTGGTGAATGTGTTCTAGTTCTGTTGTTCAGGTAACGGCGTGAGGTAAAGCAACCTCTGCAGACGATTAAATAAGTCAATCAAATTATGTGCAGACACATAAAACAACTGAGACACAGACATGAGACCAAAAAAAATCCTACAAAATATAAATTTATATTTACTTTTTTTTTTTAAAAAATCTACTAGTCCCTAATGCAAATTCAATGTCTAGCGTATGAAATGTAAAGTCAATGTCTAGCCTATAATGTTTGAGTCAATGTATAGCACTATGTTGGGAAGTCAATGTCTAGCCTATAATGTAAAGTCAATGTCTAGGCTATAATGTAAAGTCAGTAGTCTGGCCTATAATGTAAAGTCAGTATACAGCCTATAATGTAAGGTCAATGTCACAGCCCCTATAATGTAAAGTCAATATCTAGCCTGCTCGCGTGTAGATTAATTGTGTCTAGCCTATAATGTAAAGTCAATGTCTAGCCTATGATGTAAAGTCAATGTGCTAGCCTATAATGTAAAGTCAATGTCTAGCCTATGATGTTAAAAGTCAATGTCCCTACAGCCTATGATGTAAAGTCAATGTCTAGCCTATAATGTAAAGTCAATGTCTAGCCTATAATGTAAAGTCAATGTCTAGCCTATAATGTAAAGTCAATGTCTAGCCTATGATGTAAAGTCAATGTCTAGCCTATAATGTAAAGTCAATGTCTAGCCCAGTGGTTCCCAAAGTGGTCTCTATGGACCCCCAGGGGTCCCTGATAGCATCCAGGGGGTCCGCGGAAATTTTTTATTCATTTGGGGTCCCTGAACAGCTCTAGGGGGGTCCGCGCAAGGTTAAATGCAAAATACTAATTTAAATCCATTTTATTTTAATGGAAATAAAAATAAAAACAATAAATAAACTAAAAGCGCCAGCTAATTAAGTTAAAATAACAAGCATTGCATGGTAAGAGACAGACGGCAGAAAACACGCTTATGCAGAAAATGCGCCATATTTACTCTGACTCTGTGAGATTACAATGTCGGTTTGTATTTTTAGGTGACATACCTGTGGAAAAAAAAGATGACCTGGTTAGGCTGGAATCAAAAGCAATGCTAAGCGCCCTTTTATTTTCAAGAGACAAATGTTGTGATAAGCTAATTATCTACTGTCTGGTATCGCGGTAACGCGCTCGACTGTCGACCTGAAGGTACCTGGTTCGATCTCCGGTGAGGACCAAGGAAATTTTTCAGGTCTTGGCTCAAGTTCCCGATATATATCCCTTAGTACCTCCAGACATTTATTACATCTATCCGGCTATGGTGGGGGGATCGAAAGAAGGAGCACTGTAAATACCGCCCCATTAGTGGTTTATAGGACACATCGTATGTATGGCGCCAAACTTCAATCAGTGTCCAAAAGTTTCTAGGTTATATCCTTTTGTGCCTTTTTAACAGATAACAGAATGAGTGAGCCAAAAGAAAAAATGCCGACAATACAGTGTTGAATATTTGAAGTATGGATTTATTTCATCACCTGGAAATAGTACTTTACCTATATTGTCTTCTATGTAATAAAACGTTGTCTAATGATTCCATGAAACCTTCCAAGCTTAAGTAGCATTTAATAAAAATGCACAGTGATAAAAAGATAAGGATTTAACGTTTTTTTAAACAGTCAAAGAAAAATATTTGAAAACACTGTCACTGCAGAAACTCATTGGGACAACATATAAGTGAGATGATGATGGACTGCGAGCTTCTTATAACATTTCTTTATTGATTGCTAAGTCCGGAAAGCTGCATACTATTGCTGAAGACATTATTTTACCAGCTGTAAGTGACGTAATACTCACCGTGTTGCACAAACCAGCTTTCGACATTATAAAAAGAATTCCACTGAGTAAAGAAGTATAAAGAAGTATAAAGAAGGATTGACGAATTGGCTCAGTCCGTGAGAGAAATTCTTTATGTGAGTACTTAAAAACATCTGAATTCTCCATACAGCTTGACGAGTCAACTTTACCAGGAAACGAAGCTTTACTTTTAGCTTATGTAAGATTTATAAAAAAAGAAAATTTTTGTCAAGAATTGTTATTTGCTAAATGTTTGGAAACCGATACAAAAGGAGAAACGTTATTTACTCAATTAAAAAGTTATTTTGATGTAAAAGATAAACCCTTAACTAATATCATCTCTATTGCTACTGATGGTGCTCCGGCAACGGTAAGAAGATACCGAGGCTTTCTGGCATACTTCAAACAAGCTGTAACAAATGTATTTTCAGTACATTGTGTCCTTCATCGATATCATTTGGTCGCAAAAAATCTTAGTGAACGTTTGCATGGATCACTAGATCATGTCATTAAAGCAGTTAATAAAATCAAAAGGAATGCTTTAAATGAGAGATTATATGCTCAACTTTGTTTGGAGAAAATGATGAAGACTATAATCGTTTACTACTTCACACAGAAGTACGTTGGTTATCCAAAGGTGCATTTTTAAATCGCTTTTATGCCCTCTTTGATTCTGTGTTGGAATTCTTGGAAAGCAAAGACAATGATTTGTGACACAATTTAATTAACTCAAAAAATGACATAGCCTATTTGACTGATTTATTTGACAAATTTAACGAAAACTAATTTGAAACTACAAGGTGACCATTAAATTTAATCAAAACTAAAAACGTAATGTCTGCGATTGTGGCAAAAATTTATGTACAAACAAAACTTGGATATAGAGGAGAATGTTCTCAGTTTCCAAATCTTTTGAGAATTGAAAAACAGGGATGAATATTTGCTTGCTTACTGTCAACACTTAACGGCTCTTCATGCAGACATAAACCAAAGATTTGAAGACATTCTTCACTTGGATATTCCCAGACTGTGGTGCTGAACCCTTTCGCACGTAGACAAACTCACATACCTAGCACAGATGAATCCGTTGAAATACAGGAGCAGATTATTGAAATATCCACAAATGAGTAACTGAAACCATTGTATGAACAAGGATATCACAAATTTTGGTTACAAAAACAAATACCAATTTTATATCACGCATTATGGGTTATTGTACAGAAGTTATTAACTGCTTTCCGCCTTCCTATTTGGTAGAATGTGAATTCAGTGCCGTTTTGAATCTCATCACAACAAAAAGAGACCGACTAGAAATTAGTGCTACTGGCAACTAGCGGCTGCTACTCACAAACCTTGAGATGGACATAAACACACTCATAGCATCTCATTAAAATCATCCAAGTCATTAATTTATTTCATTTTAAACAGAAATTATAATTTCAATGAATACTTCTTCGTCAAAATGTTTTTTTTCTTCATTCATTTGTAATTTGTATATTATGCATTTATGTAGGTTTTTCGCTTGGGGGTCCGTGGGAAAGTTTTGATTCTAAAAGGGGTCCATGGGTCAAAAAAGTTTGGGAACCACTGGTCTAGCCTATAATGTAAAGTCAATGTCTAGCCTATAATGTAAAGTCAATGTCTAGCCTATAATGTAAAGTCAATGTCTAGCCTATAATGTAAAGTCACTTTAGCCCTAAAGGGCCATCGGGGCAGACGAAGATTAGAATTAATCTGTTTCTGTAACCTCGGCATTTGAAGGGATTGTGTGTTTAGCGCATCGCCATGACGTTATTTCCCCAACTCAAGACATGTATCCATTTAATGCTGGGGAAATACCCCTGATTCTCACCGATGATCGAACCCGGGTCTCTCAGGTCGACGGTCAACCGCTCGGCCATCTGTCCCTCTTTAAGTCTATGAACTTCTATTTTAGTTTATAACGTTCAGAGCGGCACGAGTTTGTATGTTGAATCACAGGTATTTAAAGTTTGTTGGTGAGTTTGTATGTTGAATCACAGGTATTTAAAGTTTGTTGGTGCGGGCTATCTAATTGTGGACATCATTGATCTTCACTGTTTGTTAATATACACTTCACTCCAGTGTTACATGATAGCGCTACTTTCAAATTCAACTGTATTCCAGTGTTGCCAGATAGCGCTACTTTCAAATTCAACTGTATTCCAGTGTTGCATGATAGCGCTGCTTTCAAATTCAACTGTATACAGTGGTGCCAGATAGCGCTACTTTCAAATACAACCGTATTCCAGTGTTGCGAGAATGCGCTACTTTCAAATACAACCATATTCCAGTGTTGCGAGATTGCGCTACTTTCAAATTCAATTGTATTCCAGTGTTGCCAGATTGTGATACTTTCTAAATCAACAATAATCCAAGCCAGTTTACACTACTTTTATTTTACGTTTAGAGGTCATGCGCTACAATAAAAAAAAAAGTTATCCGGTAGTGTCAATTAAAGTTGAACAGGTCATACATATGTGCGCTACTTTGTGCTGTTTTAAATATTTAAAGCTAGCTCAATATAAAACTTTCATTCAAGACTGCTGCACTCCTCTATCAATTGTAACTTGATTGCAAATTAAAAAAAAAAACAACACTGGAGCTAAAATATACCCTTGAACTTCCTTGAACCTTGCGAGTTCATTCATGAATTAGTAACAATGGCGTACATTTAAGTGTAACGTTTTCGCGGGCCTGCAATCACCTTGTTGTCTCGCGAAAATCAGCTGGTGAATTTTGACTTGGGGGAAAAAAAGATAAGAGCGCAGTAAACAGTGCAACAAAACTTTCAACCGTCAAGGGATGATCGTTTGATAACTGGAGCACAATGCCTCCCCCCAACCAGGTCTTCTACTGCATGCCATTTTGTTTTATTTTGTTCTTCGCTTCCAAAACCCCACCCCCTCCCCCATTATCTCTCTCTCTTCCTCCCAATCCCCTTTGCTAGCATAAAGCTTCTTTCTCATCATTCCTTTCCCCCCTCCCCCCACCCCCAAACCATCTCGCCTCGTCCCACATTCCATGCATGCCCCAAGGCTCTCCCAGGAAACGGACTCGTCTTCGGATTGAAAAACAAACACCGATGATTGTGTATTTTAACTTAGCACGGGTTGGGGGGGGGAGAGAGAACATCTCGACCCCCCCCCCAATCTTCCTTTCCCCGGCCCATTTCCCCCCGCCCCCCTGTTTAAAGGTGACCGCCCTTCTTTCTCTACCAACAGCCCCCCACCTCCCCACAAACGGACCACCTTTTTTTCTTCTACGCCACGCCGCCCTCAGTAAATTCAGGCCAGGGGAGGGGAGTGGGTGATGAGGGAGGGAGGGGGAACTGTGAGCGAACACTTGGGGTTTTATTTTTGACAGGATGCAAAAAAAACATTCATATTTTGGCTACATTTGATATTTAATAAGAAGTTTGAGGAAGCCCCGTGAAGGCTCCAAGGGGCGAGGGGGGGGGGCTTTGGAATTTTATTTCAAACACACGAGACCCAGCCGAGTCACTTTGAATGACTTTCACAATACACGTACCAGTTGGTGGGAGGGACGGGGAGTGGGGGAAAGAGATTTTTTTATATTTTTTTGAAGGAAGGAAGGAATGAATGGATGACCCTCGTCATTTCTCGATTTCGGGACGAGAGGAGACTGGCCGTCTACGATGTAGTGGTTGGTGTGTGTGTGTGTGTGTAGAGTTGAGAGATCTTGACGCGTTAGTCACGCGTGGATGACCATTTGCTGACCGAAAAAAAACAAAAAGACATTCCATGCCAGGTCAGAAAGAAAAAGAGAGGGACATGGCAGTCAGAAAGGTCACAGGGGTGATGGCGGAAATAACGTTTTGCAAATGGAGGATCAGCCGATGACTGGAAATGCAGTGTGGATCGTCACGTGATTTGTTGTCGTGACAGCTCGTCTATCACACCGTATACCGGTGGGTTCTTTGATTCCCCCCCCCCGACCAACTCTAGCGCAATGACCAAAGAAAGACTGTCCGTGTAAAGTCTCTGATTGGTACAGGTGTCGCCACCTCTAGTCTCGTGTCGCAAAATACATTTATACACAAAAAAAAATCGTTTTGATAGACATAGATTCACAGTCAAGCCAAACATATCGTCAGCGATTTGATTCACAAATCGAATCTTTCCACCCCTACAAACAAAATAAACTCGCCCTCACTAGAAACATATGCATTGAAAGCAAGGAACAATACTATTTCGAGCTCCCGATTCACATAGTTATCATAATCATCTGAGTGTATTATTTATTAGACTTATACGGATTCCACCATCATTGAAAACTTTCTTTGAAAGAAATGTCTTTTCAGATAAATCTTTCTTCTTTTTTTAAAAAAAAACTTTTCGACTTTAAAGGACTTTTGAAATAAATGGGTCCAACGTTGTTTGTTTTTTTAAGGGGAGTAGAAAAATTCCAATGTTTTTTGTAAATTCCACGTCACTTCCGCCACTCTCGCGTTTTTTTTTTTAAAACACAAACGTTTTAAAAAAAAAATTCGCACCTAATTGTTTGTACAGCCAGGTAATTAACCTTTCAGACAACCTCGGCCTCTTCCCCTCCCCACCACCACCACCACTACCGCCTCCTTTTTTTTTCCCCCCTTATCTACCATTTCGGGCCACCTGCCTTTCGTGAAAGAGCCACACAAAGTCTGTGCACGAAGAAGCCACAGCATGTGAAGAGATCTTTGTTCACGGTATGGTAGATCTCATGTTAACTATTTGCTGGATGTGCCCTCGACAATGTCCTCGTGATTTGGAAGACCACCTCGCATAATTGTGTCGTTTAGGTGGCGGATCGACTGCCCGCACGGTTTAGGTGGCGGGGGTAAAAAGACATATTTAACAAAATGTCACTTGAGGGGGAGGGAGGGAAGGGGTAAAAGAACCGCGGAGGGGGGGGGGGGGTAAAAGAACCGCGGGGGGGGGGGTAAAAGAGTAACATTGCAAGAGACAGGTGATGGGCGTTCTACTACTTAGTTCTCAACACAAGTCCGGACATACCACACCGGTTGAATCGTGTGTAACTTTTACTCTAACACGAGTAGAGAATGCGCCATGTAATCCAAAGGGGTTGGCACATTTTTTTTTTAAATCGAGGGGCAAAATGGGTTGGAGTGTTACCATGACCTAATTACTAATAATACACATTGAATGTAAACATCATCGGTGTAAACGAGGAGAGTGTAAGATGAACGCGGGCCGGGTCAAACAGCCTAACAGGGTGTAACTTGGCCCGCAGTTTGCCCATGTCTGGTATACCCCCCCCACCCCGCTTCAAACAATCCCAACTGGTCAATTCTAAGAGTCGAATGAAAAGAAGTTTAAACGTCATGTGATAAAACAATTGTTGTGCACTCACAACAAAATCTAAAAAAAAATAGATACAGGTGTCATTTTAATTTATTTTTAAAGGTAAACGAAGCGAAGAATTTAAAAAAAAAGGTAAAGTAGCGACAGAGCCGTAGCTAGCTATTGTGGCGCCCTGTGCGAGTTACGTTTTCTTGGCGCCCGGCTACCAATCTGAAAAGTGCTAAAACATTTTAACATTGCTCGTTCGACACCCTGTGCTGCCACACAACCCGATGTGGCCTTCCTACGCTAGTGAGTAGCAACAATAGGACTGTCGTGCGATACAGGTGACCAAAGTTTATCACGGCCAATCGGTTTCAATTCTGCTGCGAGAAGTGAATTTTCCGCGAAGTAATATTCTTAATTTAGAAATGAAATACTCTCCTTGTTTGATCATTAATTTTGTTTTTTTTAAATCGACATATTCAAGACCTTCTAACATGGATATCTAGATACCAGGATAGACAACCAAACAAAATTTCATTCTAGCTGTGTACGGTTTAGGCTGACGCAAGGATTTTTTTCTTCTTTGTGTTTGTGGATTGTTTAATTTATTAATTTTTTTTTTCTGAATATGTCTTCAAAAATATCCTACACACAGAGAATTGAATGTGGTTTAATAAAAAGTAACTTTTATTGAAATGAATCATAATGAATTCTTTTTTCCTTCTTTGTGTTTGTGAATTGTTTAATTTTTTTATTTTTGATTATTTTTTTCATCTAAACTTTTTAAAAATAATAAAATACTTGCATAATAATATCACTTTGAAACATATATTGTTAAAAAGCCCTTTCAATTTACTACATTTTCATATATATACTATAATAACATAATTTTTAAAATAAAAGCTGTAGAGAAATATTAGTCTATAAAAATTTTAAAGACATAGACGAATTAAGTGAAAAAGCTGGATGTTTTTTTTAACAATGTCAACAGAGGAGGGCTATTGAAGCCATCTGAGTACACCTTCTCTACTTGCCTACTAAATTGGAAAGTATTCAATTCATTGAAAAGATCAGCAAGTAGTCTGAAACTATTTCTAGGACAAACAAATAAAAAAAAATTGTTTAAATTGTTGATAGAGTAACAATTGATGAGTCATTGCTGAATGAAGAAATTATTTTTTTTATTTCAATCATAATTTAAAAGAACTTATTTATGACGAAATAGAAACGAAAGTTTACACATATTGGTTTTAAGAGTCTGACTACAAAACTCCGAAATCAGGAGAGAAAAAATTTGTTTCTAAAAATACCTGACTGTGCTGCCACTAGAGTGTATTTCAAGTAAACCGTGCATTTTTAGAGATGTATGTAGCCTTATTTGTGATGACATTTACCTTTAATTTACACTCGTTCACGTCAGCACTCCATCCACCTGCTGTTGGTCCGGCCCGCCGCTCAAATTTACGAACCCATTGTGGCACTCGACTCAAAAAGTTTGCCCACCCCTGCAATACACTCTCACATTTATCAATGGTCTTAGTTGGTACGTTTGACTCACACTATAGTTTACGTTTTCTGCATTATATATATATCCCCTTAGGCTTGATCGGTAGGCTAGGCTATTTTTTTGTTTCGGGCAGATCCGATTTTTTCATGAATGTATTTTAAACTGGAATACTGTTGTATTAATTCTTTATTTTCGATTTAACGCAGAACCCAAATCGCTATTATATATATATATATATATATATATATATATATATATATATATATATATATATATATATACTATAATATAAAATAGATTCATCTGCAAATGTCAACGCCGGTACCGGCCAGTCGTGCACATTGAGTCGCGCCTGTCTAGACCAACCAGATGATTGACTAGGACTGAGGCTACAGCGTGGCAAGTTGCATGAATCAAAACATTTGTCTCTCTCTCTCTCTCTCTCTCTCTCTCTCTCTCTTCCCTCGACACCATCCCCGGTGATTAATGCTGGAATGTCTTAACTTGTGTGTGTAAAATATTGCTTTGTTTCGTTGTGATGTGAAAGAATGTAAACTATTTTTATTTTTTTAAACTGGCGCGAAAACAGATCATCATAAAACGGTTTATGAGAAAAGAAAGTTTTATTTGTATTATTTCATATTACTTGACTTGTAAATGTACTTAAAAACTTCTTTGAAAAAGTAAACAGACGGCAAATCATGTTATGGTCGTTATCTTATGTCAGTTACTAACTAAATATGATATCTATGACCATAAAAAAGCTTTTTTTTTTTAAATCGAGTTCTATATTTCAATAATGGTGTACTACTTTGTGCTACATGTTTTATACTTTGATGCTACTGCTCCTTCAAACCACACAAAAAAAACACATCCTAAGAACAAACAAAAAACTTGGCACCAACGGGGTGTGACAATGATAAGTCCTGACTGGGGCATGCACCATACGTGGATCAGTCAGACACGGAGGTGCAGAATGAGGGGCCAAATTCGCAAGTCTCCGAGTCGAAACAATTTAACACTTACAAAAAAATAATCTATCCACATTCTATGAGGGGATGGGATACACACAATTTCGAAGCAGTTTATAACGACCGACACAGACGAACTGCACGTGTCGTCATTTCTTCAGATATCTCCTTGGCAACAACGCTGCTTGGACCCTAAACATACGTCACTTCCATTGGGTCGTGCTGCGAAAAAATTCCTCTACAATTAAAAGTCCGAAAACGTGTTTTTATATCTTGGGAATCGTCTTCTTTTGGGGTAGACTTTAACAGTATCCAAGGAAGTGACGTCAAGTGCAATTGGTCCATAGTTAGTTGTCTGTCTGTTCCAGGACTGATTGTTTTTCTCACAATAATGGCAAGTTGAAAACTACAAATATTCTCGACAACAATACGCCATTGGCTGTATACTAGCTATTTATCATTATTGGTACAACAATACGCCATTGGCTGTATATTGGGTATTTATCAGTACTGGTACAACAATACGCCATTGGCTGTATATTGGCTATATATCAGTACTGGTACAACAATACGCCATTGGCTGTATATTGGCTATATATCAGTACTGGTACAACAATACGCCATAGGCTGTATATTGGCTATATATCAGTACTGGTACAACAATAGGCCATTGGCTGTATATTGGCTATATATCAGTACTGGTACATCAATAGGCCATTGGCTGTATATTGGCTATATATCAGTACTGGTACAACAATAGGCCATTGGCTGTATATTGGCTATATATCAGTACTGGTATAAAATTACGCCATAGGCTGTAAATATCAATACTGATAGAATAAATACGTAAGAAAATCACGATAAACCGTTGATAATAAAAAATTAAACCGCTGTTTATGGGTTTAAAAAAAAAGTGCTACAGAATAAACCAGTATCCGCTCCATCTTCATCTATCTTAAAATAAAAATCTACTCAACTCACGGTCAAGCTACTCACGGTCAAGCTACTCACGGTCAAGCCATTCTGCTCACACGGCAGGTGCTCGTCATTTAACTCAAGCCTCCTTTGTTTTGAAGCTACCCGCCCCCAACCCCGCCCTCTTGTCAATCCTCATTCTACTAAGGATAGATAGATGGCCGAAGAGTATGAAGGTATTAAAAAAAAAAGAAGAAGAAAAAATAACCTTTTAGCACCTGGATACTGAATATTCGTCGGCACAGTTAGGATATAAGGGGAGTGTGTCGGGGAGAGGAGGTGTGTGGGGGGGGGGGGAGGGAGAGACTATCCAAGACAAGGCTTGAATGGGAAGGAAGAAGATTATCTTTCAGGTGAATACCCGGCTGTTTGAAACCGGATGACCAACAAAAGCGAGTGCGGACTCTGTCAGCTGGAGTTCAATTAGACGCTGACCATTCTCAACATTGTTGAGGATGGGGGGGGGGCGGGGAGAGAGAGAGATGCAGGGACACCAACATCGACACCGTTATAGAAAAAGATTCCGTTAAGATTAGTCCGACATTAAAAACTGCATCTGCCACACGGAGACGTACGGGTACTTAGAAAATAAAATATTATTCAATGTCCGAGGGTGGGGGGGGGGGATCATCTTGACAGAACCAGTGTTACGATGTTCGGTAATATGACGGCGGGATGGTAGTGTGTGGGCTATAATTACGGGTAAGTTGTACTGATGTGAGTAGAAATAGGAAGACTTGCGAGAGTCTATGTATGTGTGTGTACGTGAGTGACAGAGTGAATGTGTTCATGTGTGCGCCATGTAGCTCTGTGTTTATGTTACGTGTTCTGTGTGTCTGTGTGTGTGTGTGTGCTAACCTCGGTATTAGAACTGCATCCTCACCACACAGAGGGCGTATATGTGTGTGGGGGGTGTAAAGAGAGGAAGGCGGGTGGAAGTGGATGCGGGGCGCAATGACAAAGTTTGACACGTCAATGCAGCCCCGCCATATTGTTACCGCGACCACCATTGGCAATATGTCAAGGTTGAATGAGTTCCATTGCTCTCTCTCTCTCTCTCTCTCACACACACACACATACACATACAACACAATTAAAAACATACAAACTAACACATTCTACCCATGACCAGCTTATAATCATAATAAATAATATCAAAAGACCACGTCTAAGAATTTAATCCATTTTTTTTTATTTTAAACCGATGTTATGCTCGGATCAAAAAGTCTGGCATGTCTCAAGCGCCCCCCCCCCTGACCCTGCAAGCACTTACAAGGGATAGGACAGATACCATCAATGAGAAACTTTTTAAACATTGAAGCAAGATACGTTTACTGCAAAGAGAGTAGACATTGGGCGTTGTCGACATCTTTTATTAAATTTGAACAGATTTAGATGAGAATTGTCGTTCTTTTGATACCAATTTACATAATTAAAGCGGTTAATTGTTTTTCTATGTTATCCCTGTGATATTGACCAGAACTGTCATGAGAAAACCGATTATTAAACAAAAAGAAACCAAATGGAATCGCTTTAGATTTTTATTATTTCTCTTAACGATGACTAATAGAACCGGACCCTTCCCTTCGGTCACTGACTCACTCGTCTCCGTGTGAAAGGCTCGACAGGAGCGGGCATGTTCCCTTCAGCCCTCGTGTGTTTTAGACCACTCTTGGAAAGTAAACAACGTGGGGGGGGGGTACGGAGGGCCAGAAAAAGATTTACCGCCAATGTAACAAAATAAAAATCAATTGATAACCTGTATAAACCATACATTGTTTGGACTTGTACTTTTTGAAGGGTACTAACATCTGGTCAAGACGTTTACTGGACGGTCAGTTTACCTGATAAGCCCACACTCAGCACGATTGGAAGGGGCTCCTTATCCGTCATGGCTGAAGTACCGCTAATGGCCCCGTTAACAGGTTTGGTTAATAGACTATGATGATTACGGGAGAGACTGACAGGAGGGAGGGTGGGGGAACTCTTTGTGATCACGCGCAATTGAACGCACGAGTGGAAGTCATAACACGACATTCGGTCTAGGCGACTGTAAGAACTCGGGAGAACAGTTACAGGGTTGAAAAGAAAAAAGTTAAGTGACTTTCATTCGTCCTTCAGGGCAACCGACCACCAATGTCAGGGGCGTAAGGATGGGTACTGCGGGTTGTGCGCCCCCCCCCCAGCGGGTTCCGAATTAGTAAGGGGGCGCCGAAAGAGCACTTATAGATTAATTAATTTAATTATTTTGCACTTTTCAGATTGGGAGGAGGGTGAATAACATTATAACTCGCACAGGGCGCCAGAATAGCTAACTACGGCTTTGACTGACCACTGGACACAGGTGGAAAAACAAGTTGTCTTATAACTTTCACACCTCTGATCGCCAACATATGACTGTCGGCAGATAAAACTCTTAAAGAGTTGAATTGGTATCCTTGTCGATGCAAGCACAGAGCGCAATGATAAAATCAACTCTTGAGCACTAGAACGAGGGCTTGAACCACAAATATTATTTATCTTTGGTCGTGCGGTGTAGAGCAGAGATGAGCGGACAGCGGACGCGTCCGCTTGCGGACGCAGATCCGCAGACTTTTCCGAATCCGCGGACTGACAGCGGACGCTTCGTATGGTTAAGTTGCGGACTCGCGGTCTGACGCGGATCTTCTTTAGCGTTACCATAAAAAAAATTTCAAGTCATTTAAACAACAAAATTTCAGCATTGCGGACGCGCGGACTGACTGCGGACCAATGTTGTAAGATTCTGCGGACGCGGATCATTGATAGAAATCCGCGGACGGACGCGGACGCTAAATTTCAAGATCCGCACACCTCTGGTGTAGAGCGTTCGACTGTCGACCGGAGAGTCCATGGGTTCGAACCCCAGTAATAACGTTCGGACTTTTTTTTAGGTCCTGGTGTAAGTCCTCAAGTCCACCCAGCTTTAAAAATGGGTACCAAGCTTAGGGGAGCAAAAGGCTGTTGGGCGTTGTGCTAACCACACTATCCCTTTATAAGCCAAGGTTACTAAAACAGATCAACTCTACAATTCATCTGCCCCGATGAGCCCTTAGGGGTTTAAGGGAACTTTACTTATATATATATATAACAATTCGTCTTCTAATAAAAATGTCTGACAAGGTTAAGCTTGAAACAAGGATAGCATTCTTTGTTTAACAACCCCCACCTCCCCGGGAACTATAACATAGTGTTGATAGATTGCACTATTTCTCGCTACTTTTTGAGGCCATGCGCTACAGTTAATTATAGCGCTAGGTTTCTTTTAACACACTTTTAAAGGCCCATTTTGTGTAAGCTACTTTTTTTTTTAAAGATATTGCGCTACATTGGCCTACCATCATGAATGACCCTGTCCTGACATATATACACTACAGGTGATGTCTCATTTCTGTTCACTGACATATATATACTACAGGTGATGTCTCATTTCTGTTCACTGACATATACATTACAGGTGATGTCTCATTTCTGTTCACTGACATATATACAGCAGGTGATGTCTCATTTCTGTTTACTGACATATACATTACAGGTGATGTCTCATTTCTGTCCACTGACATATATACAGCAGGTGATGTCTCATTTTTGTTCGCGTGAGACCCTTTTGTTGTACTTGAATATCACAAAGCAAGTGACAATGAAAACATTCCTTCAACACTGGACTCGCGGTGAACTCTGAACGAATCAAGCGGTCGAGGGCATTAGGAAAATAAATCCTGTTATCTGGATATAATACCCTGCTGCCAACTCCACATACAACTCCTTATCCCTGGCCAAAAGTCACAAGATTAAAATTGTAAAACAAAAAAAAGTTCAACAAGAATATATTCTTGATATTCATGTGTGTGTGTGCGTGTGTGTGTGTGTGTGAAATAAGCCACATTATCAATCACACATGCACTTTTAAGTCGTGTTTCAAAAGGCTAACGGTCAGTTGATAGTGGACACCCTATATAGATATGGACAGCATCTTCGGCGGTGAGAAAATCAAGTTAAATGGGAAAACACACTGTAGTAAGGTCCCCTAAACATAAACTACCACACACACACACTGTAGTAAGTACCCCTAAACATAAACTACCACACACACACTGTAGTAAGGTCCCCTAAACATAAACTACCACACACACACACTGTAGTAAGTTCCCCTAAACATAAACTACCACACACACACACTGTAGTAAGTACCCCTAAACATAAACTACCACACACACACTCACTGGAGTAAGTACCCCTAAACATAAACTACCACACACACACTGTAGTAAGTTCCCCTAAACATAAACTACCACATACACACACTGTAGTAAGTACCCCTAAACATAAACTACCACATACACACACTGTAGTAAGTACCCCTAAACATAAACTACCACACACACACACACTGGAGTAAGTACCCCTAAACATAAACTACCACACACACACACACACTGTAGTAAGTTCCCCTAAACATAAACTACCACATACACACACTGTAGTAAGTACTCCTAAACATAAACTACCACACACACACTGTAGTAAGTACTCCTAAACATAAACTACCACACACACACACACTGTAGTAAGTTCCCCTAAACATAAACTACCACATACACACACTGTAGTAAGTACCCCTAAACATAAACTACCACACACACATTGTAGAAAGTATCCCTAAACATAAACTACCACACACACACACTGCTGTAATGTCCCCTAAACATAAACTACCACACACTCACACACACTGTAGTAAGTACCCCTAAACATAAACTACCACACTTGCATACACACACACTGCTGTAATGTCCCCTAAACATAAACTACCACATACACACACACACTGTAGAAAGTACCCCTAAACATAAACTACCACACACACACACTGCTGTAATGTCCCCTAAACATAAACTACCACACACTCACACTCACACACACACTGTAGTAAGTACCCCTAAACATAAACTACCACACTTGCATACACACACACTGCTGTAATGTCCCCTAAACATAAACTACCACACACACACACTGTAGTAAGTACCCCTAAACATAAACTACCACACTTGCATACACACACACTGCTGTAATGTCCCCTAAACATAAACTACCACACTTGCATACACACACACTGCTGTAATGTCCCCTAAACATAAACTACCACACACACACACTGTATTAAGTACCCCTAAACATAAACTACCACACTTGCATACACACACACTGCTGTAATGTCCCCTAAACATAAACTACCACACACGCACACTGTAGAAAGTACCCCTAAACATAAACTACCACACTTGCATACACACACACTGCTGTAATGTCCCCTAAACATAAACTACCACACACGCACACTGTAGAAAGTACCCCTAAACATAAACTACCACACTTGCATACACACACACTGCTGTAATGTCCCCTAAACATAAACTACCACACACGCACACTGTAGAAAGTACCCCTAAACATAAACTACCACACTTGCATACACACACACTGCTGTAATGTCCCCTAAACATAAACTACCACACACGCACACTGTAGAAAGTACCCCTAAACATAAACTACCACACTTGCATACACACACACTGCTGTAATGTCCCCTAAACATAAAATACCACACACGCACACTGTAGAAAGTACCCCTAAACATAAACTACCACACACACACACACACACACACACACACATAGAAGAGACCCAACTCTCCCGTGTGTGCCCCCCCCCCTCCGATCAATCCAGTGAGGTCAGCAGGCACACATTTCTCACGAGACAGGCACTCGGTTTGATTCCATTAAAACTCCATTCTTCAACAAATTGTGTTGTGAGTAAGCATTGTTTCACAGCGACAGGAAATAGTGTGTGTGTGTGTGTGGGGGGAGGGGTCGTGGGATAGTAAAGGAGGTGTATGGCAACTTGACAAGGGAGGAAAATAAAAGGGGGGAGGGGGGCATGCAAAGGCAAGGAAGACAGTGTTTACCGGTATATTATTCCTTTTTTTTTCTAAGTCACAGGGAAATTTTTCATTTTACCAACACAAATAAACGAAACAAGACTTTAGCTTGGATGTTGATTATAATGGAAAACAAACAACATATGTGGCTCTGTGTGTGTGTGGAGGGGGTGACCATTATGAAATTATAAAATTATGAAATTTTAAACAGATTAATGAAAGAATTAAAATTTTGAATCCTGCCCCCCCCCCAATCCCGTCTTAACCATTAGCTCCCAGGAATCAATTCATTTCTACGACGATACAAATTATCCAGGTTTACATGTGTAGATAACTATTGGATGTGGGCAGGGTTACATGTGCACAGGCATATACATCCAGGTGCACAGGCATATACATCCAGGTGCACAGGCATATATACACACATACATAATACAGACACACATACATTACAGACAAACACACATACATACATAAATACATACATACACACACAAACATATATGTATATATACATACATACATAGACATTCAGGGAAAGAGTTAATTGAGTAAAGAAAGAAAAGGAGAAGAGGAAAAAAAAAACACCACGTGACGTAGACAGCAGTGTTGTGTGGAGCTGAGTGACGAGGAAGTGGGTGGAGGGCGGCTAAGGCCTGTCTGGGTGCGAGTGACACTCAATTACCTTTACGCTAATTATCTACAGAATTATTAGCCCCACAAGAAAGACAGGGAGGAATGGGAGGGTGGGGGGTAGCACGTTTCAAACATTTCAAATGACGCCACTATCGCAGAGTGTGATCTCTCCTTCACACCGCTCACCCCCAACTGCAAGAACATAATTTGAAATTACACTCATCCACCCCTTCCTACCCGCCGCCCTCTATCTCCTCTTTACACCCCCTCCATTTTTTGGTTTGCCGGATCCTCGCTGACACAGTAGCCACCAAAAGTCAGCCGACCAACATTACTGAAGCAATGAGCCACCAAAAGTCAGCCGACCAACATTACTGAAGCAATGAGCCACCAAAAGTCAGCCGACCAACATTACTGAAGCAATGAGCCACCAAAAGTCAGCCGACCAACATTACTGAAGCCAATGAGCCACCAAAAGTCAGCCGACCAACATTACTGAAGCCAATGAGCCACCAAAAGTCAGCCGACCAACATTACTGAAGCCAATGAGCCACCAAAAGTCAGCCGACCAACATTACTGAAGCCAATGAGGATACGGATCAATATTTTGCATACGATTCGTTCTGTAAGTTTGGGGGCCATGTCCCCTCTCCCAGCCCCCAACACATTCCCCAGACATCAATGACAAGTAAAATATAAAATGGACGGTCGGTGGGGGGGGGGGGTAAAACACAACAGTCACCCACGTTAACATGACATCGCTGCTTCATAACTGTCACGGGTTGTGACTAATATGTCGAAACTATCCCCTTACTCTAACCCTTAACTTAATAATATTACTAACGTTAAGGTGTATATTATACCAGGAATAGTAATATACGTTCCCGTGCTCCAGTTTCCCCCTTTTAGCCCACCCCCGTTAATTGCGTCATCAGCCAGGTGTACGAGGCAGGGAGGTAACAGAAACACGTTACATTCCAGGGGAAATATTCTCTGACCACCGGACTATTCTCCGGTCGGCTTCTTCAAAGGGACAGCGACCCGCTCGATGTCCAGTTACTAAGGTCTTTGTCTATACGACGTATTTCTCCCCCCCTCATCTAGGCTCCACCCCTAATTTGAAAGTTTGAAAGAAACCTATATTATATTTGATTGGCTAAGGGTCACGTGGGAGAAAGGGATATGAAGAATGAAATATAGATTCGCAGGCATTCGACGGTGGGCTCTCGAGTGAGAGGGTCGATTAGTGAATAGCAATCCGACTGAGTGATAGCGAGTGGATTGCTGTGTCTCTGAGTGAGAGAGAGAAATAGAGAGAGAGAGTTAACTAGTACTAACGTGATTGTTCCCCTTATTCATTTTATGTTGGATTATTTTGCTGCAGCTTGAATTATCGTTGCTTATGATAAGTCACCAGATTCCTGTTACGGACTGGTGCCTGTGTATAAATAAATCTATCTTGTTGTTGTACACGACTTGTCGAGTTGATCATCGTCACCTGTTTTACCTTTAATTGTTGTTGAGCCTGTGTGTGTGGTAGGAATACAAATATAAATACGAGTCAACCTTGAGTCAGCCCTCATACTCTTAGCAACAAGCCAAGGATACCCTCAAAGGGGCCTTCAACATCTGGGGGTCCGTCCGGGATCCTCAACAATAACACATCTATTGGAAAGCACCTTTTTTTGTTCGACTTTCTGTATAAATATTGATAAGAACAACAAAATAAAAAAGGTGGGCAAGCAAAGCTCTAGTGGGCCGCGTTCTATATCTACCACACAGTGGTGCAAGCAAATTATCGGATCTTTTTTTTTTAATTTTACACAGGACGGGCCCATAACTATACATGTAAAAAAAAAACAACAACAACAAAGTGGAGCACAGAGACTTTACTCGGAGATGCATTTAAGATGATCTCAAATCAGATTTGGCTGACGGATCTGGAGTTCAAAGTCATGTCCACCAATTGGTACTTAGTTCTTCACCACCGAGCGAACCACTGTAGCGGTCAGTGAGACTGTCCCGTTTTCTTACCAAATTAAGACAACTCGTTGGGCTCGTTCATTGTTTGGTGGGGGGGGGTTGATCGAGCATACGTGGCGGGGTGTACAGTTCAGGCGCCCACCCAAAACGGTCTCGAAAGAAAAAGGGAGAGGGGGGAATGAGACACATCGTACAGTCCCCCGCGATGAGGTTAGTGCTTAAAGGTCACATTTCTATACGTCAGTCAGTGTATCTTGCAGAGACATCCACAGGTCTAATGCAGGCCATCATAGCAGTCATGTAATATTTTTTTGTTTATACTACACAGTGGAAGGCCGATTGCGAATAGACAAAAATACAACTGTAAATGGCGGCACCAGAACGTTGTTGACATATTTCTTAATTTCTCCAATCTGAGAGGATTAAATATACACACACAGTGAATTCCATTCCAGAGAAATCATATGTAACCCCACATACAATTCTAAATCCCCCCACCCCCAATTAATCTTCTCTGGGGCAACCGATACATAAAATTTAACAAGATCGATTAACTATTGGAGGGAGGGAAAGAAAGAAAGAAAGAGAGAGAGAGAGAGAGAGAGAGAGAGAGAGGGAGTGTGAGCGTAAGGGGTCTGATGATGGGGTGGGAGGGGGGTGTTCGCTTTCTTTGTCTTACAACTCTCGACACAGTATCGGTGTTCCCAGAGATCGTTTTCTTTCAGCCACGAGAGACATTTTGTTAACAGGTGATGTTCAGTGGCGGGCTGGAATTAAGGCAAATGGAAACATACCAGTAACATGGCGGCGGGTAAAATTCACTTTACGTCTACTCAAGGCAGTGGAACCATCTAAGCAGTGAACCACTCATAGCAGCGAACCACCCAGAGCAGTGAGCCACCCATAGCAGTGAACCACCCAGAGCAGTCAGCCACCCATAGCAGCGAGCCACCGAGAGCAGCGAACCACCCAGAGCAGTGAGCCACCCATAGCAGTGAGCCACCCATAGCAGTGAGCCAACCATAGCAGTCAGCCACCCATAGCAGCGAGCCACCGAGAGCAGTGAACCACCCAGAGCAGTGAACCACTCATAGCAGCGAACCACCCAGAGCAGTGAGCCACCCATAGCAGTGAGCCACCCAGAGCAGTGAACCACTCATAGCAGCGAACCACCCAGAGCAGTGAGCCACCCATAGCAGTGAACCAACCAGAGCAGTGAACCACCCAGAGCAGTGAACATTAACGACAGAGTGAGATACAGATACAAAGTGATTATGACAAACGCCGATTTAATGAAGGTACAGATCCCCGAGGGGGAACTTACTAGAGGAATGAGGACGGGGGGCGAGGGTACAAATGGTATGAGATATTTATTGACACATAACTTTCATCAATAAATCAAAAAGCTTCAAAATAATTTGAAAGACCGGTGCAAATTTCATGCTGTTTGGTGATGTTGGGGGGGGGGGAGATGCTAAAGACTTCAAATAAAAAAAGAAGATTGAGAACACCCCTGAACCAAAAGGGGACAGAAACAAACAAAGAGTCATGGATGTTGCGTATTGAGGGGGGCGAGGGGAAAGCCGGTAACTATTGCCACAGAGCACGCCCCACATCAAGTTTCATTTGACTCCCCACCCCACCCAAATGTCGCTGTTTGTTCAGGACGGACCAGTTAGTCAATATAGTAAGTGGGGGAGGGCGCCCTTCATTTCTCGCCGCGCCCCACTTAAATGTCAAAAAAAAAAAGAGTTCAGAACGTTTTTTTTACCACTGGTATGCGTGTAATGGCTCCATACTCTCAGTCTCTCGATCCCCGCCCCCTCTCCCTGCCATTCCATTTGAGGACCACTGCAGCTAGTGGGGGAAGTGCAGGCGTTGTGTAATTATGACCAAGCGGCGCGACTAATTAGTGCTTTAAGACACGGGGGCGGTGGGGGGAGGGGGAATTAAGGTTTTAACACGCACACGCGGGACTTGAACACAGAGGTGCTATTTCAGGAATGTTACACACACCAGTCTGGTGGCAGAGAGTAACCATTTTGGGGGGGGGCGAAACTAGGTCAGATCATTGTTCAACCAGATTCAGTTTTATTTAAGAGAAAGAGAGAAAAAAAGGCAAATTAAAAGAAACCGACCAGACAGCCATATTGAACTAATAAAACAAAAGGTCATGGCCACAGAAGATTTAAGAAGTGTAGGACATTGTTTGATATATACCATCATTTGTAACAAGGATAATAGTTTTTTTAAAGTATCTCCCTCCTGCTTTAAACTTTGACCTCACGACCTCCACAGAGACGGTGACCTCCTCTATCTATCAAGTCCGAAAGATGCCTCCCTCACCTGCGTTATTCACCTGAGTACTGGTTGGGTTAACTGAACAGTCACACTTATGAACACACACACACACACACAGTGCCTACAGTCCTGAACCAGGGCTGCCAATATGGGTATTTTTTTTTTGATATCCAGACTTAGATATTTTGAAGAAAATCTAGATATAGAAAAAAATCCTATCAAATAATAGATCTGGAGAATTTACAAAAAAACAAACAAACAAGTTATTCGCTTGTTAGATATATAATCTTGATTATTTGCTATATATTTAGTATTAACTATAATCTTTTTTTTTTTTTTTCAAATATTTTCTGGATAATTCTTCACAAAATAGTTGGCAGCTGTGTCCTGAATGTGTTCGCCGCCACTCGCCCCTCTCACTAAACTCAAACACTGCACATGTTCGTGTCCCTTCCACTACGGACATCCTTCGATAAAGGGACCCGGCATTGCTTATGCCAGACGAGCACAAACTACGGCCCGCGGGTCAAGTAAGGCCCTTTTCTATCTTTAATCCGGCCCGCGCATTCCACATTGTATGTGTAGTTAATAAATATTAGTACATAGGCTATACAATCTCCACAACCCATCGCTCTACGCCCGGATCTTAAGTCAATACTGCCCCTGGTGCGGCCCTTCTGTCTAATTATGAGCCCAATGTGGCCCGCGGTTCAAAACGTTTGCCCACCACTGGTCTATATATTTATCATGATTAGTAATTACATCTCATTGGTTAGTTCAGACTCGCCATGTAAGCGTACATACCCGTGACCTTATCAACATAAAAAGTTTTTTTACAGCATATAAACACATAGGACACACCAGAAGCGTACCTAGGGTAGGGGAGGAGGGTCCAAATTCGAAAATTACCCAGGGCCCGAGATTGAGCCCCCTCTATTTTTTTTTTTACATTAAATATTAAGCACCTTCCTGTACCGGTCGCGTCATTTCTTGGCGAGGACATGACTCGTGTTCAACTCACTTCACTTGGTTCTACTTCGTAATAAACCGATGTCAGTTAAGTTTTATGTCATGGTGTCGAATGTCAAAATGCAGAGGGCCCTCAAAGAGGCCAAGCCCCCCGGGCCCCTAAAACCCCCAGGTTCGGCACTGGGACACACTGTGTCCTTAGTGGACAGTGCCGAAACTGTTGAATTATCCTCTCTTTATCCGCACCTGCAACATCGCACAGACGTCAAAATTAAAGAGCCCTCGACTGACACTCGGTGGTTTGGTACATCGGTTCGTGGAGGTTTGTGTCGTTAACAAACATTCCAGTTTTTTTAGTTCTGTTTCTTTTTATTTTTTTAATTTGATTATTCAAGGTTGAAGGTGTAAAGGTCAACCAAGAAGACTTTCTGACAAGCCTTTTTGGACAGACAAATATTATATCTGGGAAGATAGTTAATTGGACAGACATGTACATGATTGGACAAGTAATTAGGTATGATTTGACAGAGTGGACAGATGGTTGACAGATATATACAGATAGACGGACATAGACCGATGGACAGACAGGTAGATGTACAGATGTGTAGTTAGACAGGGATACAGAAATAGATAGATGGGTACACAGACAGAAAGACTTATTTATAAAGATATATGAAGAGACAGATAGACAGACAGACAGATAGATAGATAGATACAAATACAGATAGATAGATAGACACAGACCGACAGACATAGACATGCATACAGAGACAGACAGAAAACACAGAACGAGAGTCAAGACCGTTAGACAGACGTGTAGATGTACAGATATGTAGACAGACAGACATACAGATATAGATAAAAAAAAGACCGTCAGACATAGACATGTATACAGAGATGGACAGTCCACTCACCTATAAACTCATTCCAAGGAGCGTTCAGATCAGCCTGGTGGGCGAGGCAACCTTTCATGGTGTTGAGGCAGTAGTTGTTGCAGGGCTTGGTGGACGTCAGGCCTCGGCAGTGCGGGCAGTACGTCATTCGGACAAACGCCTTCAGGCAGGCCTCTGACGGTGGTATCTGACAGAACAGACAGAGGAACACAAAATAAATAAATTTGCCGTAAAAGCATGGGGGGGACAACTAACAGGCGAGCGCGTGAGTCACGTGTCCGTGCGTGCGTGCGTGTGTGTGCGCTCACAAGTGGGTATGTGTATAAAGGGGGGGTGGTGGCTATTAATATCAACTAAACCCCAATTACTGACCAGGCGTCTGGGTCACAGTTACTTAGCATTACGTGCTGAAGTGGGGGAAGTGGGGGCGGGGAGGGGCGCCCGGACGAAGACAATCCGATTTAAATTGTCACTACGGACCTAAAGGTGGAGGTAATGTAAGCCAGTGACATTTTGGTACAACAATCGAACGGATCTCATGCAATGACTGGCTGGTCAGCAGAGGGAGGTTGGGGGTCACTGGTCATATCCGGAGTCTCTCGCCAGATGGTCCAAAAAAAAAAATAAGCACTGTGTACTGTGTAGACATCTATAATAGTGATACAGGGAACCAAAGCGATGTGTCGTTTACACAATACATTGTTCTGGTTACAGATAACCGTCTTTATCCAAGTTTTTAACTAAGGCCTTCGTTAAGAGTGTGAGAGAGAGGGGGGGGAGAGAGAAAAATCTGAATAGAGACTGGACAATTTATACGATAATCCTTTTTACTTTTTAAATGTGACAATTACTGTGTCAATCGCGTAATAAACACTGGTGTCAATTACATAATACACACTGGTGTCAATCACATTATTAGCACCGGTGTCAATTACATATTACACACTGGTGTCAATCACATAATACACACCGGTGTCAATTACATATTACACACTGGTGTCAATCACATAATACATACTGGTGTCAATCACATAATACATACTGGTGTCAATCATACAGTGACAGAAAGATGGAAACATCATCGATTGATTGAATTCAAGCGTTCGCTTTTTTTAATGAAATCTAGAGCAGGAACCAATCAATCAGTTCAATACATTTTAACATCAATAGCTGGAGATCAATCGTGTTTTTATTATATAAATGTCCCAGCATCGGAGGGAGTGTGTGGGGGGGGGAGGTGGGAGGAGAGAAAGTAAAGAGTTATAGGAAGGAGAGGTTGGGGGGAGAAAGTAAAGAGTTATAGGAAGGAGAGGTTGGGGGGAGAAAGTAAAGAGTTATAGGAAGGAGAGGTTGGGGGGAGAAAGTAAAGAGTTATAGGAAGGAGAGGTTGGGGGGGAGAAAGTAAAGAGTTATAGGAAGGAGAGGTTGGGGGGAGAAAGTAAAGAGTTATAGGAAGGAGAGGTTGGGGGAGAAAGTAAAGAGTTATAGGAAGGAGAGGTTGGGGGGGAGAAAGTAAAGAGTTATAGGAAGGAGAGGTTGGGGGGGAGAAAGTAAAGAGTTATAGGAAGGAGAGGTTGGGGGGGAGAAAGTAAAGAGTTATAGGAAGGAGAGGTTGGGGGGAGAAAGTAAAGAGTTATAGGAAGGAGAGGTTGGGGGAGAAGTAAAGAGTTATAGGAAGGAGAGGTTGGGGGAGAAAGTAAAGAGTTATAGGAAGGAGAGGTTGGGGGGAGAAAGTAAAGAGTTATAGGAAGGAGAGGTTGGGGGGGAGAAAGTAAAGAGTTATAGGAAGGAGAGGTTGGGGGGAGAAAGTAAAGAGTTATAGGAAGGAGAGGTTGGGGGGGGAGAAAGTAAAGAGTTATAGGAAGGAGAGGTTGGGGGGGAGAAAGTAAAGAGTTATAGGAAGGAGAGGTTGGGGGAGAAAGTAAAGAGTTATAGGAAGGAGAGGGTTGGGGGGGGAGAAAGTAAAGAGTTATAGGAAGGAGAGGTTGGGGGGGGAGAAAGTAAAGGTTAGGAGAGGTTGGGGGGAGAAAGTAAAGAGTTATAGGAAGGAGAGGTTGGGGGGAGAAAGTAAAGAGTTATAGGAAGGAGAGGTTGGGGGGGAGAAAGTAAAGAGTTATAGGAAGGAGAGGTTGGGGGGAGAAAGTAAAGAGTTATAGGAAGGAGAGGTTGGGGGGGAGAAAGTAAAGAGTTATAGGAAGGAGAGGTTGGGGGAGAAAGTAAAGAGTTATAGGAAGGAGAGGTTGGGGGGGAGAAAGTAAAGTTATAGGAAGGAGAGGTTGGGGGAGAAAGTAAAGAGTTATAGGAAGGAGAGGTTGGGGGGAGAAAGTAAAGAGTTATAGGAAGGAGAGGTTGGGGGGAGAAAGTAAAGAGTTATAGGAAGGAGAGGTTGGGGGGAGAAAGTAAAGAGTTATAGGAAGGAGAGGTTGGGGGAGAAAGTAAAGAGTTATAGGAAGGAGAGGTTGGGGGGAGAAAGTAAAGAGTTATAGGAAGGAGAGGTTGGGGGGGAGAAAGTAAAGAGTTATAGGAAGGAGAGGTTGGGGGGAGAAAGTAAAGAGTTATAGGAAGGAGAGGTTGGGGGGGAGAAAGTAAAGAGTTATAGGAAGGAGAGGTTGGGGGGAGAAAGTAAAGAGTTATAGGAAGGAGAGGTTGGGGGGAGAAAGTAAAGAGTTATAGGAAGGAGAGGTTGGGGGGGGAGAAAGTAAAGAGTTATAGGAAGGAGAGGTTGGGGGGAGAAAGTAAAGAGTTATAGGAAGGAGAGGTTGGGGGGGAGAAAGTAAAGAGTTATAGGAAGGAGAGGTTGGGGGGAGAAAGTAAAGAGTTATAGGAAGGAGAGGGTTGGGGGGAGAAAGTAAAGAGTTATAGGAAGGAGAGGTTGGGGGAGAAAGTAAAGAGTTATAGGAAGGAGAGGTTGGGGGGAGAAAGTAAAGAGTTATAGGAAGGAGAGGTTGGGGGGGGAGAAAGTAAAGAGTTATAGGAAGGAGAGGTTGGGGGGGAGAAAGTAAAGAGTTATAGGAAGGAGAGGTTGGGGGGGGAGAAAGTAAAGAGTTATAGGAAGGAGAGGTTGGGGGGGAGAAAGTAAAGAGTTATAGGAAGGAGAGGTTGGGGGGGGAGAAAGTAAAGAGTTATAGGAAGGAGAGGGTTGGGGGGGAGAAAGTAAAGAGTTATAGGAAGGAGAGGTTGGGGGGAGAGAATGAAGTGCGATCCAATTAGTCGGTAGATAATCTGCGATTGGTCACATCTGCCAGTACCCTTCCCTCCTCCCCTCTCTAATCCCTATCGATTGACGCACCCCTCCCCCCCATCTTCCTTTCCCTCATATTCCACAAACCAGTCAGTCCTTTTGCTCGTGTGTGCGAGAAAGCGTGTCTTGTCTATTTGTACCATTCTGTCTGTGTGTGTGTGTGAGAGAGCGTGTCTTGTCCATTTGTACCATTCTGTCTGTGTGTGTGAGTCCGTACATGCACACAAGACCCCAGTCACGTGATGCGGCTTCACTTGGTTCTATTTCGTTATAAACCGATGTCACGTGTGTCAGTCAAGTTTTAAAATGACAGTAAATCGAGCACAAAATTTAATTCACGTCAGTTAATGTTTTAAAAGCAGAGGTTCTCAAGTTACGTTTTTTTTGTTTCTAAGCCCTGACCCCGTTTGATAGAAAGCGACTAAGTAAACCAAACTCTTAACACTGTAAAAAAAAAAAAAAAAAAAAAAACATTAACAAATTATCACAGAAAACCTTCCAAGCCTAAAACCCAAACCTTAAGAAAACTTTTTATTTGAAGTAAAATCAGCCCTTACATTAAATGCCCGCGGGCCAAGTAAGGCACATTTTGCTTTTCGATCCGGCCCGCGCATTTCATTTTAATTGTATTTTAATATAGGTTAGAACTCTTTCCATTAGCTCGAGGTCCGGACATGCTTCTCGACAGACTTTAATGTCAAATTTATAAAACCAACGTGGCCCGCGGAGAAAAAACGTTTGCCCAGCTCTGCATTAGATGCACCTTAACTTAGATTTTTTAAATGCGTATTATAATAAACAAAACAATATATGCGAATGAATGAACGACATTGCAGATTTCGTGTATGAGTGGCCACTTGTCCATCCAGTCCATTTGTCAAGCGGTCATTCAGTGGATTGGTGGGGGGGGGGAGGGGGTGCGGAAAGTACATTACCTATTTATCTATTTTTCATTGACCATTCCGTCTAGCCTCACACATCCCATTCAATCACCAACTGTGTGTATGAATCAATACATTCCTGTACCGGCCGCGTCATTTCTTGTCTGGCGAGGATATGACTCGTGTTCATAAGCTCACTTCATATCATCTCTGCCCGAGAAAAAGGACCGAGGGTGGAGGTGGAGGTGGGGAAGGGTATAAATCTATATAAATAATAGCGGTGTGGGTTCTGCGTTAAATCGAAAGTAAAGAATTAATGCAACAGTATTCCAGTTTAAAATCGTCTAACGTAAACAATACTAATAAAAATCATGAAACAAATCGGATCTGCCCTAAACCAAAAATAACCTAGCCAACTGATCAAACCTAAGGGAATATAACTCTATGCAAAGGTTTTGGAGTGTACAGCTAATATAATAATACCTTCCGGTAAACAGCTAATGAAGTTAAGGGGTAAGATGAAAAGATTCTGAAGAGGGTATGAGGGTTTGGATTGGGGACAGGAGGAGGGGGAAGCAGGTGTATAATTAAAAACAGAAAGCTCAGGTCCTGCGTGGACGTAATTAGGAACAGAAATTGGGGGGGAGAGAGAGAGAGAGAGAGAGAGAGAGAGAGGAGGGGGTGTTGTCAAAAAAATGATGACTAGGAGTTAAAAGGATAAATTTGTACTAGTGACCAGCTGGCTGAACCTCCCACTGACCAGCTGTATTCAGACACAGGTTAATGAACTTAACGGTCTTTTAAAGAAATTTCATCGTCGACCTCTCCCCCACTTACATCATGTAAATAAAGTTTAATGCGTTTACTTTTCTTCTTATTTCTGGTCATTACAGAAGCTTTGGTCATTAAAGAGGCTTTGGTCATTACAGAGGCTCTTTATAAAGTGTTAAAACTTTCAACAGTCAATAGAGTTGTATCATTGTATCAGCTTTACAAGCAATGGAAGTGTTGGGAGTTCTTGAGGGAGTGGGGGAGACAGATGATATACAGAGGAAGGACGGTGGGAGGAGACATTTACGAATGAGGGGAGAGAGATATACGGAACGAGGAATGGTTGAGAAATAGACACACAGAGAAATAATTCAAAATGTGTGTATACATTATGACGGGGGAGGGGGAGCACATGAGGGATGGAATGAGAGACAGTGTGTGTGTGTGTGTGTGTATGTGTGTGTGTTAGACGAAGGATGACGAGGAAATGTGTGTTAGTGTGTGTGTGTGCTAGTTGGAGAAATCTGATAGTTTTAGAGAAATCTTCGGCTGGGAAGAAGTATCTAGTAGAGATGGGGATTGGGGGTGGGGGGAGGAAGGGAGAGGAAATGCCAGTTCAAGATAAACATTTACACAACTCTTACTGTCTGGGGTGTATAGCTACGAAAGTGAATGTGTCTGTATGTATTATTTTGTGTTTGTATGTATTATTATGTGTTTGCATGTATTATTATGTGTTTGTATGTATTCTTATGTGTTTGTAAGTATTCTTATGTGTTTGTATGTATTCTTATGTGTTTGTATGTATTCTTATGTGTTTGTATGTATTTTTATGTGTTTGTATGTATTTTTATGTATTTATGTATGTAAGTATGCATGCTTGCATGCATATGTTTGTATGTATGTATGCACATGTGTGTTTTTTCTATTGTAAATAACTACGTACATATTATCGCACACATCCAGCTATCCGAAGTACTTATAAATAGTATAATTCAAAGTATATACATTTTATAGAATTTTTAATAGTATATACATTTCATCTTCCAACTATGTGTTATAATTCATTATAATTATTTGTATGTATTGTATGACGTATTTGTTTCAATGTATGTTAACAACACTGATTCTCAATCTTTTGAGTATCAAAACCCACCTACAGATATGTCCGGGATCCACCTGGGAAGAAATGTTAACATTTTTTTAAATAAAAAGGGGAGAAATGTTAACAGGCAAAAAATAATAAACCGTCTACATTGAATAGCTAACAGACAAAAATATACAAGTATAGATGGTTTGTTCCTAAAAAATGGTTTTAATTAGCTTAAATACTATTAAACAATATTGATTTAAAAACATAATTCGTGGTTTAAAAATGAGCTAAGTTGGCAACATCTCAAGCAAAAATATTACTCCACATTCTTTTAAAAAAATATATTACATTATTTCTATGTAAGAAAACAATGTATACTGTATTTAGTTTTGGCCTTGTAATCAGGACTGGGAAGGTACTTTATTGAGTTCTTAATCTTAAGATGCCGTTCATATTAAATAATGTGCTCCGGTCTTGGGGATGTCCTTGTATATATATATATATATATATATATATATATATATATATATATATATTGTTACGGCCAAAGCCCGAAGTTCGGCCAGTTCCCGAATGGGCCGGACATTTGGCACTTAGGCTGAGGTGCTTGGCCAATGTCCGATGTACTGGAATTATTACAGTATACTAACACCCAAAATCTTTTATGACCTTTTTTTTCGACTTTGGCCGATGGCAGCATGCCTTTTAGCAAACTGGCTGGCCGAATCCCGAAGCCAAGAAAAGATCGGACATTGTATTTTAAACTGGAACACTGTAGTATTAATTCTTTACTTTCGATTTAACGCAGAACCCAAATCGCTATTATTTATATAGATTGGAACGAATGGGACAGGGCAGTTGGTGGCAGCCTCCGCTCCAAATGCCACTATTAGGATACGACTGTTTATTCCAATAACAAGACGATGGAAGAGGAAACAGTGCATGCACCACAGGACACAGAAAAACACAAATTTGGCATGTGGACTTCTTTGTGAACTAAAGTGAGTATGCTCGTCTGAATGGAAAGGGGGAAGTGGGGGAAGGGGGGTAGCAATGTAAAGAAGATGGTTGATATCAACGTGAAGATGGGGAGTGTCTGTGGGCGAGAAGTTGTACATCAAGAATTTAAAATGTGCATACAATATAACAGAGGGTGTAGCTAGCTGGGAGATGATAATATTACTACACCCCTTTCCCCACCCCTAGCTATGGTTGCACGTGAATGCATGTTGGCGATATACATTATATATGTTTTTTTTAAAGTGTACAAGAACACAGTGTGTATTTTTTTTTTGGCAGGCAGTGCGAGATTGTCCGCGAGAGATATCGAGGGCTTTCTTGTTTTTTCAAGATTTGTTTCAAATGTGTACAAAATATAATAGAAGTTGTCTCCCGCTGAGCGATGATAGTATTACGAGCATCTCGTGCTTAATAATCACCTTCCCCCCACCCCATCCGCCCCGCCTCGACACAGATGTTTTCAACCCCAGAATGCATGCTGTGGTAGACATGTGACTGAACAGAGAACGTTTTTGCTTGGCAGTGCAAGATTCCAACGAGTGAGATATCAACGGGATGTTGTTGCTGGGGTAGAGGAGGTTGATGAAATAGTTTAATTATTTAGAAATGAATGCAAGAGCCTCATGCAAAACAGTGGAAATATGAGAAATATAAAGTGTGGGACAATTCATCTGCAGCGGCCTCCGGGGGGTAACGGAATATCTCTGGCTGTGAGAGTCTGAACTTTTTTCTTCTTTTCTAATATAACACATAATTTAATGAAGCGCGATCTAACCCATTTTTGATATGAGTCTGTTACTTCAGTATCGAAAATCGTTGGAGTATAAAAGTTAGCGAAGAATCGGTAATCGCATAGGAACCGGTTTTTTTTTTTTTTTTTTTTGTTTTTTTTTTAAAGTTTGGTATAGAGTCTTAAAGAGCCGTTCTTATGTTTCCGTTCTTAAGTTTTAGTTCTTATGTTTCTGTTCTTAAGTTTTAGTTCTTGTGTTTTCTTACTAAACGTTTGTACCTTGGGACCGTAGGAAGAGACTGTGGAAATAATTAGACCCTTATGCGACAGCACGTATGGAAACATAAAATCAAAATTTAGTACTGAAAAAGACAATCATTTGGCAGTGGGGTTGGGGGGCGGGAGGGGGAGGCGGAAAGCCCTAAGCGGACCACAAGAAAGGCTCTGGGTCACCTAACAAGTAGAAAAATAAACAAGTCCAAACTGACCTCCATGACCGTGTTGATAACATCCCGCCCGACGGCCAGTCCCTGAACGAACGTCCTGGCGGCGATGAACGCCCGCCGGACCTGAGTGGACAGCTTCATGGGCACCTCGCCGAAAGGCTTCAGGTCGTTCATCCTCTCCGAGACGCAGTTGAGGTACACGCTGTTGAACTCGTGGTTCCGGTTGAGCAGCTCGAACATCCTCTGGAGCAGCTTGCTGAAGAAGCTGTCCATCACCTCGTTCAGGTTGGCGCTCTGGCCCTTGTAGTAGCCGCGCGGTCGAAGAGCGTGGTGAAGATGTTGGCGTTCTGCTGGTACATAGCCCGTACGTCTGGAGGAACATCTCGTGGAGGTCAAAGCCCGAAGAAGTTCAGCAGTTCCCGAATTACGGACATTTGGCACCTAGTTTTGAGGTGCTTGGCCAATGTCCGATGTACTGGAATTATTACAGTATACTAACACCCAAAATCTTTTATGACCTTTTTTTTTTCGACTTTGGCCGATCGCCGCATGCCATTTAGCAAACTGGCTGGCCTAATCCCAAAGCCTAGAAAAGATCGGACATTGTATTTTAAACTGGAATACTGTAGTATAAATTCTTTACTTTCGATTTAACGCAGAACCCAAATCGCTATTATTTATATAGATTGGAACGAATGGGACAGGGCCGTTGGTGGCAGCCTACACCCCAAATGCCACTATTAGGATACGACTGTTTATTCCAATAACACGATGATGGAAGAGGAAACAGTGCATGCACCACAGGACACAGAAAAACACACATTTGGCATGGGGACTTCTTTGTGAACTAAAATGAGTATGCTCGTCTGAATGGAAATGAGGAAGTTGGGGGGGGGGGGGATAGCAATGTAAAGAAGATGGTTGATATCAACGTGAAGATGGGGAAGTGTCTGTGGGCGAGAAGTTGGGGGGTGTGGGCGAGAAGTTGGGGAGTGTGGGCAAGAAGTTGTACATCAAGAATTTAAAATGTGCATACAATATAACAGAGGGTGTAGCTAGCTGGGAGATGATAATATTACTACACCCACACTCCACCCCCCCCCCCAAAGTCAATAAGGATCCCCCCACCCACAGCTATGGTTGCACGTGAATGCATGTTGGCGATATACATTATATTTTTTTTTAAAGTGTACAAGAACACAGTGTGTATTTTTTTTTTTTTTTTGCTTGGCAATGCGAGATTGTCCGCGAGAGATAATCGAGGGCTTTTTTTTTTCAAGATTTGTTTAAAATGTGTACAAAATATAATATAAGTTGTCTCCCGCTGAGCGATGATAGTATTACGAGCATCTCGTGCTTAATAATCACCTTCCCCCCACCCCCTCTCCCCCAAACCCATCCACCCCCTCCTCGACATAGATGTTTTCAACCCCGGAATGCATGTTTGCGGTAGACATGTGACTGAACAGAGAACATTTTGCTTGGCAGTGCAAGATTCCAACGAGTGAGATATCAACGGGATGTTGTTGTTGTTTGTTGCTGGGGGTAGAGTTTGATGAAATTGTTCAAGTATTTAGACCTGAATGCCTCAGCCTCATACAAAACAGTGAAACATGAGAAATGTTGAGTGTGGGACAATTCATCTGCAGCGGCCTCGGGGGATTACGGAATATTTCTGGGTGCGATAGTCTGAACTTTTTTTTTCTTATTTTCTGATTTAACACATAATTTATTGGAGCGCGATCTAACCCATTTTCGAGCATTCAATATGAGTCTGTTACTTCAGAATCGAAAATCGAATTGGAATATAAAAGTTAGCGAAGAATCGGTAATCGCATATGAACCTTTTTTTTTTTTTTTAAAAAAATTGGTATCGACTCTTAAAGAGCCGTTCTTATGTTTCTATTCGTAAGTTTTAATTCTTATGTTTCCGTTCTTAAGTTTTAGTTTTTAAGTTTCCGTTCTTAAGTTTTAGTTCTTATGTTTCCGTTCTTAAGTTTTAGTTCTTGTGTTTTCTTTCTAAACGTTTGTACCTTGGGACCGTAGGAAGAGACTATGGAAATAATTAGACCCTTATGCGACAGCACATGTGGAAGCATAAAATCAAAATTTAGTACTGAAAAAGACAATCCTTTGGTAGTGGGGTTGGGGGGGGGGGAGGGGGTAGGCGGAAAACCCTATGTAGAAAAGTAAACAAGTCTAAACTGACCTCCATGACCGTGTTAATAACATCCCGTCCGACGGCCAGTCCCTGCACGAACGTCCTGGCGGCGATGAACGCCCGCCGGACCTGAGTGGACAGCTTCATGGGCACCTCGCCGAAAGGCTTCAGGTCGTTCATCCTCTCCGAGACGCAGTTGAGGTACACGCTGTTGAACTCGTGGTTCCGGTTGAGCAGCTCGAACATCCTCTGGAGCAGCTTGCTGAAGAAGCTGTCCATCACCTCGTTCAGGTTGGCGCTCTGGCCCTTGTAGTAGCCGCGCAGGTCATCGAAGAGCGTGGTGAAGATGTTGGCGTTCTGCTGGTACAGTAGCCCGTACGTCTGGAGGAACATCTCGTGAAGGTCTCTCTGGGCCTTGTCGATCAGCTCCGTGAAGAAGTCTGCAAGTCGGAAAGAAAAAGAAAAATAAACAATCAATGAAAGAGTTAATGAATGCACTGGCATGTATTGACAAATAATATCTTTTCCATACCTGTCAAGGTCGCAGGGTGAACCTGCTAACATATAGGCAAGGTATCCCTCCCAAACCGTCAAGCCAATCAATGTATTCCCTACCAAACTGCCATAAAGGCGAGGTGATCTTGGTCCTGCCATTAGTTAAAGGAGTGGCGAGGTGGGCAAACACCCTCCACATCTACCAACGGCAGGTAGAGGTTGTGCTAGCCGTTCGGCCAACGCTATTTGTATTCGACCGCTTCGATCTTAGCCCAAAAGGCCGAGAAGCAATTTAAAAGTATAATTTGGGAATGCAGTGTCTTTAACGAAAACGAATGCTCTCAAATATAAATATAGATTTATTTTGTACATACAAGTGGTCAATATTGGTATAAATACTTTTCAATAATATTGATTTTTATAAATATAATTCGTGGTTTGAAAATGAACTAAGTTGGCAACATCTCAAGTAAAATAAACTATGTTGGCAACATCTCAAGATATAATATTAAAAAAAAAATCCCTGGTAGGAGCCCTTGGGTTGTATAGTAATATAAACATGGCGAAAATGTTTTTAATGAAAACAACCAAAATATATTAAGAAACTCGGTGGAAAAAAAAACGCTAAACTAGTAACTACAGAAAAAGCAATGTCCAATTTTATTTCTAAGTTTACATTTTATTCTTCTTTTTGTGTTTAAAAAAAAAAAGTAAAGTTCCCTTAACCCAAAAGGACCAGCGGGACAGAAGAATTCGTTTGTTTCCGTAACCTTGGCATATAAAGAATATCTAAAGAGACGGTAAAAAAAAAAAATTTCCCAGTGTTATTATGGGATGTAAGATGAGAAGTTGTATATACTTGTCCCCGAGGTGCGTGCGTGCGTGCGTGCGTGCGTGTGTGTGTGTGTGATTAGAGAGACTATATGAATGCGGTCCCCGCGCCATGCCCGGCAACAGTGTTCCGCGGTATTAAAAGAGACCATGGTAAAAAAAATTTAATACCACCATGTGAACAAAAATAATTGGGGGAAGGGGAGGGAGGTGTTCGTTTTAATGTTCTTTTAACCATTTAAATCTTTCAAGTCTTCACCCTATCCCCCCACCCAACAACCGCCCGATCCAACCCACCTACCCACCCACCCCCCAACCCACCTCCCCTTTAAAAAAAACCTCATTTTACTTTCAGCGTATTTTAAACTTTGTTGACACTGGTTGAAAAAAAAGGAAATGTACAGAATATGGCTCTATACAAGAATTGGCTCTTTGCAGAATGTGGCTCTTTACATTTCGTTCTCATTTCCGTTCCCGCCCCTTTCAATAAATTGTTTACATTAATGAATGACGCTGTGGGTGGAAGAGATGAGATAATGGGGGGGGGGTGGATGGGGCGCTATACCGGAGTAGAAGAGAGAACGAAGGTGTTATATTAGGAGTAACGCAACTTGGGAGGGCGGAGGGAAGTGGGTGCGAGGTCCTACTCCGGGCGCCACTACCGCTTGTTACGCTGTGTGGGGGTCATATTTTGTTTTATATATGCGTTATTATTATGGTATTATTGTAATTATGTATATTAGTATTACTATGTACCAATATTTCTTTGAACTTCAGATTCGATGCCTACCTCCAATACGTTAAAAAAAAACATGACCTCAGTAAAGCTCGACAAACGAGGGGAAGAAACTCGTAGGTTAATCGTTTTAAGAATTGGTCGAGGAACCGGAAATGAAATGTAAAAAAAAAGTTTTCGATGCCGATTCCTTTACCATAAAAAAAAATCTGATCTGTGTATATGTGTGCATAAGTGTTTATAAATGTGTATATGTGTTTAAATATGTGTTTAAATATGTGTTTATAAATGTGTCTATGTGTTTAAATGTGTTTATAAATGTGTATATGTGTTTAAATAGGTGTTTATAAATGTGTATATGTGTTTAAATATGTGTATATATGTTTATGTGTGTGTATATATCTGTAAGTAACAATTTTGAAAAAAAAAAGGAAATTGTTTAAATGATATTCTGTTATGAACATTCACGGCTATAGCTGAGCGTCATTAACAGAATGAACGACACCACTCGGCTTCCCAACATTTCTCTTGTCCTCACCAGCAGTATTCAGACACACATTTCAGCTCTGACGCGCTAAGAAGGTATGCATTCCTGAAAGTGTAACCGTAAGTATACCGGCTAGATCAGTAAGATTTCACTTTCAATCTGATCATATTATCCGCGAAATCTTTCAAGGAATAATTCTGGCCGGAAGACGTTCACCCTGCGGTGGCGTTTGATGACCACAGGTTTTTCTTCCATCTGGCAGATCTCAACATTTTGAACACAATATGGTCCGCCCCACTCGACGGCTTCTCCAGCTTTGAACATCATTTTGCACTAAATGGTTCCAGGTTATTACAAAAATGTTGAAAATATTAAAAAAAAAAACAACAACTCAGGAAGCGAAAAGAATGAGATCGAACGAGATAGGCGGCGAGGATGTTGGCGAGTGGGAGAAATGAGCGAGACATTATCTTCTATCTGCAAGTTTCCATTGGTGTGTGTGTATCATATATATATATATATATGTGTGTGTGTGTGTGTGTGTGTGTATGTAAATGCTGAACACTAACACGTGAGAGTGAAGGAATAACAGAGGGCCCAGAATGATCTTGACAAGGATGAATTCAGGGGCAGAGTCCGGGGGGGGGGGTAAGGGAGTGAATAGTATGTTGTATGTAGAAGGTAAACACCACAGGGCTAAGTCTAAATGGCTTACGGTTGCTCTTCCTTTCTCTTCAACTATTTTTTTTTATTATTTTATTTTACATACACTGGGGTTTATGGGTAAAATATGACGTATATTCACATTGCTTGGTTTGTGGTTGTAAAACGTTCACCCATTAGAACATTTAAATGAACGAAACTATTAGACTGGGAACTTTACCGGAAGTTGGGGGTGCCTTTGTTTATCGCAGTGGCTACGGTTCGGTCCGACCGAACGCGTATTTCTTTTTTTCGGGTACCAGCCTTACTTATTATTGCATAGCGGCCGAGTCGCTGCACTGAACTATATAACAATATAATTTTTTTTTTTTTTTCAGAATTTTTTTTTCAGGATTAGGGTTAGGGATAGGGTTAGGGATAGGGTTAGGGTTAGGGTGTGGAGCAATATTATCTATGGCTGGTACCCGAAGTAAAAAAAATACGGGTTCGGTCGGACCGAACCGTAGCCACTGCCTTGTTTATTAGTGTTGAGGCCCGAGTTCAGGAATACTTTATACACAGAATGTAAGAGTTAATTAATTGTGGACTAAAAAAATAACTAACAAAGAGTGTAAGAATTAATGAATCGTTATAAAAATAATAACAATAACAGTTTTTGTGTGCAAGTTATTTAGTTTACTTAAATGACGATGTTCAGTTGAAAGAAGGTAAGCAGTAAAGTTCACGCGAGGGACCGGAATACAGTACTTCTATTTGAATGTATCGCGAAGACTTGGAACATCTGCCATTCAAAATAAACGAATTCTTTAATGATCTTTTTAAAAAAAATCAATTTCATACCGGAAGTGACATATCGGAAAAGGGGTGGAGTTATTACAAATCTGGATGAGATTGTGCGGGTAGGAGCTGCTGTGAAGAATGGCGGATACAAGAAAACCAGAATGCACAGTAGTTGATACGCTCGATATGGTCAACTGCATCGTTGAGAGAAGTTTAATCTTATTTACGGATATCATTTATATGTGAAGTCTATGTAAGGATGACATGATGTAAGGATGGCATGTTGTAAGGATGACATGATAATCTCATAGATAAAATAAACAACAAGGGGATTCTTTTACAATGACCTTCTTTTATCCCCACCATAGCCGGTAGTACAAAGATCATGGAGGAACCACGGGAGACATGGTCGAACGCTTTGCCGCATGACCATCCGTCTCCTTTATGAATACCAAAAAAGTGCGTGTTTCTAGACAGCACATCTAAGAATGCATGCGTCAGATTTATTTCCCCTGACAGCACATCTCAAAATACATGCGTCAGATTTATTTCCCTTGACAGCATACCTCAGAATGCATGCATCAGATGACTGTTCAACAAATGTACAAACATTTGATTATTTCCACTTGCGACTTATTTCAATCGCTACTAGAAGAGATAGCATATCAAGACTTTAATATTGATATGTATTCAATTCATGAAACATAACTATGGTACACCTTGTGGGCCATTTATTCGCCTTTTATCTTGTGCAATGTTTACAATCATAAAAAAAAGGCTTTCAATTAACCTTGTGTCTGAATGTTACCTCCTGCTACACAACAAGCTGTATATGGTCAAGTAGAGATAACACAAACATCTCCCGATAATGTTTAGTATTAATACATGAACAAGACTAAGGAAGACCTTGTGGGTCATTTCTTTGCCTTTTATGTCTTGTAATGTCTAACATGATTAGGTTTGACCATACACACACACATACAAATTGTTTGATTTACCCTGCATGATACATGAACACAAGATGATCTGAAGCCATTTTAATGCTACAGCATGAACACCGTGTTGTGTTTCGGTATCAGGTGAATGGAGGCGGAAGAAGGGGGGAGGGGGGGGGACCGCTTATTATCCTTGGGTTGGCCTACATCCAGGGCACAGTATTTGACCTCTTTCTTTCCGGTCACTGGCCTCCGCTTAATATAATGACCGCGTGGAGGAGTTGGCGGGGGAGGGAGGGGGGGGTGAAATGTTTAATATGTTTAAAAAATAAAAGCTTGACCAACGATAGCCGCTGGATTCGAACGTGTCTGTTTCGGTGGTAGCTGACCAGATTGATACTGATGACCATCGCAGCGGACTGGGTCATTTTTTCAATAGAACAGTTACAGGAAACGGACAGTAAGTGCCTTCTTAGACCTTCCCTCCTCTTCCCCTATCCCCACTCTAATGAGCTAACATCTATGACAATAAAACAGTTCTGCACGGCCTAATGCTAAACGAGATGATGCGTACACGGGGGGAGGAGGGGAGGGGGGGTAAGGAGTTAAACGTTAAAAGCTGGGATGGTTGGTCCCCCCATGTGTCATACTGACCTCAACTGAGTCATCCCTTACACCTGATTTCACAAGTTCTAAAAAAAAAAATGGGTTTTGACACTCCCACAAAAAAATGTGGACGACGGACCGGTGGGTGGAGGGTGTCGATAACCTTTTCACGACTCACCGTCCCACGCGGTCGCCGAGTTACAATAGAAAGCATCATGGCGGCAATAACGGAACACCGCTACTGGAAACCAGCAAAAAAAAAAAAGTTCACGGACAGTAATAACAGTTTCAGCCCTCAGCCAGAGACTCGTCCATCCACTCTATGCATGTTGTTGCAACCACTCGTTTCAATGTCAGTTGATTTCATTTAAAAAAAAAAAAAACACAACAAAATGAAAGATGCTATCCGCGCCCAAATCCTAGTTTTTAATTTTACCCATTTAGTTTCTGAAGCTGCTTCTTGTTAATCTAAGGGGGGTGGGGGGCACCAAGAGAATCTGATTGTGACATTCATTGAATGTAGTTGGAAACAAACACCATTCTTTATATGATACTCTTAGCACTAAGCAGAGCGGAACCTAGGGATTTGGTGGCCCAGGGGGGGGGCTTGGTTACTTAGGGGGCCACTGCATTTTGACATTCGACACCATGACATGAAATAATGTAATTAATATTTAATTTAAAAAAAATTGGGGGCCCCCTCAAGCTTGGGCCCATAGGCACTTTCGAATATGGACCCCTCTCCCGGACGCTAGGTGGGCAGAAAGAATTACTGGCATCGCTGAGGACAGGGGAATGGGCAAACCACGGCCCGCGGGCCGGATATGTTTCGTACGTACCTTTTATCCAGCCAGCATATATAACTTTACGTGCATTTAATTTCAACTGGCTCATAACTATCTGCCCTTGGTCAGCCTTTTCTGTCCCTCGATTAAAAAAAAAAAGTTTGCCAACCCGTGGTTTCAGATATCAATTGATACTACCAGGAACTCGGAAGCCAGAGACTGGACTTGAAGCTGAAATAAACGGAGAGCAGCCCTAACCTATATCAAACATTGTTTTAAATTGAGTTTTTTGTTTTTGTTTTTGTATATCCCAGCTTTATTTTAAATAATCTCAAGAGATATTCACCGAGGAAGTAAACGTACCGTATGCTATTCTAATATACTTCTTCACAACAACTCGTTCGAGGGTGCTATGATCAGGTAGACACCACGGGTCTCAAGTCACAATCGAGCCGTGGTCCGCCCCATTCTTCCGCCCCCCCCCCCCAAGGCTATGAAGAGAACGTTCAACATCTATAGGTCAGCGGACATCTGTCCGCGAGAGGAAAAGTGCAACTGGCCAGTTTATGTTCCTTGACCGTCTGAACCCGATGCGGCGGTACTAAGGTACTAAGAAGGCGTAAACTGGAACCTGAACTCAAAAGTCAGCTCCATTCAGACACACCTATCGCTGGCAGCGGGGTCGAGACCCCGACCTACGAGGAGAGAAATCGGGGATCGAACCTCAGCTGCGCAAGTTAAACTAAAACCAAACTGGAGGGGTGTGTGAGTGTGTGTGCATGTGTAGAATGGCATTTTAAAAAGCGCATCACCAGTGGTCAGTGAGGCACGCGAAATGGCCCTAGCCGGACAATGATCTAAGTAAATGCCGCGATAATTAATAACAAGAGTGAGAAAAAAGGGATGGGCCGGGATGAGGGGGATGAGGGGGTGGCTACATCGTTTAAAATCGCACTCAGCATATCTCCGCCCTCAACCACATTTAGTTCTGTCTCTTCAGCACATTATATATATATATATATATTCAATGATGTCATGATGTGATCGATATTTATAGTGCTCTCGCTGTGTAGGTCTCATTAAAGTTTAAAACACTTAAAATTTCACGAGTCCCGGGGGACCATTTCAGCCTCAATCTCGAAATTTTATGGCCGCGAAGCTGTTAGCACATCCATAACTGACGTGTGTGGGCGTGGGAAGGGGGAGGGTGTGAGATAAGAGTTCGATAGATTGTTGCTGACTTGACTAAATGCTGCCGATGTCCCAGGCCTTTGCACTTGTGTGTGTGTGTGTTAGTGAGTGACCACCACATAGAAGACGAGTCTTGTATCCCTTGACTTCAGTTGTCGCCTTATCATTGCAGACTATTATGAACCAAGCATCAATACAACAAAATCTGTATACAACAAAGCATCAATAGAACAAACCACCAATACAAATTTCAATACAACAATCAGCACAACGAGCAATCAAAACGGCAATCTATCAATACAACAATAAATCAGAACACAAATCTATCGACGCTAAAATCTATCAATACAACAATCTATCGATAAAACAGCAACATATAGCTTCGCACTTGCATTTTTTTGCACAGAGCTAGATATCTAGTGGTCAATTTATTTCTTTTTATTTCACAAAGCTGAACGTCTGCGTCATACGGCACGAAACAAGAACAAACAAAAAAAAAAAACGAAAACGGCGCGAAACTAGAACTAACAACTAAAACAGCGCGAAACAAAACGAAAAACCAAAAATGCAACAATATTATAAACGTCATTGGTCTCCCGATAATCTACAAAACTCGTAAAGCGCTGATACACAAAACACAATGTGCCGATGGCTGAAAGGTCAGCAGGCGAGCCTGAGGACGAGTGCTGAATCAGCTAGGATTAAAATCAGAATGATTGCTTTGTATATATATTTTTTTCCCTATCTCACTGTCTGACACAACATTATCTATGTATGATCCTCTATTCTTTTTTTTTTATCTTCTATCTCTTGTTATAAATCGTGTTTCTGTCCCAGCCATCACATGTTTTGTTCTTTTCTGACATGCTCATGATCGGTATAGTTGTTATATGTGCTTCGGCCGTCTGTGCTACTACCACGGCAACCAATGCTTGAGTTTTTTTACATCCCGATTTTGGTTTTTTTTTGAGGATAATGTTTAGTTTTTGGGTGTTATTTAGAAAAATATAGAATGAAATTATAAAAAAACACGGATTAATCAGGTAGTGGATAACAACCACAAATCTTGATTTCTCAAAATATGTTTATTTCTTTAAATACCATTGGAGTCAAGAGAAAGCGTACAAAATTTAAAACATACAAACACATCAATTGCGCCTAAGCGTTCAAAATGCAAAGCAACTTATCGTATTATATAAAATGTTTATAAAAGGTATTGTGTGGTTAGCACAACGCCCAGACGCCTTTACTTCCCCAACTAAAGTCAAGTACCCATTTAAAGCTGAGTGGATTTGAAAAAATGTATTTTGGTTCTCACCGAGGATCGAACCTAGAGCTCTCAGGTCGACAGTCGAGCATCTACACCAATCGGCCAATCCATTCCATCCACAAGTTCATACAAAGGAATGTGATTTTTTTTGTTAAAACGGTTTTTTTTTTCTAAAAAAAAATCTTAGACATCGCCGTGAATCACTATGATAATACATGTTGCGTTGCCAGGCAACCAAAATGGCGGCGTAAACATGGGGGGGGGCACCTTTTGTATATAATACGAGCACATTTTTTTTAAATAAAAATTCTCAGGACAGTTACAAAAATGAGCAAAGTTTAATAAAAGCTTAAATATGATGGTAAAAGTGTTTTTTTTTTTTTATATTTATATTTTACTGTATTTAACCCTGAACATGTAAAACGAATCGAGATTTCAAAACAAATGGTTTGCCATGTGTGTGTTGAAGGGGCAGGATACACGAGTTCAAACAGAAGGTAAACTTTTAAAAAAAAGCAGGTAAAGACATTTACCCACCTGGCCCTCGCGCCGCGCTCAGCTCATTATTCAAGGGCTGTTAATCCAGTCATTAGTTAAATAAGCGCAACTATATACATCACTTGTCCGTGTCCGGAAATCCCGTTTCCCCCCTCCCTCTAAGCGCATGTCTCCTGATCTGCCCTGGCTAATTCAACGGCTTATCGTCAAATCATTAAAATAAATCATTGGCAGGAGGCTCGCTATAATAGTTACAGAGACTTAAAATTTTCACTTTAGTTAGATGGATTGTGTTGTGTGTGTGTGGGGGGGGTATAAATCTTCTGTGTAATGCGCCATTTTGGGGGAGGGGTGGAGGAAGGGTATGAGGAGCGTCAAACTAGGCGGGTACCTAGGGCTCGCAATATTACGGGAGCCCACAGTCGTATTATTTTTTTTTTTACAGTTTCAGGCACAGAGGATATCTAAACACATATCGGGGCCCTGAGCTCGTATGATTTAAGTGGCGGGGGTTGTCAGCGGGCCCTAAGTTTTCAATGATTGAGTAAACGGGCAATATTTGCAGGGCTGGCGGCCTTAAGAGCGTGTTTTGCCCAAAGCCCAGAAAATACAGCTTTGTCAAGGCGTGACAAATTAACTACGCCTGGAGCCCAGAAAGAAATTACCTTTGCCTAGAAAACGTAAGAACCGCTCCTGTGCGGTAAAGGTCATGATGTATCATTACAGACCAATAACGGACTCGACGACATGTTGACTGCAACAAAATAATGTAGTGCAAAAAAAAAAAGTAAGACAAAAACTACAAATCAAATGAATGTTTCTAATGTATTACACCTGCAGTGATGAGATCCAAATTGTCGGATAAAATAAAAGTTATCTTTATAGCTTTCATTATAATTACCTTTCTAGTTTGTATAAATTAACTGTATAGCTTTGATATAAAAAAATAAAGTTGCCTTTATAGTCTTATAAAATTATCTTTAATGTTTCCCCCTTCTAAATTTATTCATAAATGTCAATTAAAAATAGGTAAGAGAAAACTACCAGTTATCGACCACGCAGTGTCTGCCACCTCCCCTTAAAAACGTAAAATGCAGGCTAGATGCTGGATACATACATATAGTGAGTTAGTCAAAATCTTAAACTGCGATGTAACAGACGCGGCAATGAAGGTTTACCTTGCAGTTAAAAACAAAGTTAAGTTAATTCTAAACTATCAAACACGCAAACGCAACATCTTAATGGGAGAAAAAAAAAACTGGTTTTTCCTCTCATTTAGGTCTGGACATGCCGCTGGTAGTTTGCTACATATTTCATGACCTCGCCTCAAAGTAGAAATGTTAATTGAAAAATGTTTTTTTAATCTCAAAGTCTTGTGGTTTGAATTGATTCCTTCTTGTAAGCGAGGCCTATGCCAAAACTTTATGACGTCCTGTCATATTTTTTTAAACACATTAATGCATCTTAAATCTCCAATCAGCTTGCGGGATGGGGGTGGGGGAGGGGAGAGAAGGGAGGGCAGGGATATCTTATATTCAGATCTTGATTTGTTTGTACCCATCTGGGTATTAAAAAATGCTTTGCTAATAAATAGATTTATAAAGTTTTTCTTCACATATAAATAAATTGTGATTATTAGGTATAAATTTTTGTTTGCATGATTCTCCACACTTTTATCAAACTCTAGATAACTGTTTGGGGGGAAAAAGATAGCAGCCGTGCGACATGGGTGGGTGTGTGTGTGTTTGGGAGCGGGGAGGTTAATTATGATAGTCTGATATATATATTAAAAGATTCAGGGAAACGTCATCATTTCCTACATTGTCCGTGCACACAAAAAAATCTGTGCTGTGCTAATAGTTGAATATTTGATATATTTACATATCAAATACACATTCAGAAAAAAAACACGAGCGAACAGATGAATTGGATTGACGATAACCAAGAATGACAACCCCCCCCCACACACACACACCCAAACACAGAAACACGAACAAAGAGTGCACACACACACACACACAAATATATATATATATATATATATACACACAGGAAACAAACCCTCTAACCGCAGCTCGGGCTCCCGATTCAGCTACGCGGGACTGCACTTGTCTAGTCAAGCAACTAATTTTATTAAGCCATTAACCATAAAACGGCTCGTACGGCGAGGGCTGATCAAAACAAGGAGGGGAGGGGGGGGGTTCGACTGCCAGATATATTATATAAATACGCCACGTTTTTATATATGAGAGGAGGAATGGGTAACGAGGGGGGTGGGGGTGGAGGAACGAACTTCATACATTTACAATCAAATCTGCACATAAAACACACACACACACACACAAAGCACTGCACACCACATTAATTCATTTCAACGGGGCCAATCCAAGAAAGAACGAAAGAATACTTGTAATAATTATGGCTAACGATGAGCGATCGTCTGGTAAAATACCTGGCATATAGAGGAAGTGAAAGAGAAAGATTTAAAAAAACCTAACTGGCCGCGGGGGAAATAAAACTCCAGGTCGATGTAATTGACAGATTAGCAGAAATAACTTAACATCCAGTCGGATGGCGGCTATATGGAGATGGTCGTTAAATTTAATGCAAGATGAAGAAACTGAATGTGTTGGGGGGCTATACAGGATTTGGGAGTCGGGTGGGGGGGGGGGGGTATTTTGGGAATAATATGTACTTAAACGTATTGATTATACAATGTGAGATAATAATAGTCATTAACAATAGAATGGAGCGCAATCACACATACACTAACATAACACAACAGTAACTAAAATATGTATTTAAAAAAAAAAACATGGCATGGTTGCATATATAGGTTTGGACAGTGTTACGGGTCCTTATAATGAAGATACTTGTAGAAGGTGTAATAATTCAGTCAACTCAAATTATGAAGTTAACTCCAGTGAAAAAACATTAAACAATTTATTTATTAAATAAAAATTAACTTAAATAAGAATTAAAAATCAAAAAATAAAATTGTAAACTTTCCATCTATATCCTTCTTTATAGCTACTCTAATATAAATTTACTCCACATCCCATCCTCCTCCTATGCTCCACTGATCTTAAAAAACATTACTTAAATCTCTTTTTTATCTACTTCCTTTGTATTAAATTACGTCTTTTCTAACATATAAAATAAAAACACAACCCTATAACAAAATAACACCCTATCTGGTGGGGTGGGGCCAGCCCTCCGGTGGTGGGCGTAGCCTATCCTATTTCTTCCTCAAACTTAATGTATACTTTTTGTTTGCACTAATATAGTTTTTAGTTGGGGTTGGGAGTATTTGTGTTTAGTTGGGTTTGGGAGAGTTTGTTAGATGGGGTTGGGAAAATTTTGTATAGGGTGGGGTTGGCCAATTTTTGTATTGATTGGGTTTGCACTTGTTTTTTTTGGATTGGTTTGGTTTTCTGTTCTTTTTGGTGGTTGGGTTGGCGGGGGGGGGGGGGGGGCTTGGACTATTAATGTTTAGATTGGGTTTGGACTACTAATGTTTAGATTGGGTTTGTACTAGTAATGTTTAGATTGGGTTTGGACTAGTAATGTTTAGATTGGGTCTGGACTACTAATGTTTAGATTGGGTCTGGACTACTAATGTTTAGATTGGGTCTGGACTACTAATGTTTAGATTGGGTCTGGACTACTAATGTTTAGATTGGGTTAGGACTACTAATGTTTAGTGTTATCCACCATTGAAATACAGAATAACATAACTGAAAACATATAAACCCGAGTGGCTAGCTGTGAACCAAACTAACACATCAGCAAAATAAAAAATATGCTGCCATTTAAATTTGATAAAAGATAAACTTACATGGAAGAACGAAGGGGGTGGGGGTGGGGGAGGAAGGGGCGGAACCGTGGCGTAGAACGAGTTGTTGCTGCTGTTGATTTTCTTTTTTTTTTGTATAAAGTGAAAGTTTTGAAAAGTCGTTGAATGTCTCAACACATTTCTCGAGGGACATGTTGAGGAATCCAGGCGGATCTTTTTAGCGAGGGGGAAGATAAATAGTTGTTGTGAGTCAGTGGCGAGGGTCGAATCCTCAAGATAAGAACAAGCTGAGTAGAGTGGGGGAAAAAAAACACTGTTTTTTAAAGAAAAGGGCAGGAAAGTGAAGGGGGGGGGGGGTAAAAGAGAGTTAGCCTCAAAATAAACAAGCGCCAACATTTCTTGTGGTTTCTTATTGATTTATTTACATGAACATTGTGTGTGTGTGTGTGCGCGCGTGAGTTAAGAAAGTAAAATAATATTTAAAAAAGAACTTATTGAAGCGCATGACTGGACTAAAAGATGGCATATTTTGTTTATTGTGGAGGAAGGGACGGTACTTGTTACTTTTTAGGATGATCGTGGTGGTGATGGTGGTGGTGTCTAAGCTAGCTTAGACTGGTTACTTGCATTAGTTGGGGGAAGTAAAGACGGCTGGGCATCGGTGCTACTAGCGACACAATCCTTCAATATGTCGGGGGTTACGAAACTGAGCAAGTCTACAATTCATCTGACCTCTCCCCGCGCCCCCCCCCCACCCAAACTAGCACTCAACGGGCAGTTAACTTTATTTCTATGTTTAGGTGTTATTTTATGGTTTCAATTCATGAATGCAATTCTTTGGAAGAAAACAAAACATTGCCCTCCAAACAAAGCTCGTGCAATAGGTTAAAAAAAAAACATCTTTATAACAAGACATTCCAACCGCAACCTGTTGGACTACACAATTAACTCGTGTGTTCTTGTCCAGTATTTCAAAAGATGACGAGGAGGGATGGAAAAAAAAAAGGGGGGGGGGGGAGAATGAAAATAAACAAACGTCAAACAAGTTAAATGTTTAAGCAGAATGTACCCCCACCTTATTCCTCCTCCATCTCCCCCTCCCCACCGTGTCCGTCTACTCCTTAACCGACCTTATAAATGTAGAGCGCGTTCACCATCCCAAAACTTCGCTTCACCACACCGTGCTTCTTGCTACGTTATTCCACTCCAAAAATATTCCTCATAATAATGATAAAAAAAAAAACACACAGAGATCAAGTTCTGGAGAAATATGCGAATCCTAAATTCGATACTCTGAAACTAACCGAGGCCCGGGGGGGGGGGGATGAGCACTCGTAGTTTTAAAGAAGAAAAAAAAAGAGTGGGGGGGGGGGCGCAAGTGGAAACATGTACATAGCGAGCGTCGGTAGCGAGTGCAGGAAGAACGAAGCGCTGTGTGTGTGTGTGTGTGTGTGTGTGTTTTCAACGAAGTCAAAGGTACGTGTAGAGTGGTAGCTGGTTAACGACGGCCCTTGTTAACGACGTAACTGGTGAACGACGAGTAGATAGATGTAAGGAACATCCACCTCGATTGACGACGGCATAGTTAGCGACGTACACTGTTAATGGCGGACTAGTTGATGACGTAGCTAATGACCAGTAGCCGTAATCAATATTACAGTGGTAACTAGTTAACGAAGACGCTAGTTAACGACGGCCCTAGTAAACGACGTACTTTGTGTACGAAGAAAAAGCTGTAAAGCGGAAGTGAGAGATTGATGGATAGAAAAAAAAATGCACTGAATTTCTTTCTTTTCAATGACATGTGGAATGTCATCTGATAAAACTGCACGGCTCGAAGAGACCAGGGTTATGTAACAAGTGCATTATTTGATTTTATTTCCAAAACTGATCTCGTTTTATTAGGCTATTTTTTAAAGCAATTAATAAAAGCTTTCAAAATGTCCCAAAATAGTATTTAAAAAAAAAAATAACCTGCTCAAGTGCAGATTTTTTTTTTTTGTAATGAACCCATTGCTTCAGTTTATCTAAACCCTTTCGGGTTACATGACGTCATTAGACGATTTGGGCCAAACTGGCAACCATTGCCAGGGACGAACTTCTGTGATAAATATCTGGCCTTGAAATATAAGAAATGAGCGTGTGATGTAGGGGAGGGGGGGGGGGCGAGTGGGGGTGGGGTAAAAAAAAAAGAGATGGGCGGTGGGGTAGGGGCGAACATTGTTTATAAATAAAAAGCTAAAGAAGACAGGCGGTAAAGGAATTGGAGGGAGAAGGGAGGTTGAGCAATATGGCTGAGGTGAAGCGCATCAATTAGTTCAGATTTATGGCATACGTCAGCTTAAAAATAAAATGTCTTCTTATCTGATACGAAAGGACTGTTGAGTGCAGCTAGACGGAGACAGTGTCGGAGGAGAGAATGGAGGGGGGGGGGTGACAATAAGGAGGAAAGGGAGGGGGGGCTGATTTGAGGTGAGGGGGGGGAGTGAAAAGCAGGAATAGAAATGGCAGAGGGTTGTCTCATAATGATAAAGCTGCGCATCAAGATAAAACAACGCGGAAAAGAAAGAAAACAAAAGAAAAAAAAATCGGTTCTAGACCCCATCGCCACCTCCAAACAGACAACGCCCCTGAATGTTGTCGTCTAAGAAAGTTGTTGTACCCCCCCACCCCTCCTTTTCGTGCAGCCAACAACCGGTTAGGTCAGGCTCTCACCATAAGCCGGAAATGTGCGAGCCGGTGTCTTTTTAAGAAAAAAAATCATGAAAAGAAATGCGCGGTCTAGCAACAAATATATTGGTTAGTGAGGATGTAAAAACAAAAGGTTGGAGCAATGTACTTTTAACGTGACACGAAAGATGAGAGAAAGCTGACTGTGCCAAACGTGCATGACCACTAAAAGGAATGCCAGTTGTCATTGAGGACCTCGTCCTATCTCCCCTTGCTCTCTTTCTCTCTCTCTCTCTCTCTCACTCTCTCTCTCTCTCTCTCACACACACACTCTCTCTCTCTCTCTCCCTCTCTCTTTCTCGTCGTATTTTCACCCAGTTTCTCTCTATTCAATATTTAAATTACATATATATATCACAACTCTGTTGTAAACTTTGTTAGGTAAATGAGGTTTAATCAATTACTCCCACATAATAGATTTTAAATATTTACCCTCGGTGCAATATGTACAGACTCAATTGCAAAGAAATAATAAAGCAGAATAAAGAGGCCGGGGGGGGGGGGAGAAATCCAAAATGACGTCAATCAGCTTGATTTAAAAAAAAACAGTTAAAGATTCTCCTGCAGGTGAATCTACGTCATCCTAGCCCTAGCCACCCTAACGCCCCGGCCCCCCCTTCCCTATCCCTATTCCCGAAAAGGTCTTCCAGCAAGAAGGTCTTTCATTTTTTTAATTGTGAACATCTCCCTGTTTATACCCCCCCCCCCTCCTTTCCCTCCAACTCATACAAACATACTTCAGAAGCCTAGGGTCAGTTTTTGTTTGTTTGTTTTTAAAGACAGTACAGATGACGAAGACTAGGGATGCATGTCAAGGTCACGGAGCAAGGCTAAACTGTGCTATCGACTGATTTTTGTGGCCAGGACATTTTGCATGGCTCACGTTGACTCTCGCTGGGCTGTCTCAAAAAAAAAAAAAAATTATGCGCTCGGCTGCCAACTTTGTTTCCAGAATAATTATCCATAAGAAAAAGGTTAGACAATATTTAGATACAATGTTTATATATTAAAATACAGCAAATAAACAAAATGTAGTTATAACTAAAAATATATCTACAAAGATTATATAGATTGTAATATCTAGATTGATTTTTCCACATCGATTTTTTATGGGAAATATTCAGATCTGGGTGTAAGATATCACAGTTGGCAACCATGATCATATTGTGTCCCCAAAGAGGAGATGGGGAAGGGGAAACACAATGCAAGACGAGACACGGGCGAGGGCGGGTATTTGGTTTCACGTGAAGGGGGGCGTGTGTGGTCTGAAAGGGTACGACACGAGGTGGCAATTAATATAATTGCCTTTTGTTTATGACAGCAGCTTAAAAGAAAAAAAAAGTAAAAAAAATAAACGTGTGCGCAGGCGCAGAAACGCGAGAATGGCGGAGAATTTGAAATCTTAAACTTACCGAAAGTTAAAAAGCTTTTTATGCAACGTTCTTCTGTCTGGAACTTAAGCACACTTCTTAACTCTTGCACTTTACCTTTTTTCTTTTTTCCTTTCCTCCAGGTGTTATTTTTGGAAACATTTCATGCACTTTTCTGTATCATATGATAAAATATATAGAACTCAAGGATTCACTGCCTCAAGCACCGTCATTTCAGCGACAATTATTCAGGTTGGAAAGCACTGCTCGCGAGAGATATGAAATCAATGGCTTACAATGATTTCAGATGACTGACTCCTGGGGAAATGTTGATGTAGTCAAAGCCCCACCACAGCCATCTCCCCCCGTCCTTTCCATTACCAGTGGCTGTGTGTCACACGTGAAAAGTACCTTTCGTGTACCTTTCAATATATATATATATATATATATATATATATATATATATATATATATATATATATATATATATATATATATACACTAGCTGTACCCTGCTTAGAGTTATATCCCCCTAGGCTCGATTGGTAGGCTAGGTTATTTTTGGTTTTGGGCAGATCCGATTTTTTTTATGATTGAATTTTAAACTGAAATACTCACATTTGCTCTTCTGTGCTGCGCAACTGCCGGCAGTAGACAAGAGTCGAATCTAACGGTGAACGCCTCACTTTTGAGAGGACCCAAACAGCCCAACCTTTCTTTATGACTTTTTTTTTTAAACGGGGGGGCCCAATATTTTCTTCTGCGCCCATGACCTCAACCGACCCAATTCAAAATCACAACGCGGGAACAAATTAAAAGGAGTCTTGAATCTACCACACAATTCTAGTGGAAAACTTTGGGTGAATAGACGTCAATGCTATAAATAGCATCAATTCCAGTAATTCAACTAACATAGCCTATCGCGCCTTCCCTCCCCCCCCCCGCCCCACCTCCATTTGTAACAAGGGGGGATAGTGCCCTCCGACCCCTCAGCCTGCCATTCATCCACTTCCGGAGCTTTTTTGGTGGGGAAAAAAAAAACGCCAGACTTTGATTGACTCGACCATCATAGAGGCAGGTTAATTGAAATGGACCACCAGGGGCGTGGTCCAAGAATGGCACTTATCAGCTCTACGTGCCACTCGAATTCCAATCAATAACGCCGACCCCGGGGGGGGGGGGTTATGGGAGGGGATTTTTTAACTTATTTGTCTTCAAACATCCGATTCTTTTTTTTTTAAACTGGATATACAACTTCCAAATATATGTCATCATCGGTCAGCCATTTTATTTTATTCAAATTGATGCCAACTAACGAGACTAGAGTTGACCGAAGCTCGTAATATTGAGACAACGAGGTTTTCAGGTTTATAATGAAGACAGAGATGGTTGCTAATGTTGAGACAACGAGGTTTTGAGGTTTACACTGAAGAAAGAGATGGCTGCTAATATTGAGACAACGAGGGTTTGAGGTTTACACTGAAGAAAGAGATGGTTGCTAATATTGAGACAATGAGGTTTTGAGGTTTACACTGAAGAAAGAGATGGCTGCTAATATTGAGACAACGAGGTTTTGAGGTTTACACTGAAGAAAGAGATGGCTGCTATATTGAGACGATGAGGTTTTGAGGTTTACACTGAAGAAGGAGATGGCTGCTAATATTGAGACAATCAGGTTTAGATCTGAAGTGATAGCTGTGCTAAGCTAGACTAGTGAGTACTGTTATTGATCTGACTGCTGGTACGGTCTACATAAGTGTTTCCAAACGTGTGGGGGGGGGTGTCTAACAGAGATGAGCAGATCCGCAGACATTTCCGAATCCGCGGACTGACAGCGGACGCTTCGTATGGTTAAGTTGCGGACTCGCGGACTGACGCGGATCTTCTTTAGCGTTACCATAAAAAATTTCAAGTCATTTACACAGCTAAATTTCAGCAATGCGGACGCGCGGACTGACTGCAAACCAATGTTGTAAGATTCTGCGGACGCGGATCATTGATAGAAATCCATGGACGGACGCGGACGCTAAATTTCAAGATCCGCACACTTCTGGTGTCTACGTCTTCGGGGGAAAGGGAGCTTTAGAAATGTTCTTCTCTTCTTGATAAATTTTAGAATTCACTGGATGATTTTAGAATTCACTAGAGATTTTAGAATTCGCTGGATGATTTTAGAATTCACTAGATGATTTTAGAATTCACTGGATGATTTTAGAATTCACTGGATGATTTTAGAATTCACTGGATGATTTTAGAATTCACTGGATGATTTTAGAATTCACTGGATGATTTTAGAATTCACTGGATGATTTTAGAATTCACTGGATGATTTTAGAATTCACTGGATGATTTTAGAATTCACTGGATGATTTTAGAATTCACTGGATGATTTTAGAATTCACTGGATGATTTTAGAATTCACTGGATGATTTTAGAATTCACTGGATGATTTTAGAATTCACTGGATGATTTTAGAATTCACTGGATGATTTTAGAATTCACTGGATGATTTTAGAATTCACTGGATGATTTTAGAATTCACTGGATGATTTTAGAATTCACTGGATGATTTTAGAATTCACTGGATGATTTTAGAATTCACTGGATGATTTTAGAATTCACTGGATGATTTTAGAATTCACTGGATGATTTTAGAATTCACTGGATGATTTTAGAATTCACTGGATGATTTTAGAATTCACTGGATGATTTTAGAATTCACTGGATGATTTTAGAATTCACTGGATGATTTTAGAATTCACTGGATGATTTTAGAATTCACTGGATGATTTTAGAATTCACTGGATGATTTTAGAATTCACTGGATGATTTTAGAATTCACTGGATGATTTTAGAATTCACTGGATGATTTTAGAATTCACTGGATGATTTTAGAATTCACTGGATGATTTTAGAATTCACTGGATGATTTTAGAATTTACTGGATGATTTTAGAATTCACTGGATGATTTTAGAATTCACTGGATGATTTTAGAATTCACTGGATGATTTTAGAATTTACTGGCATATTTGGGGGGGGGGGTGGAGGGGATGATACTTATTTTAGAAATGCCATGTGGTGGAGATGCGACATGACGAAATGAAAATCATGGGAAACACTGGACTATATATACTGCAGTCATACTGTACAGATAATGTGTGTGTACACACTGTACTAATACTGTGTGTACTAATACTGTGTGTACTCACCCTGTACTAATGCTGTGTGTACTCACCCTGTACTAATGCTGTGTGTACTCACCCTGTACTAATGCTGTGTGTACTCACCCTGTACTAATACTGCGTGTACTAACTCTGTACTAATACTGTTTGTACTCACCCTGTACTAATACACTGTGTACTCACCCTGTACTAATACACTGTGTACACACTCTGTACTAATACACTGTGTACACACTCTGTACTAATACAATGTGTACTCACTCTGTACTAATACAATGTGTACTCACTCTGTACTAATACAATGTGTACTCACTCTGTATTAATACACTGTGTACACACTCTGTACAGATGTGTGTCCTCTGCTTTTTTTTTTTTGTTTGGGAATTTTTCTTTCTTTTTGCACTGACTTTATACATTCAAGTGCTCAAAGGTCATGGGGTAGCAGAGAGTGATAGGCATATGTGTTGGCTCAAACCGGATCGAACCAACTATAGGCCACGCCAGCACCTAGTTACATAATCAAGGACGTGTGTGTGTGTACTACAGGTTTAAAAATGTATGGTGAGATGGTTGAGGGGGTGGCGCCTCAGTGCATCACGCACGTCCGGTTTGTGGTTGGAGGAGTTCACGGACATGCCTGAGGACCTTTCTGGTGACAGACAGACAGACAAAAAGATAATAGGTAGATAGATAGATGATAAGATAGACAGAAAGAGAGACAAATAGATAGATAGATAGATGATAGATAGATAGATAGATAGATGATAGATAGATAGATAGATTAGATAGATTAGATAGATAGATAGACAGACAGACAGACAGATTAGATAGATTAGATAGATAGATAGATAGATAGATAGATAGATAGATAGATAGATAGATTAGATAGATAGATAGATAGATAGATAGATAGATAGATAGATAGATAGATAGATAGATAGATAGATAGATAGATAGATAGTGTTCATGTTTATTAAAAGTAATACAGACAAGAACTATTAATTTAAAACAAGCAATTAAGCCTGTTCCATTCTGGACACAGGACGTGTTAGCGCATTTTCGTGTATGTATCAGTACGTATGTTATATTTCAGTAAATATTTGTAAAGTTTGGAAATGTTTATAAATTCAATTGTGTAATGCATATATCTGTAAAAAAATATTATAAAGACGTTTCTTTATATTTGAAAAAAAATTATTTTCTCTTAAATCTAACTACAAGTGGTTTGTGGTTACTGAAATAGGACTCATAATTGAAAACATTCGAAATTGTAGTCATTTAATTGTCCGAAAACTCCGTCAATTGTTGCATAGCTCTGATACTTTCAATTAAACTCAGAACACAAGCTTACTATTTCATTTGATGAGTTTCTTAATAAATCTTGGTGAAACTACGTGCTGCAGTATTTCGCACCAAATGAATGGGTTATTGAACGTACAAGGTGTAGAATGGGGCCATATATATAATATATAAGCCTCTTAGGAGTCCTGAAGCCCGGATCACAGAGGTCCTATCGCGAAATGAACTTTTGATGTACACATGGCAGGCCAAGACCTACAAAATGATATATACATCATGGGTCTAGGACTTATGGTTGCTGAGATATAGGGCGCTCCATTATTAATATAGCTTATATTGTAAAAAACGGTACTTTATAAGGCCCCTTTTACGGCCCTCAGAGGTCAGATCGCGAAATGGAAAAAAGTCATTTCTTGGCAGGCCAAAACCTACAAAATGATATATACATCATGGGTCTAGGACTTATGGTTGTTGAGATCTAGGGTGACGACAGACAGACAGACAGACAAAACGGGGACAATAGAGCATTTTTTTTCGAAAATGCTCTAAAAATATACTGAATAGAAAGAAAATATAAATAAGCCGATAGAGATCGAGTTTGTCTAGGTTTGAATCGAGCCATGTACACATAACCAGGTAAAAGCGAGCCTTACCTGTCGGAGATACACTTCACCCTCCCCCAACCCCTGCCCGACACAAAAAAAAAACACATGGTAAAGGAACATAAAACACAATTGACCAGATGGCCTGACAGACACACCAATTTAAACCTTCCAGTCTGACTATTTCGTTGTTTTATTTTTATTCCCAATCGAGGTAGAATGAATTGTACTGGGCAGTAGGCATCAGTACTTCCAACACCACTGTACTGGGCAGTCAGCATCAGTACTTCCGGCAAAACTGTACTGGGCAGTCAGCATCAGTACTTCCGGAAAAACTGTACTGGGCAGTCAGCATCAGTACTTTCGGCAAAACTGTACTGGGCAGTCAGCACCAGTATTTCCGGTACTACTGTACTGGGCAGTCAGCATCAGTACTTCCGATACTACTGTACTGGGCAGTCAGCATCAGTACTTTCGGAAAAACTGTACTGGGCAGTCAGCATCAGTACTTCCGGAAATCTTTTGTTCCCAAAAAACACACTTGTAGAACTGATGCACTAGAAACAATTGAGTGAGACTTGCTTATACTAGCTCGGTGACCGGTTCTTTTTTTTTTTATTTTCTGGGTGTGAGCTAGGTCGGCGTCCAGCAGTTCACACAGGTTCGAATCCCAGCGACGTCAGCCGCATTCCCGTTTCGCCTCCATGGCCGCTGCAGTTTCCGCCAGGGTTAAAGTGTAAAGGGAGAGCACTCAAAACCGAATGTCCGTATCGTGAGTGCATGACCTAACGGAAATGTATCAAAAAGTTCTACGATTGAACAAAATTAACACTTGACACCAGAACAACTGGTTTACTCTCTCATGCTCGAATTCTAGTCTAAGTCCGATGGTCCCAATCCACTCCCGCCACCTACCGCGTGTCTAAAGACGACCACCCCTCGACCAGCCATAGGGAAAACTGAGACCCGCGGGCCTAATCGGGCCTCGCCAGACTTTTTAACAAGGCCCGCCAGTTGTTTCAAAGCCGAATATATTATGACGTTTACATTCCATGCAGATAAGGTATTGCTTGCACTGCAGTTATCTCATCTTGGTCCGGCCCACCGGACAATTTTAGGAGCCTAATGCGACTCAAAAAATTGTGCCCACCCCTGACCCAGACTGATTGGTGTGACACGTGTACAAAAAAATCTTTTAAAGATTCCAGGAAGTGTACCAGTAGTTAAGCTAGAGGGTCAAGGGTACTCAGTCACCTTCTGCTAGTGGCGATACAGGGAAAACAAAGAAGAAATAAATTCAATCAACGATGATCAATCTTTGTTGTTGTTGTTGTTGTTGTTTTTCGAAGGATGAGTGGGCTCAAGAATTTTTGTTGCTTTTTTTTGCAGGGGGTGGGGGTCCAGGGGAGGTAGCGAAGGAAAAGTAATGGGGAGACACAAGAAACCACGAAATGAAAATATTTTCACGCAGATGTGCTCGGGCAATGCATTCCATCCCACCATCCCTCTCGCGAGATACAGTAGGAATTCCCGATAATAAACCAAACAGATATCGCACGCACGCACACAACAGTAGAGCGTCAGAGAGCAGCCATTCTTCAGTGTTGCGAGCAAGTCCCCCTCTCCCCTCTCTCCTCCTCGCCTCCCCCCTCCCCCCACCACCTCAGCACCCACCCTAAAGCCTTACATCAACGTAACCTCGGGATTTATTGCGAGCCTCTTCAAGAGACGTTCACTCGAATGTTCCCAATTTATTTCTTTACATTCTTATGTACAACTCTTCGGGCACTTTTTAAACTCTGTGTTTCTTTAATTAGGCGTAACTGGGCAGATGTTAAACAATGATATTAGGGAACCACCATTCAAGTATTATTTAAGTCTACCAGAGCCGCAACTAGCTATTGTGGCGCCCTGTGCGAGTTTTCATTTTTTTGGCGCCCTCCTCACAATCTATATAGAGCCAAAAAAAAAACAGTTAACAGCCCTCTTTCGGCGACCCTTCCTAGTTCGGTGGCACAACCCGGAGTAACCTTCCTACGCTCCTGACCGTCACACCATTTAATAAACAAAAAAGAAAAATACGTTGATTCTTGGAATCTATTCCCAATACGTTATGCACTATTTCTTCCAAACTATTGGATATTTTTGTATCGCCCTCGGTGTTGGCTCCACTCCAGACTGAAAAACTCGAGGCCCCCCCCCCCCCCCCACCGAGTGATTAACATCCACAACTAAAGATTTTGGACAAAAATTGAACGTGTGTCGAGGACAGTGCAAGGACGAGGGTGCAAGGCTGAGAAGAAAGTATCCTTCACGGAAATCCCTACCACCCCACGCCTCTCAAGGAATGTGATTTTAGTGGGACTTTGTATTTGACACTGGAGGGTTGGTGAATCGAGGATGTAAATAGCAGATGTCTTGCCTGTGATGGCCATAACTCGATATGTAGCAAGGGCAGAGATAGATAGTATTATGAGGTTTGATCTCGTGATTTACAATTACAGTCACAGAGCTAATAATACATAAGCCTGAATTACACCGCGACTCGCATCTTATAATAAATGGCTCGCGGTCGACTCAGTTGGATGAATCACCTGAACCACCTGAAAATACAAAATCTATTATAAAGAGACAAGTTAAAAGTTTTCTCCACCTGTAGTTTTCGGAGGTCAGCAACAGAGCAGCTTACTACTTCGTGAGCAGAGAGATGGTAGTAAAGTTGGGAAGACCGTGCAACTGGGTGAAACATCCGAACGAGGCCTACGGCAGTTGGGGGAGGAACAGGCGGCGAGAGCCAGGAGGTCACCGGCGGTCATTCTCTTTATCTGACCTGACGGCGGTATCCGACAGGAGCGAAGTCGCCTCCATAAATCTTGGGAACCGCCTCCCCAATTCCCAACGCACCTTCCCCAATCAACTGTCCCTGGCTACTACTGTTGTTCCCCCCCCCCACACACACACCTTAATAAATAGCTCAATAGCTGGTTCTTATGAACAACGAAGCCGAACGTAAGATGTACAAGGAGTTGAGAGGGGGGGGGGGGTGCAAAGGAATAAACGAACGAATCTCACAATAAGTTTTCTTACGAAGGAAACAACAACGACAAAAAAAAATCATCATAACTAAAATATAACCAAATAAATGTGTGAGGTGCAACATTCTGGATTAGAAAGTTAAATGACGGTTATATACGTTGAGTCTTAACGAGGGCGTTATCATTACATACTGCTCTGGGTTTAAACTGAGATTTGTGGAACGTTAAGTCTGATGACGTAGGAAGGAGATACGTCATTCATATCTTGGATATGAACTAAAAAAACTGCTCGCCTTGTAAATCTTCAAAAAAAAAAAAGAGTTTTTGGCCCCTCGCTATCCGAGACGTTTTATACAAAGCAGGTATTCTCAAACGCGTAGGGTGTATGCAGTAACACAAAAGAGGCTGAAATATGCAAACGGTTTTAAGATACGCTGATGTAAAAAAAAAAAAAAAAGAACTATCTTGACCTAAATATAAAGTGATACACCAGATATCCGCGTATCTGTACGCCGCGCACTCAAGTTTTCAAATATCTTGCAACATACAAGTGGAGATGGGAGAGAGAGAAAGAGAGAGAGAGAGAGAGGTGGGTACTTGGATGAAATGAAATAACGTTCAGGATGAGAGGGAGGGGGGAGGGAGGGGAGACTTCATGGTGCATAGCACATCAAGTTGATCTTTTCAAGAGAGGTGGGATGTTTGGAATTCTTTATGTGTGGCTTCTGCCCTGACATGCTGTTTTTTTTCTTACACTTTCGTTACGGTTTTTTTTTTTTTTGCCATATTTACTTTTTATTCTACAATATAAAGTATCAAGTTCCTTTCACCCTAAAAAGGGCCATCGGGGCAGATCAATTGTAGAATGTATCTGTTTCAGTAACCTCGGCATATAATGGGATTGTGTGGTTAGCACAACGCCAAGCCGCCTTTACTTCCCCAACATTAGTCAGGTGCCCATTTAAAGATGGGTGAACTCGTGAAACTTTAACCAACTTTTGCCATGACCTGCAAATTTACATTGGTTCTCATTGAGGATCGAACCCGTGGCTCACAGTCCAGCGTCTATGTACACCACTTGGCCATCCGTCCCACAGTCTACGATAAGAAGTGGTTTCCAATTAACTGCGCCACAATCCCGCCTTGCTACTGTTATTCTTCAACTTCCGGTTTACTGAAACACTTAAGTCACTTTGTTTATTCACCAATAGATAATAAAAGTCTCAGCGGACACAAACAGACTCGTATCGTGCGGCCATCAACACCGATTGACTGCCACGACACACAACTCATTCAGTTGATCAGTTCACACGAGTTGATAACGTCATAGATAGGGTAACGTCATAGATAATGGTAGATCCTATTCTAAAAATAGTCGTTGTTCGATAATCAAGTCACCACCAACTCGTAAACAAAAACAGACACAGGCTAGATTGCTGGTTTGTTTTGTTTATTATTTTGAGTGATTGATCTTATTTTAAACTGTTTATTATTTTATTCTGAATATAATCCAGAAACTGAAACCTATAAACAAAATGTAATGATTTTTTTTTTAAATATTTTCATTTCTTTCAACGGATTTATGTAGAATAAGACATAACTTATAACGTAAGCCAAGTTTATTTTTGAAAATATTTTTTGTTCACAAAAATATTACAAACTAAATGAAAAAAATATTTTAAAAAAAATCAATAAGGATAATACAGCTTTTTATGTGTATGCATTCAGTTGCTAAGTGAGGCGATGCAGAGACGCGAGAGTCGGGGGGGGGGGGGACAACCATCCGCCTCGACAGGATGAAAGCCATTCAGTTTTTATTTCTCACGAGAGAGTCCTTTCCAAGAGGCGCATAGAATGCAGCATTGACGCATCCAATGGACGAGCAAGTATGATGATTTCACAATGGAACTGTGGGTATGAAAACAGCAGCAGATCTGAGGGAAACTGGATTGAAGCTGGTCGGCTGGAGACTGGATGACGAGAGAGAAGAAAGAAAAACAGCCCGAGCACAATGCGAAGCTGACGTTAAAAGACTCGGGAATTCTCGGAAAGATTGGCGTTTTACGACTCGAAAAGACATCCACATGTTATAAAGCCCGACATTTACGATCCTGCCTTGAGCCGGCCATTTTGCTTTGCAGACGACATTTAAGCAAACATGACCCAAGTGTTTATTGTTTCCAGAAGTATTTTTAAGTTTTGTTGAAGGTTGTCGGACGTTGAGACAGGCGCGAGGGGAGAGGGGAGGTGACAAAACCGTGGACGGAGTGTATATGTGAGTGTATGGGGTGGTTTGAATGAGTGAGTGACGGGTGGGTGTGAGTACCGGGGAGGGTGGGTCTGACACGTCAAGTACAAGGACAAACGTCCGATTCAAGGACAAAATGAGGGGAGGGTGGAATGGGGAAAATGTCACGTGTGCTCAGGGTGCTGAGAGCTGATGAGACGGATGAGAAATTAAAAAAAAAAAAGGAGGGGGGGGGGGGGAAATCAATGCAACGTCACTCGAATCACTCGACGGATTTCCAGACTCGGTGCAGCGAGTGTGTGATGAAAGGAGTCACGAGGTGATGTTGAGCGCGGGAGTGTTGAATAAAAGTCTATACAGCCATGTAGATCTTGGTCTATACAACAATTTAGATCTAGGTCTACACAACAATTTATATCTTGGTCTATACAACAATTTAGTTCTTGGTCTATACAACAATTTAGATCTTGAGTCTATACAACAATTTAGATCTTGAGTCTATACAACAATTTAGAGCTTGGTCTATACAACAATTTAGATCTTGGTCTATACAACAATTTAGATCTTGGTCTATACAACAATTTAGTTCTTGGTCTATACTGCCATGTCAATCTAGGTCTATACAGCCATGTAGATTTAGGTCTATACAGCCCTTTCGATCTAGGTCTATACAGCCATGTAGATTTAGGTCTATACAGCCATGCTGACTATGAAGAACGGCAGCGTTCGTTCTATACAATGTCTCGAGCAAGAAATCTATATTTCATCATTGGGGGTGGGGGGAAGGGTGAGACAATAAGGCTCATTGGAGATGTATAAGAGTGAGAGTTTATTGCCTGGAGATTAAGTATAAGAGTGAGAGTTTATTGCCTGAAGATGTAAGTATACGAGAGAGAGTTTATTGCCTGAAGATGTAAGTATACGACTGAGCGTTTATTGCCTGGAGATGTAAGTATAAGAGTGATAGTTTATTGCCTGGAGATGTAAGTAAAAGTGAGAGTTTATTGCCCGGAGATGTAAGTATAAGAGTGTGAGTGTATTGCCTGGAGATGTAAGTATAAGAGTGAGAGTTTGTTGCCCGGAGATGTAAGTATACGAGTGAGAGTTTATTGCCTAGAGATGTAAGTATACGAGTGAGAGTTTATTGCCTGGAGATGTAAGTATAAGAGTGAGAGTTTATTGCCTGGAGATGTAAGTATACGACTGAGCGTTTATTGCCTGGAGATGTAAGTATAAGAGTGATAGTTTATTGCCTGGAGATGTAAGTAAAAGAGTGAGAGTTTATTGCCCGGAGATGTAAGTATAAGAGTGTGAGTGTATTGCCTGGAGATGTAAGTATACGAGTGAGAGTTTATTGCCTAGAGATGTAAGTATACGAGTGAGAGTTTATTGCCTAGAGATGTAAGTATACGAGTGAGAGTTTATTGCCTGGAGATGTAAGTATAAGAGTGAGAGTTTATTGCCCGGAGATGTAAGTATAAGAGTGAGAGTTTATTGCGTGGAGATGTAAGTATAAGAGTGAGAGTTTGTTGCCTGGAGATGTAAGTATAAGAGTGTATTGTCTGTTTGCTTACATCACTGTGTGGGGGTGATACGTTTTATCTCTTACATCATATAAACATAACAGAACGGTTTTCTGTAAGTGTCCCTTTTTTTTTAATCTAGTCCATACCCGACAGTGTCATGACCACGGGGCCCACCACGGGAGACATGGGTAAGTTACTGACATACGCCGGGAGTCGAGCGCGTGGCACACAGCGTGCACACCCGATGTGGATAGAGAATGAGAGAGAGAGAGAGATTGACAGTAGGGAGATGAGTATGTGAAGGTCGCCTCAGGCGTGACGACGACTTATCGCCAGGGGTGCCAACATTATGCGCCCAAACGCTAATGAAATGTTTTAATGTATTTAAATCCAACGAAGCCCGTCTTTTTATAGTGGGAGGGGGGAGCAGGGAGGTTGGGGTCAGTTTCCCGAGTATTTATGGACGCCAAGGATTTTACAGCTGCCCCCCCCCCCGGGTATGGAAATGGGTAGTGGTCGACATCCGCGGGGCTGGAAAGCTGTAGAGAAAATCCTGACTTGAAGTACTCCAAGTGACGCACAACACATGAATGCATGACGTCAGACACAAAACACTCCATCCTCCTCCCCACCCCCCGCTCCATTAAACCACTCTAAAAGAGCAGACAAATAATCAACCTGCAAACGCTCCAATTTATCCGTCAGCCTGTGCGTAAGCTTTGGTAAACTCACCTTCGAATTTCTTTGTCCTGGAGGCGAACGTGGATTTCAACAACTTGTACGACTCCTCCAGCTGTTTGGTGTACTCCTTCCGGCTTAGTGACGTAAGCTTTTCCTCCATATCACGAGTGCAGCACGTTTCCGTTCGAGGGCATATCGTCAATTCTTCGCCTGTTTACCAGAAGGTAAAGACAGAAAAAACAAATTAGACTAAATAGTTTACCTTTAAAAAAAACAATATTACCTATGCACGAATCACCTTCGCAGGTGAGCCGTTCTTAAATTATTTGGAGGCCCCGGGGCCCACCTAGCACGAGCTGTAATAGAAAGTAATACTTGTAGACCCCCCCTTCCCTCCCTCGGTTTGTAATGGAGGCAGTCTTGTATTTTACCTATCCTCAAGACAGACTCAGCTGAGCTTAGTACAATCCGAATCATGTTCATTGAACAGAAGGAAAGATAACTCGTTTTGAAACGGTCTCCTTCTCGTGCATAACTAGATCCCATATACAGTGGAACACCGCTTAATAGGGACACCGCTTAATTGGGACAGTCGCTTATTTGGGACAAATCTCAAAGAAACCAAACCAAGAAGCTTATAGTAAATTTGTATGTTTAATTGGGACAGCCGCATAATTGGGACAAAAAGCCTCGGTCCCGGTGTGTCCCAATTAAGCGGAATCGACTGTAATTACATAAACCACCACGAGGGAACCACTGCATAGCTCGATGTGAGAGTCTGACTGAACTTCCGGGGATGAGACAATGAATCTAACATTTGATACAACAAAGCAAAGATTGAGATAAACCAAAGACTGAGATAAAGATTTAGATGGAACAAAACATTCAGATAAATCAAAGGTAGAGATAAACCTAAGATTGAGATAAACCAAAGATTGAAATAAAACAAAGATTAGAATAAAACATAGATTAGGATAAAACATAGATTAGGATAAAACAAAGATTGAAATAAACCGAAGATTGAGATAAAGATTTAGATGGAACAAAACATTCAGATAAATCAAAGGTAAAGATAGAGATAAACCAAAGCAAAAGATAAACCAAAGATAGAGATAAACCAAAGCAAAAGATAGTGATAATATATTTATAATAATTATCTATATAATATATTATCCATCAATTGTTTATATCAACATAAATCAACTGATCAACCTAACGATGACACAGTCGCGTCCAGTCACGTCTACAATTGGCTAAAACAACAATAAATGTTTTGTTTGTTTGTCCAGCCTATTGCATAAGCTATAATGATTTTTTTTTAAAAAATACAAAAAATACAACACCTTGTGTTTTAGTTTTATAAATTACTAATTAACTGTTGTTTCGTATATTAATGGTATTTATTTACAATTTTAGAGACACGATTTAGTAATCAATGCATACATCCAATTAATGCCAATATCGGAGTGATGATAGTCCACCTAATATTTTTTTTCCCTACAGTAGGAGATCGATACAGCTTATTATTGTAAAATTTAAAAAGTTCATATTGAAGAGTATACATATCAGTGCAGTTATCTTACACAATTAAACTAATACGGCTAATTAAAGACATTCGGACAGTAATTATACCTGTGTGGTAAAAACCAGTGAGATTGCCGATCGATGTAATTATTATTCTAAATTAGTAATATAAATGCATTGATTACTAAATCGTGTCTCTAAAATTGTAAATAAATACCATTAATTAAATTCATGTTCAAAACAGGAAGTTCATTCTAATTGGGGGCGAACGTCTGGAGGTCAGCATGAACTGATTTCAAGGTCAATCTTTTTTTTTTATGCGTTTCATTTTTTCAGGTAATGCATTAAAAGAAAGGATTAATTTTCATGATGAGAATACTCGCATTCATACGTCTGCTTTGGAAATGCGCGCGAAGTCACTCGTACAAAAACATCTCTAATTGAGCTTATTCTGACGGCAAAAATGTATTAAACGAAAACATGAATCATGGAGGTTAATAAAAAATACGGTGAAGGCACGTGATTTCTTCGTAATAAAATCTCATGTTCGTTTTTTTTAATGCATTTCTGTACATAGGTTAGCAGTAAGGTAGAGTTGCTCGACTGCCAATCGCAAGGGTCCGAATTCAAGCCCTTGTGATCGGTGGGAATTTTATCGGATCCGATCGATGTCCCCGAGCCCACCCAGATTTAAAATGGGCACCAGGTGATTGTTGGCAGAAATTAAAGATCGCTTGTCAATAGAACAGACATTGGCAAACAACATCCAATTGGCCAAATATGGCCCGTTGGAGGAGTTTCCTCCAGACCGCGCATTTAATACATATATACAGTCGATTCCGCTTAATTGGGACACATCGGGACCGAGACTTTTTGTCCCAATTAAGCGGCTGTCCCAATTTAACATACAAATGTACTATTGGCTTCTTGGTTTTGTTTCTTTGAGATTTGTCCCGAATAAGCGGCTGTCCCAATTAAGCGGTGTCCCAATTAAGCGGAATCCACTGTATATATGTAAACACCCAATCCACTTGCTCTCAGTCCGGCCCTTGTGCCATTTTTTTTTATTTCTCTTAATCCGGCCCTTCTGTTCATTAAAGAATCCAACGAGGCCCCCGCGATTCAAAAAGTTTGCCCACCCTTGAAACAGAAGCTCCGTGTGATGTTATGGCAGCTACTCGGGCCAAAAAATGAAAAAATATTGTGTTAGACAGTTTCAAATTGACAAAAGTCTGCCCCATGACAATGTAAGGAGAATGTGTAATTATGTCATGTGTATGTATTTGTAATTATGTTTACCAAAGTATGGTCTTTATAATAATGAACTAGTGGGGGAAGAAACCAACAACAACATACACAAAAATGACTTCCTCAAGACATCATGTCGGTCATTATACACTACATACAATTATTCATTCATGTTGAACCACACACACACACACAAATACGTGAACCGCACAAAAGATAAAATAAAAAAACACAGACATACACACACACACACACAGCACCTTCACAGGTTAACACAGTATTATAAGAAAATTAATCTGGCGGAACGGGTTTGGGAGATAACATAAAAAAATGAAACGGGAGAAGGGATTGGAAAAAGGGGGGAGGGCACAAGAATTGTACAGATATAGAGAGAGAAAAAAAAAAAGAATGTATACAAATTGCAACGGTTCATGAACTGATGGCGGGTGATAAAGTCCCTCGTAAAATCCTCGTATTTTCCATGTCACGGTTCTGAGTTCTAAATGAGCGGAAAGGGGGGGAGGGGGGATACATCGTCATACGGTTGGGAGGTGGGAAGAGAGAAGGGGGGATGTGAGAAAAGAAAACGATCTTAAGCTATTAACTGGCGGGTGCCACAATCATCGTAGCCATAACACAACCACAGCCACCATCGCAGCCATAACACAACCACAGCCACCATCACAGCCATAACACAACCACAGCCACCATCGCAGCCATAACACAACCACAGCCACCATCGCAGCCATAACACAACCACAGCCACCATCGCAGCCATAACACAACCACAGCCACCATAATAACCAAGGCCATCAATCAAATATTACGTACCAGCCGACACATGGCACCCACCATCGCAGCCATAAATAATATTTAAAAAAAAAAACACAATCGCAACCAGACATAACAAACCTCAGCCACAAAGTCTATCACAATCATACAAACCACCACGAACAAACCATTAAGTCTACCACAATCATACAAACCACCGAGAACAAACCATACAGTCTACAACAATCGTACAAACCACCACAAACTAAGCCATAAAGTCTACGACAATCATACAAACCACCTCAAACACAGCCATCACAGCCGGGTACAAGATAAATCATCCCACATCAATCCCTGCCATCGCAACCATCACAATCAAAAACAAACACCATTCCCCGCGACTCCTCCAACTGGTAAGAAAATATAACAATCAAACACATTCCAGTCCAACCCGATGTGTTCGAACCAGCACTCTTCACGGTCGCTCCACATGACGATCTGCAAAACCTAACAACCGCCTCAAAGACGCCCAATCAATACACTATGAACCGAGTGCCCTCTTTCTGTACATAACAAAAAAATACATGTATTTGTTCCCTAATAGTTCCACCACCCAGCCACAATGCACCATGACCCACGCGAAATACATACAACCCCCCTCCCCCCGCCCCGAGAATTCTCTATACAAAAAATGGGCCATAAACAGCCAGTTAACATGTTTCACCATTTTGTTAACTTTTCCTACGACGTGCTAATTTTCTCCACCCGCTTGTTAACTTTTCTGCCTGCCTGCGAACTTTTTATGGCGCGATTCTTTTCTGAGTTGTTGTTCAAACCACAAACAAAAGTTTCAGTTGAACTTGAGATATTCACTGAATAGGTCAAACGTCTGAAATAACAGAGCTGGACTGCAGTGGTTCTCTGTGTCCATACTACGTATTATATTATTTTATTATCCGATCTAACGCAGCAGCTAGGACAGTCGCCCCAAGACCCCCCTCGCCTGAGAGAAGACAGGGGGGCGTATGGTACGAGATATAGACAACAGTTACGGTTCTATTAGCCCAAGGCCCGGCGCATTTAACAGCAGTGAAGTGATAAGTTGCCTCAGCACGGCATTAGATCAATCATTGTTTGTCGCCTTTTCTTTAAAAATGTGTAAAATGCAATCACTTAAGACTTTCTTTAAAAAAAAAAAAAGGTCTAATACGCCCCTTGTGAATTAAAAAAAAAACAACTGAATAACTTATAGACTGAAGTTTTAATTACCAGTCTCCCCCCCCCCCACGGGCTTTAGGGGCCGTCCATAAAGTACGTCACGCTCCATAGGGGGGAGGGGGTGTAAGAAAGTGTGACAGTTTGTGACAGGGGGGAGGGGGGGTCAGGCCAAGTGTGACGTCACAATTTTTATTTATTTCTATTTAAACTATTTATTTTTTTTAGTAAAACTTTATAGTTTTAAAAATAATCTTCAAAAATTTTGTGAAACACTTAAACTAGTTTTATGTCAAAGTAGCATGAAATGCATATCTTTTCAATTTGTTGTTTACAATTCCTCATGTTAGTTAGGAGTTCATATTTCAACGTTTTACCTTCGAGATTCTTTCCTCCTCCAATCCCAATCAAACAAATAATTGATGCAAAGCAGCTTTATCATTTAACAACTAGGCACAGTAGGCACTGTGCCTAGGGCTTACGGACTTTTCAAGGGCCTACGAAAGCCAAAACATAAAGTGAAAACAAGTTCACAATGCCAATAAAATGTAATAATGTTTGTATAAAAGTAACAATATATAACCGTTTGAGATGAGCAAGTCAAGCTGCAGATCTGTAAATTACAGCATGTTAACTTTTCGTATCTTTGTCTTAGCATAGCCACATATGACGTCCTCAAAGTTTATTTAGATTTCAAATCGCAAATAAGTGCGGGTGCTTTCTTGAAAAATAAAAAAAAAATTAAGATGGGGAGGGCCTACGACTTTGAAAGTGCCTAGGGCCTAGGATGACCTTAAAACGGCCCTGAACTGATGGACTCAGAGCTTCAGAAAGAGCAGAATCCGATGCTCATAAATTTCCTTCATTGTTTGTGGCTCAAACTCTCAAATTTGATGACATTATGCCAAGATCAACAGGAGTTTTAAAAGTACAACCATAAGACCTTTATCGTCCATCTTTGCAGACCAACTTACATGATCGAATTTGCAAAGTGTGCCACTTATACTTTGCCTTACAAACAATGTTGAAGAAACATACGAGACAACACAGAGCTCGTGCGCAGGAGAATGTGCCCACCCAAAATTTTCCAGAATCAACTCATATAAAACGTCTCCCTCCTTTGAGAATCGCTGCTAGAAGGCAAAGAGAACTCATGGCAATTATTGGCAGAATGGAAAATGCACATTCAGAGGATGTTGAGTGGTTAGACGGGGATGAAGTTGATCTGTCTGCAATTATTCTTCCAGAAAACGATGATGGGGAAAGATTTATGTCAGTCGTAACTATGGATGAACACTTCACTTCACCCTGGATGGATGATGTTTAGTGTATATATATTTAATTAAACATAATTCACAGGTCCACTATAAACATATTCAATATAGCATAAGAGCTTCTCACATAATTTAACAATCTAGTCATTTTTTAGGCGCATTGTTTTGTTTCCATTTTTATTATTTAATCACTGGTTGAGGTCAAGTTTCGCTAATCTACTTCTTATCCTGTGTCAATAGAATGCATGATCGGAAGATTATCTCAAAGTTGACCTCACCCATTGTAAATGAAAAGATAGCAGATATATGATGTTTATTATATAATTGTCAAGTCTAATTTTTGCAATTTTTTTTTTTCAAATTCAATTGATTGAGTTACTGTTTCAAAGAATAACTGTGACAACTGTTGACAATTAGTTTATTCTACTAGTTAAGTCATATAATAATCTGATAGTTCTTTTAATATTTATATTTTAAGGCATTTTAATAGTGAAGTGCATGTTAAGTTTTCGATTAAATTTTTATTAGTTGTTAATTAAAATTTTTTTTGAAAGTGTGACGTACTTTGGGGGGGGGGGGGTCCCGAGATTTGTGACACTTTGTGACAGGGGGGAGGGGGGGTCAAAAATGGTCAAAAATAGCGTGACGTACTACATGAACGGCCCCTTAGGACGATCGCACCCTCACCACTCTGAAGTTGGAAACAATAAAATAACTCATTTACAATCTTGAAAATATTAAACGGTCTAAACTTCCGGACAATCAATGTTAATCAACCAATGTTAATCAACCAATGTTAATCAATCAATGTTAATCAACCAATGTTAATCCACCAATGTTAATCAATCAATCAATGTTAATCAACCAATGTTAATCAACCAATGTTAATCAACCAATGTTAATCAACCAATGTTAATCAATCAATGTTAATCAATCAATGTTAATCAATAACATTGTGTTCGGATTAAACGATAGAAAAGGACATACGGGACACGATGACCTCACGTGACCCATATTCAATTCCCCCCTCGATACCACGTCAGGCACTGTAAGTAAACCCGACACGAGTGATCTATTTTGTTAAGGGCTGCCAATTTTTTTGCTCCGGAATAATTATACAGAAATGGATGAAACCACAGATGATATATTACACAGATTGTGCAAGCCTCGTTTTGAAACAATATTTTCATCGCCTCCATTAATAATATTCACTCTCATCAGTCCATTCATTGAATAGAAATGTTTATTTTATATATAAAGCTCCTAAAAAGCCACGAACTTATGAATTAAATAATATATTATCGCTTTTTTTAATTTATAAAGCAAATTAAAAGCTTTTTTTATGCGTATTTCATGTCTTGAAAAAAACATCAACAAAGAGGTGTAAATAGGTCTGTGTGTTTTTATGAATGGAAACCGTCATTGCAACAAAAGCGAATAACAACAATGGCACGAGAGTTTTTAACACAAAACCGAGGACTATTTATATAGCGATGCGCTACTGCACAATATATAAGCTGTGGATAAAACCAATATAGACATATAGAAAATATAAAAAAATTATAAAGAATAAAAAATTATTTTATATTGATTGATTTTTTTCCTTTAAATAGATTGCTCAAAAAATGTCTACAGATCTCAAAAAATGACTACAGATCTCAAAAAAAAATGTCTACAGATCTCAAAAAAAATGTCTACAGATCTCAAAAAAAATGTCTACAGATCTCAAAAAAAAATGTCTACAGATCTCAAAAAAATGTCTACAGATCTCAAAATAAAATGTCTCCAGATCTCAAAAAAAATGTCTACAGATCTCAAAAAAAATGTCTACAGATCTCAAAAAAATGTCTACAGATCTCAAAAAAAATGTCTACAGATCTCAAAAAAATGTCTACAGATCTCAAAAAAAAATCGTCCACCTTGGCAGCCGTGGCTTTGTTTATATGTATCGCTCCTGTCATCCTCGCGACTGTGTTATGATTCTGTTTTTACAGTTATGACAAGGGCGACAAATGTTGTCATACGGCACAGACCGCGTGTCGACTCGTAATGTCAATAATAATTTCACAAACGTCATACAGCTGGTAAAAAAAAAACAGAGCAACAACAGATAAATCCTACATCTTCTGAGTACTAGCATATGACTTCAAAATAGTCAACAGACTCAAACAACACACACACAATTTGTTAAATTCCCAAACTGTATATATCCGCGGTTCTCACTCGGTGGTACGCGTACCCCAAAGGGTACAGGAAAGGTTATGCAGGGGTCAGAGGCGTAGCTGGGGGGGGGCGGGATACATATGTCCCCGGGCGCCGAGGTTCAGGGGCGCAAATGGTATATTTTACATATAACATTATATGGTTTTCGAATGGGGGGGGGCGCTAAAAAGATATTAAAAAGGTAAAATGCCCCTGGCGCAAGTTGCCTTGCCCCCCCCTCGCTACGCCTCTGACAGGGGTATGCAGCTAGATATATATTTTTTTCCGTTTAAAACAACCAAGAGTGTAAAAAAAAAAGTACGCCAGTTTGCTGCGTGACTCATCACCAAACCACGCGCCCAAGAATCAAAATAGGAAGGCAAGCAAATTCCATTATGAGAATAAGTACATTATGAGAATAAGTACATTATGAGAATAAGTACATTCTGAGAATAAGTGCATTATGAGAATAAGTACATTATGAGAATAAGTACATTATGAGAATAAGTACATTATAAGAATAAGTACATTATTTTGCGTACATTATGTGTGAGGGGTACCCTCGGACATACTTTCGCACCGTTTGGGGTGCAGTTGCATAATAAAAAGTTGAGAAACCCTGGTATATATGATCCCTTATCTATAAATCTTTTTTTTTAAGCTAAGCTCCGCCCATTTGACACCTGCATATCCTGAACCTGTCAATTTTGACTACAGGTACAACTACTGAGACTAATCTCGCGCACACACCCGCGCACACATAATTATATGTAAGAATGAGGAAAGTCTGCATGAAAGGGGAAAAAGTGCCCTCGGGGAAGTGAAAGGATTAAAAGCCTCGAAAACGGAGAGTGGGGGGGGGGGGGGGAAGTTCAAAGTTAACGGAACGGAAAATCCCGAAACCAAAGGGGAAAAGTTTAATTTCAACCAGAGAGCTCCAGGGTAAGGGCAATTAAACCCGAACGCGCTCTGCTGACTGAGTGTATAGTTACGGTAGGACATGACTTATTCAATGTTTTCAATGAAGTGTTGCATGCATCATATGCAGGTCTTGCTCTGGTCTCCGCATATATATAAACTTAAAACTAGTTCACGTTTTAATGCAATTTACCAAATGTATCTTTGACTAGGGCCACAAAATGTACATTTGCCTACGGCCCCCAAAAGTACATTAGTCTGGGCTAAAAAGTACATTTGCCTACGGCCCCCAAAAGTACATTTGTCTGGGCTAAAAAGTACATTTGCCTACGGCCCCCAAAAGTACATTTGTCTGGGCTAAAAAGTAAATTTGCCTACGGCCCCCAAAAGTACATTTGTCTGGGCTAAAAAGTACATTTGCCTACGGCCCCCAAAAGTACATTTGTCTGGGCTAAAAAGTACATTTGCCTACGGCCCCCAAAAGTACATTTGTCTGGGCTAAAACGTACATTTGCCTACGGCCCCCAAAAGTACATTTGTCTGGGCTAAAAAGTACATTTGCCTACGGCCCCCAACAGTACATTTGCCTAGAGCCCCCAAAAGTACATTTGCCTTGGGCCTGAGTAAAAACGTACGGATTTGGTCCGTGTGAGTTTTGTCTTAGGATACCAAGAAATGTATTTATTATCTCACTGCAAAAAATCTATCCACTTGGACAAGCCATTGTGCACTTTGGCTGGCTGCGTCCCGTCCAGCGCTCGAATTGACGATGTGAACAGTATCGATTGAAAGAGATAACATCGATTACGAATTTGTTGAATGGCGAAAAACATAAAACCATGATACATTTACTAAAAGAAATCAGAAATTTAGAAAAAAGTATACTGAATCAGTGTATACATATATTCAACAAAGATGCCTGCTCCTTGAGAAGACCTTCTTGAGAAGACCTCCTTGACCTCTTCTGCTAAAATCCTCAGTTGGCGCCATACTAATCAAAAGTCAACAGTAATGAGCAACTACAGACTCAAGTTTGAATAACAAAATTACAGCATTTGGCAAGCCGGATTTCTCACATCCACAAACCTCGAGCCCGAGAGAGAGGGCGAGAAACATTTTTTTTAAAAAAAAGAGAGCGAGATGCAGGTAGTCTAAACAGCCGGAGCCACACCTAGGGCAACTCCGGGAAGGCGGCGTGTTTATAAACAAGAAGCTCCAACTCGGAAGATGGGAATGATCGATTACCACCGCCACCGCCGCTTCCCCAGACACCCTCCCTCCCACGCCACCATCTCTACCGACCTCGACACTTTTCAAAGTGACTTGTCCATATGTATAATGTTGTCCACGTGAAGCTGAGTTTTGCGCAGTTCTCAGTCAGCTATGTTTTTTTTTTCTATTATCTAATCACTTCTCTTCACAAAAGTCTTGCTAAAATTGACAACGCTGCGGATCTGTACGGTGACCTTTTTTTAAACTATGCAAAAAACCGGAAGACAGCTTATCATCGACCTCAGGAATGACCAGAGATTCCCAACTTTTCCTTGTTTTTTAAGGTACCGAATGATCACCTTAAAGATCAAACCCTCTAAACACATTCAAACCCAACCACCCTCCCCTCCTCCCTTTTTCTTTCAAATGCCGCTAGGCTCCCCAGGTCTGGAGTTTTTCAAAGAGCTCCAGTCAACTAACGCTTCAGACTCGAGAGTTCAATGTGGAGGATAAACAACGCCTGATAAGATTTTATCACGGCTATAAACAGGCGGGCCATTCATGGGCCAATGTTTCTCTAGGAGGCCTTATTGTGTTTACATTCAGAGGAACTTAATAAAAGTGATAAACGAAACAAACCTATATGGAGAATTCTATGGGCCTAGTTAGTTGTGATAAAATCCACCCCGCCCCCACCCATTCAAATACCACTTGACCTAAATCTACATTATATTTAACACAATTTCATTTAGGTGTAGGGAAGGACAAATAGCCCCATTTCAACAGAAAAAACAACAACTTGGGCTTGGGGCCCATAACTAGAATTCGGGCTACCCCTCCCCTGGAAGTGCCCTAGGTTAATAGACAGACAGACAGACAGACAGATAGATAGATAGATAGATAGATAGATAGATAGATAGATAGATAGATAGATAGATAGATAGATAGATAGATAGATAGATAGATAGATAGATAGATAGATAGATAGATAGATAGATAGATAGATAGATAGATAGATAGATAGATAGATAGATAGATAGATAGATAGATAGATAGATAGATAGATAGATAGATAGATAGATAGATAGATAGATAGATAGATAGATAGATAGATAGATAGATAGATAGATAGATAGATAGATAGATAGATAGATAGATAGATAGATAGATAGATAGATAGATAGATAGATAGATAGATAGATAGATAGATAGATAGATAGATAGATAGATAGATAGATAGATAGATAGATAGATAGATAGATAGATAGATAGATAGATAGATAGATAGATAGATAGATAGATAGATAGATAGATAGATAGATAGATAGATAGATAGATAGATAGATAGATAGATAGATAGATAGATAGATAGATAGATAGATAGATAGATAGATAGATAGATAGATAGATAGATAGATAGATAGATAGATAGATAGATAGATAGATAGATAGATAGATAGATAGATAGATAGATAGATAGATAGATAGATAGATAGATAGATAGATAGATAGATAGATAGATAGATAGATAGATAGATAGATAGATAGATAGATAGATACGGTGTGGATACGTTTGTGTGAACAACACGTACATATAAACTGGTTTTATTTTACCATTCATATAAAAGTAACGACACATCTCTCGTGTAAATCCTGAAATATTATTCTTCAAAAAAAATAAATACGAGGGTTAGAAAGGAATAACTTAACTTCAGTTGACTTTAATTTAAAACCCGAACAAAATGGCTTCAAAAGGATGTTATTATCTCACATCATAGAAATCTTAACCTCACACCTTCTTGTTAAAAGAAAAAAAAAGTGTCACTTAAATGCGTACAACGGATTGCGTAATCACATACACAACATGTGAACAATGAAAAAAAAAAACAGGGGGGGGGGTGTAGAGGGGGCGAGGGAGGGGGCGTTGAGAGGGGTGTGATCTAAAGTTATAAAAGAATGCAGCCCGGAACAAAAAAAAACATTAACACTGAAGTGAGGTTGGTCAGTGTGAATAAAAAATGAAACAACAAAGTTGGCGTGAAGGGAGGGTGTGGAGGTGGATGGCTTACAAAGGCGTACCACAGATGTAAGGGAGGAAGACGTGAGAATTATCGGGAACATCAGCGGGACACAAGTCAAGTCTTGCGGGACGCGGTCTGCCCTCGGGCGCTAGACTCGACATAAATGAAGGATTGCGAGCGGGGAGAGGGGGGAGAGAGAGAGAGAGAGAGAGAGAGAGAGAGAGAGGCATTACGTCACAAAACATTAAACCTTTTCAAATGCACAGCACTTTTTTTTTTTATTATTCTGGATTTGTTTTGGTAGGTTTTTTGCGCGGGGGGGGGGAGTTTTTAGATGGAGTGAACATATTAAAGATTGAAGTACATCTATATAGGGTCATATTATTAATTGCGTCTTTTGTTTCGTACATTCCCGCGTGTATTGATATTACTGAGTTGTTGCTTTTTAAATAATAAATTATGTTATATCACGAAATATAACACAACTTCAAAGAGCATACAGAGAGCTATAGGGAAGATAGGGGGGGGGGGAGGTTCTGTTACCGGATTATCCCCCCACTCATACCCACCCCCTTTAAACACAGAGACGTACAGTAATACATGGACAATGATATACACAAATATTTCACAATTAATTTTTAAAAAAATATTCAAACATAGATTCATGAACTAATAAAAACACATGTCAATCAACGCGGCCGTTAATGTCAGACATTAACACGTCCGTTTTGTTTGGTTGGTTGATCTGTTGTTGTGTATGCGTTTAATTGTTTGGCAACAAAGTGAAACACCTGCCTACTGAAAATAAACACACACACACACAAACACAAAAAGCTTCCGGAGAGATTTTTATTGTGTATTCATCAACTATTTTTTACGCATGGACCTCGGAATTGACAGTGTTAAAACGATGAAAGGATTTGTATGAAAAACATGGTTCGAAAGATAAGAACATACAAAAACCTTAACACAGACACACACAGAGGCAAATACAACGGCGGGAGCGGGGGACATCTTGGGCCAGAATTTCTAATGCACCCCCATTAAAAAAAATAATAACTTAAGTGACACATAACTTTCTAAAAAGACGACCTTTATCCGCCCCTGCACACATGATAACAATTACAGATTCAAGTAGCTTAATAGCATATATACAAATGGCACCAAAATAAAAACTGTGCATCTTCAAAATAAAAACTAACAATATATATTATTGGACACATAAAATATGTGTCAATTTTTTTCCATTATTGTGACACACAGAATGCAAGTCTTGATGCAGATGTTCGATGGTTCATTTAAATCAATGAGCCGAAAATACTTGAATTATTCTCGTTATACTTCACATTACACTTACAATACTTAAGTTATTTTCACAAGAATACGTGTTTTTGTAGGTATCAATGTCTAAATTTTTTCTTACGTGTGCCGCCGAATATCTGTAAAAGTTAAAAATGTGCCGCGAGCTGAAAAATTGCGGAGCGTTGCAAACGAGTTTAATAAACACATACATAGACACGGACAAAAAATAGACACGGCTATAGACACAGAAAAAAATAGACACGGATAATATAATGACTGGGTCAGTTGTACAACAGACCAACATGCAAACACACATAGGTATCCATCTAACATTATATCTGTATCTACGTCTCTGTGTATATATATATATATATATATATATATATTTACAGTCGATTCCGCTTAATTGGGACACATCGGGACCGAGGCTTTTTGTCCCAATTAAGCAGATGTCCCAAATAAACATACAAATTTACTATTGGCTTCTTTGAGATTTGTCCCAAATAAGCGGCTCTTCCAATTAAGCGGAATCCACTGTATTATTATATATATATATATATATATATATATATATATATATATATATATATATACATCAACAATTTTAATGAAGGAAACCGCCTTCCCTCATTTCTATAAAACCTGACAGGCTCCTGTCATCGCCATCATCAACACATCTGAGCGCCCCACGTGTGGCATGTGGAGATAACAAGGTCAGGAGGTTGCTCATCAACTGACCTGCTCGTGGGGAGATTAGAGCTTGCGCGAGCAGCAATAACGAGGGCCGAGCTGGTATCTTCTCCCTTTTTTTTTTTATTTTATTTCTAAGTGCCGCCGTATCAAACGATTAACAGAGTCGTTAAATGGCAGTATTCGAAGCAATGAAAACGTATGCGCGTGCATATATATATATATATATATATATATATATATATATATATATATATATATATATATATATATATATATATATAATAACTCGTTACAACGAAATGCGAGTTTTCATTAACATGAAAAATAATTATTGTTTTTGTTTGTTAATGAACTTGTCTGGTTTATGACGAAGTGACTGAATTATCATTTAAAATGTGGGGGCTGGTGGCCGAGTGGTGTAGATACTCGACATTCGACCTGTGAGTCCTGGGTTCGGTCCTCTGTGAAAACTGTGGGACATTTTCCCCAGGAGAAATTTGTTTCAAAGTCGTCCCACAAGTCCACCCATCTTTAAATGGGTAGCTGACTTTAGTTGGAGGAAGTAAATGCGGTTGGGCGTTGTGCTAACCACACAATCCCTTCATTTGCCGAGGTTATAGAAACAGATGAATTCTACACTTTTTTTTTTATTATCATAAAACACAAAAAAATGTCCCTTAGGATGAATATTGTCCACGCCATTTCTATTTTATCTCTCCCTGTTAACTTCGTTGTAACGAGATGTGACTAACATGTAAATTAAACTTTCAGGTAATCGGCGAGGAGGGGAGGGAACCCCTCCGTCATCCCCAGGTCTCGCGAGGATGGGAGGGAACCCCACGTCATCCCCAGGTCTGGAGATATAAAATGTGTAAAGGGAACGATCAATACTCTCCGCTCGCGGCCTGTGGACGCTGGGAGGGTCATTCAACGGACACTCATGTAAAATTCACCAGTCTCACCATTCATGCGAATTTAGATGACAAACGGTTTAAATACCAGTAATGCTGCACAACATAAACTCGACTAGAAGCTAATGCTGCACAACACAGACTGGACTAGAAGCTAATGCTGCAAACACAGAGTGGACTAGAAGCTAATGTTGTACAACACAGACTGGACTAGAAGCTAATGTTGCACAACATAGACTGGACTAGTGCTGCACAACATTGACTAACAGGAAGAAAATTTGCAATAAAGCGTAGCTCAACCGGAAGGTAGGGTGGGGTGGGGTTATTGGCTCGATTAAAAAAAACATTTAATTCCATGCAATATTGGGGGGGGGGGGGGTAATTGCAATTCTACAAATGCTTGTGTGTCTATCGCACTGTCGTCGACCGGTTAGGGAAAGGAAAAAAAAAAGGGGGGGGGGCAACAATTGGGGTCAAGCAGTATAAATCAATCAATCAGCCTTCGATACAGAAGCCGTACGTGTGTTGGGGGGGGGGGAGGATTTTAAAAAAGTAATAAGGAAGGTGTGTACACAAACAACCCAAAGTGACGTCGAAACTGTTTGGCATGACAACAGGTCACGCTTGAATAGGCACCCCCCCCCCGTTGGAGAGGATACGTTTCGTGCACTCGGGCCAGCCCCCGGGATCCACACTTTATCACTCTATATATGACGTCATGCAACAGTAACTGTGCTCACGTCGGACCTGGGGCGGACGGACTAATTTGCTTCTGCCGACACGTTGATCATTCATTGGCTAGGCACAACTACGGACTGACCTCTAAATAACCTTAAATATTTACTGTGAGGAAAGTATGAGGCTTCTTTCTCATTCCCCCCTCCTATTGCAAATCACGCTACGAAGCAGCTCTTAGAGAAGACGTCGGCAAACTGCGGCCCTCGGCCCGATCCCAGCCCGTCAGGGTGCTTGTATAATTCCTTTGCACTCTATCACGTCAATGACGCTTACATTTCATGTTAATTATTTCTTAACGCCCCAGACATCCGATCTAGGTCCGGCCCTTGTGTCAAATCTAAGAGCCAATTAGCGCGGAGTTTGTTTTTTTTTAATCTGCACACCTCTCTCTAAGAATAGCTATAAAAAAAAGCTGTGCAAACCTGGCAGAGGTGGCGAATTCTTCTCCCATCAACATTGTCAAAAGGGAGGAGGGTGCAATGGAGTCACCACGAGGGATTAGTTGGTTTTTTTTTTAATGTAGCGACGATAAAGCGCGTGGCGAACTAGCTTCAGAGGGTGAGCGTGAAACCCGTGTGTTTCCAATATAACAGCAGCGACAACCGGAGAGTTCTTTTGTGTGTCGTCAAAATATATGACTCACCACAAACGATGTGAGTAGGCGAGATCAGAGTACAAATAACAAAAATAACAACAGAAATTAGGCTGTGTTGGAGAGAAATGATTTATGGATCGATAAATCGATAAGGCAAATGGTTTGTAAGTTGTTTATATTTCTGTTTAAATGAGTCTCCAACCCTGGAATTGGAATAAAGAATCCCTCCTGCTGAATCAGGAACGAAGTGTTGATAGAAACTGTGGTGGACGAAATTAATATAGCCTAAAAATGTAGCAAAAAGTATGGACATTTACAACTACTATTATACATGTAAAAGTAGGCCTATAGGCTATAGACATCGGGACCGAGGCTTTTTGTCCCAATTAAGCGGTGTCCCAATTAAGCGGAATCCACTGTATATATAAAACATCGCACTACTTAAGGAGCTTCTTTTTCTCAAAACGTGGAGAGATTGTGACAAGTAGTGTAATCATCTGGCAACGATGCGGGAACGAGGCCGTCAGGTGCGTGATCCTGCAAACCTGTGCACACGAAAAATACCGAGTAGACGTTGCGTGCTTTCTCAGGCCAAGCGCCCTAGGCCACCTAACTCCCCTTTGAGCCGATACGCCGCCGCCCCCCCCCCCATTCAACCATTTAACAAGCGAACGAAAACAACCCAGGTAAGTTATAGTTTCGTGGAAACTAGCCATACAAAACGAGACTGAGGCGAGTAGTTTGGTGCGGCCTCATTCAGCCATTAAAAACTTAATGCCCAAAGGGAACAAATTAAAAAAAGGAAATTACGTCATCAGTATAACAACCGGCAAGGGTCCGGAGATGACGTACATTATAGGGAAACACGTGAATGTATACATGAGTGTGGATGTATGTATATACGTATGTGTGAATGTATATAAACGTGTGTGAATGTATGTATGTATATACGTATGTGAATGTATGTATGTATGTTTATACGTATGTATGAGTGTATATACATGTGTGTGAATGTATTTAGATGTGTGTGAATGTATTTAGATGTGTGTGAATGTATTTACGTGTGTGTGAATGTATACACGTGTGTGTAAATGTATTTACGTGTGTGTGAATGTATACACGTGTGTATGATTGTATACACGTGTGTGTGAATATATAGACATGTGTGAGTTGTATGTGAGTGCGTCAAGATGTATTAATAGATTTGTATTCTCTTTTAAAAACATTGGCAAGAAAAATTTTAAGAAAGAAAAATGATGTCACCTTAAAAAAAATAGAACAACCAAATCTGATTTTATATACTCCAGAAAAACAAATAATAATAATCATAAGTTACTCCTGAAATAATACACCAAGACTCGGTGATCAACCTCAACCCTCCAGTAAGCTCGGGAGTTTTCCCATGACAACACAGTGTATAGGACTCGGCGTTGTGATAAAGTGGGGGGGGGGGGGGAGAATGAGGTGTGGATGTCATATAAGTAAGATATATATATATATATATATATATATGTATTCATGTGTGTGTATGTATGTATACAGAACGCTCTATGGCCGTGTGTCAAACCCTGTAAGGGTGAGATGAACTCTCTTAGATTCAATATATAAACCACTAATGGGGCTGTTTTAATGGCGCCCTTCTTTCACCGATAGTGCAATGGCCTTGTATGACGGGAGATATAGCGTGGACTTAAACTATGACCTGAAATATCCACAGGTCGAACCAGGGACCCTCAGGTTGCCCGTCGATTCTATTACCGTAGGAGCATCTGATTGATTTAGAAAAATCAAAATGGTCCGGTGATGCGAGGGTGAAATATGTAGCGGTGCAAATAGATGAACTCTTCTGATCCATGAAATTAATTACGACGGCTGAATATCCCCCCCTCCCTCCCACTAACGTCAGATGGATACCCATTCAAAGTACACATATACCAGTGTTTAGCAAAACTTCATACCATTAGCATTCGACAACAATCAATCACTGAGTCAAATAAATAATAATAATAACAGCAACACAGCAAGGTGTGTTATTAGATGAAAAAAAAAAACGTTCAAAGTTTTCAAGACTGCATCCCATGGAGGTCGGGCCCGTGTAGCAGCAGCAGCACACACACACACACACATGCACACTACACACCAACAGCAAAGTGAACGTGCCATTACGTTTTGCTGCGTGCGTGTGTATTATGAACGCAGGCGACACAGGAGCGAGTTTGAGCCGAAGGATTTGAGGAGAATTGAATACGTCACTCAGGAGATAGACGAGGAGATAGAGAGGGTTTTTTTTTTTTAAATAACAAAAATTCCCACTCACTCCACGTTTATCTATTCATTACTGCTACAAGCGAGAGACTGTGATACACTGGTAACAATATAGACTGCTTTTGGGTGCCTCAACACTGGATGAGAACCACATTTTGTGTACTTAAAGTACGTTATTAATGACCAAGATTTAAAAAAAAAATGTCAGTAAGTGTTTATTTAGTTGTAGGAATTGGTTAGGTTAATACTAAAAAAAAAAAGGTGAGCGGTAAATGATGAATGCTACAATTGGAAGGGGGTGGGGTACCAAATATACAACTAGCAAACATTCATGGGAGATGAAACTGAACCAGATATATAACAAGCATCCATTCATGGGAGATGAAACTGAACCAGATATACAACAAGCAAACATTCATGGGAGATGAAACTGAACCAGATATATAACAAGAATGCCTTTGTATTCAATATTTTTTATGAAACTCTAAACCAATATTTTGTAAATTCAGAAAAAATGATCAAATGTATGGCCAAAAAAGGTGTCAAGGATTAAAGCCTGACACCTCTAGTCGTGACTAAGACAAATGTAGGGACATGTGTAGGTGTGTCTATGTATATGACACACACACACAATACAAGCCCTTCTTTATGCCACCCTCGCTTTTGACAATGGACTCCTTGAGAACATGGCTTAGTAATTCAGTTGAGAAAGTCGACAGGAAACAAAAATGTGGAAGTAAGAGTGTGTGTGTGAGTGTTATAGAACAAAAATGTTTGTTTCTTATGAGATTAGTGATTTCGGATGTGGAGATTATTCTATTGAGAATGTGGAGACCATTCTATTGTGGCTGTTGAGACCAGTCTATTGTGTTAGAATAGATCAAACTGATGGAGTACAACAGATGCATATTATAAATTATACAAAAAGAAATAATTTAAAACATCGTAAAAAAAACAATAAAAATCACAAACTAACCCAGCCTTTAGAAGCGAAATCAGAACACATCAACATACCAACATTTTTGTGGGGTCGGGAATTTCCAAATAAAGTGGGTCCCAAGAGATATGCATCAAGTGCCAACAATCCAAAGCGATGACAGAAACGCTACTTATGTCGATGACAATAACAAACCACTAATGTCAATGACAGTAAAATACCACTTGAGTCAATAACAGTAACACTGAGCATGTGAATGATGGTGGTAAAACTGTTAATGATAATAACATTATTTGTATAAATAATTATCATCACGAAAGCAACACATGATAATACAGCTACTACTGTAAAGATTACAAGTCTAGACATCAATTATTCAACCCAATCGGGATGGGGAGGGGGGGTGGGCAGGGCCGGCTTTAGCACTAGGCATACTGGGCATTTGCCCAGGGCCGCCAAATTCAAAGGGGCCGTCAATTTTGTAAAAAAAATAAAATATAACAAATTATTTACAATGTTTAGAAATTTAAAAACACGATTTTTATTTTATTTTCGTTCAATAGCTGGCGCAAACTAACGATCACAATAATATCATTGTTATTAACCCTTTACCCTAGTTTACTCTGTCAAGCAGGACCGGGTGTACTGTTTCTGTTGTAAACATTTTTCTAACGCTTCTAACTCATTTTCTTCTGACTGGAAACATTTTCTTGCAGTTGTCAGCCTTCATGAAACATCATGTAACCACATCACCGCGCAGATAAACTGGATCGAAATGGAGAATAGATTGAATTTAAATATAACGATTGATGAAGAAACTATTAGATTAATGAATGCAGAAAAAATGCATTGGCGTAGTGTACTTGAAAGGCTGTTATCTATTATCCAATATTTGGCTAAAAATAATCTTGAATTTCGAGGAACAAATGAAAATTTGAATTGTGCTAACAATGGAAATTTTTTGGGATTGGTAGAGCTGTTAGCTAAATTTGATCCCGTTTTGCAAGAACATCTTCGCAGAATAAACAAAAATGAAATTCATGATCACTATTTAGGTAAAACCATGCAAAATGAATTTCTGCATTGGATCAGCCAGAGAATTTTTAAGAAAATTGTAGCCAGCATTATTGAATCAAAGTATTATTCTGTCATGTTAGATTGTACTCCGGACATTAGCCACCAAGAGCAAATGACATTAATCATTCGGTATGTTGAAATAAACGAACAAACTATGAATATTGTGGAGCGATTTGTAGGTTTTATACCAACCGAAAATAGCACTGGAATCGGACTTGTTAATGCATTTTTACAACAACTTGATGAACTGGGTATGTCAATCGCAAACTGTCGTGGCCAAGGATACGATAATGGCGCAAACATGCGGGGTTGTAGTAAAGGAGTTCAATCCAGAATTTTGCAAATAAACAAACGAGCATTGTTTGTGCCATGCGGTTGTCACAGTTTGAACTTGCTTCTTGGAGATATGGCTCAATCTTCTGTAGCTGCTAAATCTTTTTTTTTGGTATTGTTCAGCAAATTTGTTTTATTTTCTGCATCAGTTCAAAGATGGCGAATCCTAAAAAACATGTGAAAAATCTTATAGTGAAACCATTGTCCGACACTAGATGGGAGTGTAACGTGAGCAGTGTAAAAGCCATTCGCTATCAAATTGGTGATATATGCGACGCATTGGTTGAGGTCTCAGAAACAGCTAATGATCCAAAATGCAGAACAGAAGCTAATTCTCTATCAAAAGAGTTAAAAAAACTTCACGTTCCTTGTAACATTGTCAGTTTGGTATGAATTGCTAAATAAGACGATGCAGCGTGATAACAGAATTGGATCTAAATTTGGAGCTACTACAAAAGTTGCGTGAGTTTCTTATTTCGTTCAAAGAAAATGGCTTCCAGGCATCGGAAATTGCAGCAAAGTCATTAGCAGAAGAGCTGGAAATGAGTGATGACGAAATGGGTTTTCCAGCAATTGTTACTTCTTTGAGACGAAAAAGAGTTCAAAAACAGTTTTTATATGAATCTGCTGAAGATGAATCAGTGCAAGGTCCCAGATAAAACTATCGGATAGATTTCTTCAACGTGTTGATGGATCAAGCTATAATGTCTTTTAATGAACGATTTGAACATTTAACCCAATTTAACAATAATTTTAGATTCCTCTTTAAAATTTCAGACTTGAAAAATCGTGACGACGCAATGCTAAAAAAACAATGCAAAAACTTACATGAAGTATTCTCTGATGTTAGCAATTCTGCCTCTGTGCATTTACCAATCACGGAAATCGATAGTGACATCGAGGAACTCAATTCATTTACTGAATTAAAAACGTTAACTTTTGTCATACCTGAAGGTACATCTCCACTTGACGTGTTAAAGTATATTAATGCACACCGATTAAATGAGGTCTTTCCAAATGTTACAAATGCTTTACGCATTTCGTTAACAATACCTGTTACTGTTGCATCAGCAGAACGCAGTTTTTCAAAATTAAAGTTAATTAAAACTTATTTGCGCTCCACATTGACGCAAGATAGGCTGGTAGACCTTGCCCTGATTTCCATTGAGAATGATATAGCATCATCGTTGGATTATGCAAGTTTAATTGACGAATTTGCAAGCATAAAGTGTAGGAAAAATGTCCTGTAAATAAACCTAACTATTAAATTTCATAATTCTGAACACAATATTCTTTTGTCTATTAATTAATTATTATTAATAAAAAATCGTTTACTAGTGTCACTATCTAGTCCAACTTTTCTGTTTATGATTACTATATAAAATTAATATGTAGAGGGGCCGCCATTTTTACTTTTGCCTAGGGCCGCCAAATATCTAAAGCCGGCTCTGGGGGTGGGGAAGACAGAAATCAAAAGCATCAATAAACGCATCAACAAACTTCGATCTATGTGACATTCAAAATACAATCTATATGACATTCAAACTTCAATCTATGCGACATACAAACTTCAATCTATGTAACATTCAAACTACAATCTATACGACATTCAAACTCCTCCGTTGACATTTATATGTGTCTCCATTACAAGTTGACATTTATATGTGTCTCCATTACAAATACGTACATAACCATACACTACAGTTGTGTTTTAAATAATAGGATTTTTTTTTAATGTTATCAATAAAGCACAGATTATTGAAGTGAAAATAACAACACACACACACTCACACACTTCAATGCAACACTTACAACACAGCAAACAAACACACATATATGCTAAGATAAAAGATAATCTAGGTCGTCATTCACAGATAAACAAATATCATCAACAGAAACAAAAACAACAACAAAAACACGAGGGGAAAATGTACAGAAACCCCCCCCCCCATTCTTCCCTCATACAGCTAGAAACGTGACACACACACACATAACCAGAACTTAGTAACATGAGCTAGGCTGTACACAGTAGGCAGAAAAACAGTCCAGACACGGCAACGAGCAGAGGCTACCTGGGGTAGAAATGGTGGTTCTTTAAGCTATAAAAGAAATATATATATATATATATATATATATATATATATATATATATATATATATACATGTATATAAACGTCACGATAATAAATACCCTCTAAAAAGTCTCGTTAATTCAATGTCATTCAGTGTGATGCATTCGTATATAATAATTGGCTTATGCGCTCGTGTCCTTTCCATACACATGAAAATAAATTATTATTAATGAAAAGGACAAAAAAAAATAATTTGTGCAGTTTGTAGGCATTCGGATTCGAGATTATAATTACTGTCAGAAGTCTCGCCACCCAGCTGACACCTGACGTCATTGTTTGTGCATTTGACTGATGTGGAAATAAATGCGCGTTAAAAGGTTATCCAGACAAGACCTAACCCTAACGCAACTGTTAATACAAAATTGTGTACTAGTTATACTTTACTGCTGACCCGTCTTGCGTCTTTTTTTTTTAAAACGAATCAATGGGGCAATTCCTTATACATGACATTAATAACTGCTTTAAATTTTAGTATTAATTTGTCGATGTAGAGTAAAAAATGATATTTTATGTGATTGTAACTTTTACTAAAGGGGGGAGGGGGCGGGTGTGCCGATAATGTGTGGGTGGTGGAAGGAAGCAACTGCTTGAAGAATTCGTCAATACACACACAGCAGAATGGTCATGGCCGACAACAGCTATTACTTTATTATTATATTACATTCCGGTATTACGGACTCAATAGTCCCTCGTCTAACGATCATGCCGCAATGCCGTAGGCGATAATTGTGCCTACGAAGGATTTGCTCAATTAAGTCTTTTTGACAAATTGCCAGCCATATGATTTTTTTTTTCCAAATTGTTGACAACATAGTAATATTTCCCAATGAAGCCGTGTAGTAACTACATTTAGATATCAAATATGACAACAACAAATAATAGTGGGTGGGGTGAAAATTAACAAATTATTTCCGAAACTTTTTTTCCCCCAACTTTAGATTTTTACAGAAAATTGCAAGAATGTTGAATTATTTCATATTTTTAAGTTCCAAATTTCTGTAGTGTGTGACATCGTGAACTTTAATATGATACATACATAATAATGTTTGACTTTATGAATATATATATATATATATGTGTGTGTGTGTGTGTGTGTGCGTGTGTGTGCGTGTGGTGCTAAGTTTGTAAATATAGTTTATAATATGTAATATGAGAATGCCTTTTGTTTGCCTGTCGGTAAAAAATGCGTTAGAAAATAAGGATAGATTGTTTTGTACCTGAAAATGATACTAATTATTTTAAATAGTATTCAACAATATTGATTTAAAAATCAATTAAATCTTTTTTAAAAATGGTTTATTGATTTAAATCGTGGTTTTAATATCTCAGGAAAAAAGAAAACTACACATTTAGTAGTCGTATTTACTTAAAATTATATTATCTCTATATAACAAAAAAAACTATAACATTTATTTTGTTTAACTTGTGAACTATGTACAGATATATGAATTAAAATGAACAACGCCTAGCTGAACCATAAAAATAGTGTTAAATGACATAGAATTACATGAATTTTGTTTGATTTAAATTTCTATGACAAAGACTATAGATGGTTTCAAACCAATAAACATAATTAGTGTGACAAATGTACTTTTAACCTTATTCATTGAACTGAGACTGTAAATATTTAACAAATGAGGTAAATTATGGAAGAGTTTGAAGAAGTTTTTTTTTTTTTTTGGTTAAGTAATATAATTATTGAAATATTTATTCGCGAGGGGTGAGTGATATTACCTGCAACAGCCTTCAGTGGCACTTCGTTTTCATCAAATCCTTTCGCTGCATAAGCTTTTTTCACTTCTATGCATGCAGTACTGAGTGTCTGACAACGAGAAAGAGTAAGCAACATAAACAGTACACATGCTTTGAAGCATTGTGCCACAGAAAAACACCCAGAATCGGCCATTTTATTCCTCCCTTTCTCGTTGTTTTATGGAAATAATAATATGAAGAATAAAAAAAAAAGAACTAAAAAAAACCCTCGATAACTCCTCCGGTTGGATTCCAAACACAAACGAGTAATCCGATGCAGGAATTAGTATCACAGAATAACGGGAATACAACCATTAGGGTTCACATATACATCCATAGCACAACACGAAACGAATCATCTAAATAAAGCTTGCGTTATTTAGCCAACACATGAATGTGTTTAGTTTTAATTCTCCCTGCCCTCGGTTCACAGAAAGAAACCCACATCTCTCTCCTAGCTAGCAGTCGCTCCACAATGAAATGACTTCCACACACAGCCGTGACAATGTTTGAAGGCAACGCTGTTACTTTCGCCTCCCGCTTCTTGTAGAAAGAGAGCGAGGGTTTTCCACAGTCTGTGTGCCTCGTCTATTTTTTTTTTCCTTCTTCACGCACAGCGATTGAATCACAATGAATAAATTATAAATGTATCATATAATCAACCTTGAGGTTACGTCTGTATAAAACACTATGTAATAGTCAAACTGTAACAATATTATTACTCTTATATAAACAGTAATCAATTTGATTACCATACAGTATCATTGCCGTTGGTTCGTTTCTTTCTTTTTTTTGTTGTGTTTCCCCCCCCCCCCCACTTCGCATTCTTTACGCGAGTTTTTCTGCCCTCATGTGTTCTGTAGCCTTCGTAGCCTTCTTCTACAGAAGCGGTGATTGGTAGTTATTTTTAGACGTAAGTTAGAACCATTCATGATGGAACAGACGGTAAGAAATAAAAGAAATAGGCGAGACGGGCAGGGCAGTAGGCCGTTGATATAGGCCAGGGGAGGCTACCACTGGTTATAGCAATAAAAAGACTTTCTGCTGTGATCGTTACAAACCTATTCAAATATTTAATAAAAATGTTTGTGCTCCCCCTTTTAAAACAGTACACTAGCGGTTTCAAAGTTTATTTATTAAAAGTACTAAATAGAATGATAACCTATTAATGTGTTGATTATATTTCGGTCAGTGTTTTAAATCGTATTATCTATTTCCATTATTTTCACTGAGTGCATTATTAATTATAATTAATTTAATTAAACACAACAAGCAAACACAACAGCGTACGCACAGGCCACGTGCTCAGATAAAGATAACGATGTTCGTCATTCAAAGATAGACAAATATTATAAACAAATAAAATAAACTAATCGAAAGCTCAATTTACCGTGGTGTTGTAGTTTTTTAAAGGAGAGAGGGAGAGAGATTGGGGGGAGGGGGTGGTGTAGTAAATCTAAGATAGAATAATTGGGGACCACAGGTTATCTATGTGCCCCACCCACAACCACCCCACTCCGTTTAAACGTGAGAACTTCCACACCAATCCAACACATGCGTACAAGAGTTGGTGGGGTGGGGGGGGGGGGTTACAACCATGAAAAATGGTGACCTCATCCCCCCTCCCCCCCCCCTTTTCCATCCAACAATCCAACCATAACTCCAATCACGCGTAAGTAATTAGTTGACAACACGGAAAGGAAAACAGGCGCCAGGGTGGGGGGGGGGGTGAGTGTGAGACTGGTCAGGGAAATAATTGAATTTTGTGTTAGTAATAATAAGAGTTTAAAACAACAATACACTCGTTAACACGAACAATAGGGTGATAATAGTTGGCTGGACCACGTGACTGTATAGATCGATACTGTGTGTTGAGAGCGGACATGTCATGTAGATATTGTGTGTTAAGAGTGGACATGTCATGTAGATATTGTGTGTTGAGAGTGGACATGTCATGTCGATACACTGTGTGTTGTGAGTGGACATGTCATGTCGATACTATGTATTGTGAGTGGACATGTCATGTCGATACTGTGTGTTTTGAGTGGACATGTCATGTTGATACACTGTGTGTTGTGACTTGTGAGTGGACATGTCATGTTGATATCGCTTTGTGCTTTGTTGTGTGATATATTGTTTGCTATATATATATATATATATAAATCAATTATTTTTCCAAGTCGATGACTTCGATTGTATATCTTAGGCCTGAGCCGTAGCTAGCTATTGTGGCGCCCTGTGCAGTGCATTTTTGCACTGCGCCCAAAGATTTTGTTTATTCCATTTTTTACTTCTATTTTGTTTATTTTTACTGTATAAAAACCCTATGTGTAGCTTTTCGCCGACTACATGGTATAATTACAATAAGCCCCCTCCTGAGGTGGAGAGGGGGGCGGGACTGGGCTGCCGCATTTTGCCTACACTTAAGGACGGCATTGTATGTTTGTTAACATGAGTAGTTAAGCCCTCTGGTAGCACGCTCAAACTGAATCGTGTACTAATACAGATCTAGCTTGGCACGCAGACACTTCATTGAAGAACGTATTAACACAATCGAAAGGATTGTGCTTTCCCCCTCCCCTTCAGACGCGCGTACAATGGATCAGTCCATTGTCTCGGCCAGACTCGGTCTGAGTCATTTGTCATCGTACACTCGTTAGATTAGTGCAATGCGCGCAAGAGAAAGGGGATGTAATAAGCTTTATTGGGTTGAGCTACTTGTTCATTAAGAGTTAATGCCCTTAAAAACTACTTCATAATAATAATAGCATTGCCCCTAAAAAAAAACAATAGGCAGGGATTTAATAATAGTTGAGGGGTGGAAGGGGGAGGGGGGAATACAGGGCCGGCTTTAGTATGTGTATTCTCCAGATTCCGATCAATCCTTTACATTTCTAGAATATATATATAAATACATTAATTTAGATCCATGACAATTCTTAGGGATTATACGTCAATTGGACAGCAAATTCGAAAGTCCTCCGGGCCCCAGCTTTAGGGGGCACCCAAATTTTTTTTTACATTAAATATTAAGTACATTATCTCATGTCATGGTGTCGAATGTCAAAATGCAGGGGCCCCCAATGAGGCCAAGCCCCTCGGGCCCCCTAAATCCCTAGGCTCGTTACTGTATGATGCAATGTGTTATTGTAGTACGGTACTTAAGCATAACCGAGCGATGGGGCATTTTTATGCACTGGGCCCAATTAGGAGTCATCGGTTAAAGGGCGTAAGTCCGAGGAAGGGATGGGGGCTCGAGTTACAGGCGTGATGACGTACCTCTGTCCGGAGAATTTTTTTTTTTTTAATTTGATAACGACTGACACAAATTTACAAAAAATATTAATAACCTGGACAAACATAAAACCAAATAACCTGGACTAATATAAACCAAATAACCTGGACAAACATAAAACCAAATAACCTGGACTAATATAAACCAAATAACCTGGACAAACATAAAACCAAATAACCTGGACAAACATAAAACCAAATAACCTGGACAAACATAAAACCAAATAACCTGGACTAATATAAACCAAAAAACCTGGACAAACATAAAACCAAATAACCTGGACAAACATAAAACCAAATAACCTGGACAAACATAAAACCAAATAACCTGGACAAACATAAAACCAAATAACCTGGACAAACATAAAACCAAATAACCTGGACAAACACAAAACCAAATAACCTGGACAAACATAAAACCAAATAACCTGGACAAACTTAAAACCAAATAACCTGGACAAACATAAAACCAAATAACCTGGACAAACATAAAACCAAATAACCTGGACAAACATAAAACCAAATAACCTGGACAAACTTAAAACCAAATAACCTGGATCAACATAAAACCAAATAACCTGGACAAACATAAAACCAAATAACCTGGACAAACACAAAACCAAATAACCTGGACAAACATAAAACCAAATAACCTGGACAAACACAAAACCAAATAACCTGGACAAACACAAAACCAAATAACCTGGACAAACATAAAACCAAATAACCTGGACAAACATTAAACCAAATAACCTGGACAAACATAAAACCAAATAACTTGGACAAACATAAAACCAAATAACCTGGACAAACATAAAACTAAATAACCTGGACAAACACAAAACCAAATAACCTGGACAAACATAAAACCAAATAACCTGGACAAACATAAAACCAAATAACCTGGACAAACATAAAACCAAATAACCTGGACAAACATAAAACCAAGTAACCTGGACAAACATAAAACCAAAAAACCTGGACAAACATAAAACCAAATAACCTGGACAAACATAAAACCAAATAACCTGGACAAACATAAAACCAAATAACCTGGACAAACATAAAACCAAAAAACCTGGACAAACATAAAACCAAATAACCTGGACAAACATAAAACCAAATAACCTGAACAAACATAAAACCAAATAACCTGGACAAACACAAAACCAAATAACCTGGACAAACACAAAACCAAATAACAACTGGACAAACATAAAACCAAATAACCTGGACAAACATAAAACCAAATAACCTGGACAAACATAAAACCAAATAACCTGGACAAACATAAAACCAAATAACCTGGACAAACATAAAACCAAATAACCTGGACAAACATAAAACCAAATAACCTGGACAAACATAAAACCAAATAACCTGGACAAACATAAAACCAAATAACCTGGACAAACATAAAACCAAATAACCTGGACAAACATAAAACCAAATAACCTGGACAAACATAAAACCAAAAAACCTGGACAAACATAAAACCAAATAACCTGGACAAACATAAAACCAAATAACCTGGACAAACACAAAACCAAATAACCTGGACAAACATAAAACCAAATAACCTGGACAAACATAAAACCAAATAACCTGGACAAACATAAAACCAAATAACCTGGACAAACATAAAACCAAATAACCTGGACAAACATAAAACCAAATAACCTGGACAAACATAAAACCAAATAACCTGGACAAACATAAAACCAAATAACCTGGACAAACATAAAACCAAATAACCTGGACAAACATAAAACTAAATAACCTGGACAAACATAAAACCAAATAACCTGGACAAACATAAAACCAAATAACCTGGACAAACATAAAACCAAATAACCTGGACAAACATAAAACCAAATAACCTGGACAAACATAAAACCAAATAACCTGGACAAACATAAAACCAAATAACCTGGACAAACATAAAACCAAATAACCTGGACAAACATAAAACCAAATAACCTGGACAAACATAAAACCAAATAACCTGAACAAACATAAAACCAAATAACCTGGACAAACACAAAACCAAAAAACCTGGACAAACACAAAACAAAATAACCTGGACAAACATAAAACCAAATAACCTGGACAAACATAAAACCAAATAACCTGGACAAACATAAAACCAAATAACCTGGACAAACATAAAACCAAATAACCTGGACAAACATAAAACCAAATAACCTGGACAAACATAAAACCAAAAAACCTGGACAAACATAAAACCAAATAATCTGGACAAACATTAAACCAAATAATCTGGACAAACATAAAACCAAATAACCTGGACAAACATAAAACCAAATAACCTGGACAAACATAAAACCAAATAACCTGGACAAACATAAAACCAAATAACCTGGACAAACATAAAACCAAATAATCTGGACAAACATAAAACCAAATAACCTGGACAAACATAAAACCAAATAACCTGGACAAACATAAAACCAAATAACCTGGACAAACATAAAACCAAATAACCTGGACAAACATAAAACCAAATAACCTGGACAAACATAAAACCAAATAATCTGGACAAACATAAAACCAAATAACCTGGACAAACATAAAACCAAATAACCTGGACAAACATAAAATCAAATAACCTGGACTAATATAAACCAAATAACCTGGACAAACATAAAACCAAATAACCTGGACTAATATAAACCAAATAACCTGGACCAATATAAACCAAATAATCTGGACCAATATATACCAAATAATCTGGACCAATATAAACCAAATAATCTGGACCAATATAAACCAAATAATCTGGACCAGTATAAACCAAATAATCTGGACTAATATAAACCAAATAACCTGGACTAATATAAACCAAATAACCTGGACTAATATAAACCAAATAACATGGACCAATATAAAACCAAATAACCTGGACTAATATAAACCAAATAACCTGGACTAATATAAACCAAATAACCTGGACCAATATAAACCAAATAGTCTGGACCAATATAAACCAAATAATCTGGACCAATATAAACCAAATAATCTGGACCAATATAAACCAAATAATCTTGACCAATATAAACCAAATAATCTGGACCAATATAAACCAGATAATCTGGACCAATCTAAACAAAAAATCTGGACTTATCTAAACAAAATAATCTGGACTAATCTAAATCCACAAAACACGACATAATTATCGTCACAGCCATGGATTTGTGTACGTGCGTATATAGGTCAGTTATCTAATGTTAAAGTGGGTCTGCTAGAATCTAGCAGCTAGATTGTCTTTATCACAATGGGAATATACTAATAAAACACACACAGAATGGGGTTGTTGGGGGGAGGGGGGGCGACTGGATAGTGGGAGAAAAGGACTCATTTACGTCCACAGGTAGTTTGCCCTGATGGCCAGATGTTATCTAGACTGAGCTAAATACTGGACATAGGGAAGTCCAGCATTCGTCACAAGAGATGTTTACTTTATCATGTTAGTAAAGGAAAAACAACAACCAATGATGAGAAACGTATATGGCCTGAGGTGAATAGGAAAAAAACGGGATACGTTGGAGTGGGGTGGGGGTGGGGGGTGGGGGGGAGAGGCTAACATTAACATTTTGGCCAATGATATAGGAGCAGAGATTCGCAATCGTTTACAAATCTAGACCCGTTATAGGTCTCTGGTGGAATCTCACGACCGTATGGGAAGTTGAACCGTTATAGGTCTCTGGTGGAATCTCACGACCGTATGGGAAGTTGACCCGTTATAGGTCTCTGGTGGAATCTCACGACCGTATGGGAAGTTGAACCGTTATAGGTCTCTGGTGGAATCTCACGACCGTATGGGAAGTTGAACCGTTATAGGTCTCTGGTGGAATCTCACGACCGTATGGGAAGTTGACCCGTTATAGGTCTCTGGTGGAATCTCACGACCGTATGGGAAGTTGAACCGTTATAGGTCTCTGGTGGAATCTCACGACCGTATGGGAAGTTGAACCGTTATAGGTCTCTGGTGGAATCTCACGACCGTATGGGAAGTTGACCCGTTATAGGTCTCTGGTGGAATCTCACGACCGTATGGGAAGTTGACCCGTTATAGGTCTCTGGTGGAATCTCACGACCGTATGGGAAGTTGAACCGTTATAGGTCTCTGGTGGAATCTCACGACCGTATGGGAAGTTGAACCGTTATAGGTCTCTGGTGGAATCTCACGACCGTATGGGAAGTTGACCCGTTATAGGTCTCTGGTGGAATCTCACGACCGTATGGGAAGTTGAACCGTTATAGGTCTCTGGTGGAATCTCACGACCGTATGGGAAGTTGAACCGTTATAGGTCTCTGGTGGAATCTCACGACCGTATGGGAAGTTGAACCGTTATAGGTCTCTGGTGGAATCTCACGACCGTATGGGAAGTTGAACCGTTATAGGTCTCTGGTGGAATCTCACGACCGTATGGGAAGTTGAACCGTTATAGGTCTCTGGTGGAATCTCACGACCGTATGGGAAGTTGAACCGTTATAGGTCTCTGGTGGAATCTCACGACCGTATGGGAAGTTGAACCGTTATAGGTCTCTGGTGGAATCTCACGACCGTATGGGAAGTTGAACCGTTATAGGTCTCTGGTGGAATCTCACGACCGTATGGGAAGTTGAACCGTTATAGGTCTCTGGTGGAATCTCACGACCGTATGGGAAGTTGAACCGTTATAGGTCTCTGGTGGAATCTCACGACCGTATGGGAAGTTGAACCGTTATAGGTCTCTGGTGGAATCTCACGACCGTATGGGAAGTTGAACCGTTATAGGTCTCTGGTGGAATCTCACGACCGTATGGGAAGTTGAACAGATTTTTTAAAAAAAAGTAAATCTCCATACAACAATGCCACAGAAACGACAACTTCGACTGGACGTTTGTATGACGTCGTGTGTTGGACTGGATATTTATATGATGGACTGGACGTTTATATGACGTCGTGTGTTGGACTGGATATTTATCTGATGGACTGGACGTTTATATGACGCCGTGTGTTGGACTGGATATTTATCTGATGGACTGGGCGTTTATATGACGTCGTGTGTTGGACTGGACGCTAATATGACTTGTGTGTTGTACTAGACGCTAATATGACTTGTGTGTTGGACTGGGCGCTAATATGACTTGTGTGTTGGACTGGACGCTAATATGACTTGTGTGTTGGACTGGACACTAATATGACTTGTGTGTTGGACTGGACGCTAATATGACTTGTGTGTTGGACTGGACGCTAATATGACTTGTGTGTTGGACTGGACGCTAATATGACTTGTGTGTTGGACTAGACGCTACTATGACGTTGTGTGTTGGACTATACGCTACCATGACGTCATGTGTTTGACTGGACAATAAGTATGACGTTGTGTAGTAGTACTTGTATATTGGTACTTACGACAGGAATTATTTGTAGAAATGGGCTGTTGTGGGGGGAAACAACCATTTAGGATTAAGTCGATGTTTACATTATTGGCGGAGAGAAGTGGGGAAGGGCGATGATTCACATCGAGGCTGCTACAGGTAGCATTCGATAAGCTGCTACATGTAGCATTCGATCAGCCTAAAGGTCGCGATCCACAATCTGGGAACCTTTGAAGTAAGTTATTAATAATTCAGTGGAACATATTAAATGCAGTGGGCAATACAAAATAAAAGGAGAGAGGGAGAGAGAGAAGGGGAGGGGAGGAGAGAGGAGAGAGAGAGAGGCGGAGAGAAAGAGAGAGCACGATACTTAGGAGTTTAGCTGCCGTTGGGGGAGGGGGGATATAGTGTGAAACGTTGGGGTAAAGGGTGTTTCTTGCAAAGGAGGGGGGAGGGAGGGAGGAGAGAGTAAATAATGACAATGTGTCAGGTGTCATGTTGACATATCAGGTGACGTCACTCGCCAGGTGAGCAGGCCCGTAAAAAAACAATCAGGGTGATTCAACCCCCAAGCCAGACGTCGGACGTACTTAATTTGACATTTGTTGTAACACCAGAGGGCGCTTGTACTAAACAAACGCGCAGCCACTCCAGGTCTTTTTTTGTTCTGTTACATTTACTTAGAGTCAATTTAGACCATGTTAATTGCACTTGTTGCCAATTTTAGATCTACCGTCCAAGTCAGATAGTAGATTTGATGAAACGGGGTCGTAGGATAAACAGGAGTGTATATGTCAGGACCGTAAGGGTAAACTGGGGTACCAGGGTCGTAGGAGGTGTCTCTGCCAGGGCCGTGAGGTAAACAGAAGCGTCTATTTCAGGACCGTGGGGTAAACAGAAGGGTCTATGTCAGGGCCGTGGGGTAAACAGAAGCGTCAGGGTCGTGAGGTAAACAGAAGCGTCTATGTCAAGGCCGTGGGGTAAACAGAAGCGTCTATGTCAGGGTCGTGAGGTAAACAGAAGCGTCTATGTCAGGGCCGTGGGATAAACAGAAGCGTCTATGTCAGGGCCGTGAGGTAAACAGAAGCGTCTATGTCAGGGCCGTGGGATAAACAGAAGCGTCTATGTCAGGGCCGTGAGGTAAACAGAAGCGTCTATGTCAGGGCCGTGGGATAAACAGAAGCGTCTATGTCAGGGCCGTGGGATAAACAGAAGCGTCTATGTCAGGGCCGTGGGATAAACAGAAGCGTTATTGTCAGGGCCGAAAGATGAATAGGAGTGCCTATGTCATGGCCTGCCTTTAGTCGATTATACCACTCGCCCTCAACCGGTCCCCCGGGCCCTGTTCTAATGGGTAGGTAAACTATGTGGTTGCCTGGGGCCTTCAGTTCTAAGAAGGAGGGGGGGCATGTCAAGATATTTTTTCCACGTCCCAATAAAGTTCATTTAATGTTCAATATGTTTGCTATTTGACCACGCTCTGAATCACGTTGTACCTCAGTTGGTGTTTACTAAGGGAAACTTTTTTTTTAAAAGTTAACAATAAAAATGTCAACATGTTAACTAATAAAGTCAATATAAACAAAAAACAATTAGAAAAAGTTGGGAGGAAAATAAAGAAACGGTAAGAAAGTCAACAGTCAAAAAGTGAACAGTGGATGAGCGTCAATGAAGAAAGTTAGATTAGACTTTTGATGATTTGAAAGAAAGACTGCTAGACTGTATACTATTGTTTATTTAATAATCATCAGTAAAAAAATGGTCTCCTGATATGGACGAAAACAATTGAAAGACTCTATCGATCTTTTTTAAAACTACTTTGATACATATCTTTATGTCCGAAATATATTAGGGTCAGAACAACTTGGGTACATATCTTTATATCCGAAATATATTAGGGTCAGAACAACTTGGGTACATATCTTTATGTCCGAAATATATTAGGGTCAGAACAACTTGGGTACATATCTTTATGTCCGAAATATATTAGGTTCAGAACAACTTGGGTACATATCTTTATGTCCGAAATATATTAGGGTCAGAACAACTTGGCACATATCTTTATGTCCGAAATATATTAGGTTCAGAACAACTTGGGTACATATCTTTATGTCCGAAATATATTAGGTTCAGAACAACTTGGGTACATATCTTTATGCCCACATGAGTTAAAGATTAAAATAAATGTCTACATTTGATTCTAATTTTATATTTTACGTGTCGATTTTTTAAAATGTACAAATAGTGGAAGCAGACAATATCCCGCCAGGAAGCTTAACCTGCCGCCAAAACCGCCAACCAGGAAAAACTAAAAAAAAAAAATGGAAGATTTTGGAGGGGTGAGGGAAGGTAGCAAAAGTGGGGGGGGGGGGTAGTTGGGAGTAAATGACTCAAAGTCAGTCAACGTTCCGTGTAATTACCACAGCTGGTCATTGTGGTCAGTTCGATTTATCTATTCTTGGGTTTGTCCTTTGGTCAGAGGTGGAAACCGTGTCTGCCCCGAGGACCTGGTCGCCAGCCGCCACCTTTGATCGTCTGATGGAGGTGTCGAACTTCATTGCGTTCAATGTCCTTACACTAGGTGTCGCCTCTTGCTCAAGTTGTATAGATCCTGTGAAAGTATTGGTCAAGGCAGAAAGTAAATGACACAAAGGAACCGTTACTGTTCTCGTTTTATCCATCTACATTTAAACATCGCGAGAAATTCGAGAAAACTCGCGAGAAGAGGAATCAAATCATCATAGAGGGATTGCACCAAATGGAAATATAAAAAAATAAAAACTATAAAAAGAGGGTGTTATTGCTACAAGTGAATGACCCATGAAAGAGAGAGGGTGGAGGGTAATGAAAGAGAGATGGGGGAGGGGTCGTCTTATCGCGTAGGCTCGCCCATGCACTTACCCAGATACCCCAAAAATATAACCCCCCGCCCCGGCCCCCCCCACCTTCTCACCACCACCACCAACACCTACCGCGACTATTGACTTTTTTTTATCATTAATTCTTTTCAGTGTTGTTGTTGGTGTGTATGTATGTGTGTGTATGTATGTGCATATGTATGTGTGTGTATGTATGTGTGTATGTATGTGTGTGTATGTATGTATATGTATGTATGTGTGTTAGGGTGTCCCAAAAAAATGAAGTTTTGAAATGTTGATGTCTCACCCCACAGAATATGTCTGTATGGTAACAGTAGTTAACCTGCGAAATTTCAGCTCATTTATTTAGAGGTCCCCCCAAGAGGTTTAAAGTTCCAGATTTTGGTGTAAAATCATTCGCGGTCAAATCTAATACAGCGTTAATGTTGCATTATATGCGAAACTGATATATTAAGTAACAAATTGATGCTTAGTATTGTTTATAATATTAAATGAAACAAAATATATAAATCTTGAATGGTTTATATTTTTAAATTTGAAATTTAAGTAAAAAAATTATGAAAAACAAATTTTATTCATTTTCTCAAGTTAATTCTTGAATCAATGTCAATCTGCTTGAAAAATAATAATAATAATAAGCAATGCAAATAAGCATTCCTGCTATTTATTTTGTACTTTGTACTGTAGGGTAGACAAAAATTTAAAAAACTTCTTCAAATTTAAATTTTAGCCAGCTGTTCACGATTACACTCTGCAAAATTTTTCCGATGTTTTTCAACCACTTGGAGCAAAAATTGTCGTTGTTCTTCATTCTTGGTGATACAGTCATTGAAATTTTGTATCAATGCTACACTTCGCTCTGCAGAGTCATTGATACAGGCCAGATTCTTTACAAAATCTGCTGCAACTTTAAAAGATGGTGTATCTGACCAGGCTTCAACAGGAACATCTAGAAAACTGGCATCAATGTTGGATGTTTCAAAAAATGTGGTAGAAGCACGCAAATCAACAACACTTTTTGATAGTGTTTTTATGAGATGCGGTCCACGTTCTGATTGCATTGTCCGAACAAGGCCAGTTTTTTCTTTGTCCGACAAAAGGGTTTAAAATAACGCAAGCGTCGACAGTTCCGGACTCAAGTACCACGAGTGACGCACCATCATTTTCAATCCAGTCGATCGAAGAACAGCATCATCATATTCGTATAAACGCTTTATCAACAAGATATCATTCACAGGTGCATCTGCGGTGAGCCTGCATGAAAACCATGATTGAAGATAAACACATATGGTAAACCGATTAAAGCGCTGAACACCTTGTAATTCTCGAGCTGTTAACTGAAAGATGGTTTCGTTACCTGCAAACAATAGTTTGATTTTCAATGCATAGATTACTTTCGCCATCCACCTTGCTCTATGTAGGGCACCAGGTCTGTGAATGCTGACATCAACCTCCAACCCAACCATTTGTGCAAATAATCATCATGTGAATGACTGAGCTCAAGTTGACATTTGATAAATTCTTTAATCGAATCAGACACGATTATCAAAGGGGCGGATCTGGCTTGGGTGTGTGGTTTTTAATTCTGGCCATTTTTCTCGAAACCTCTTAAAAAACAAAATCTCTGGTCCAGTGGATGGACCAAGACAAACATTGAATGCATCGGAAAGGAGTACTTCCAACATGTGATGACGGCATGCCATCCACAATAGATTACATCCCAGGGCTACTTCTTACACAGTGCAAGCTCCATTGAGTCTTCCAGTATTGGAAGCCGTAGTGTCGAAGCACATGCCAATGACCATAGATTCGCACTTCCAGGCTTTGCTATGTTCATATACTGCATCAGCAGCTACCCTTCCTGACCCGGACCCGGATGCTAACTTGGGAACACCAAGAAGCTTTGTAGTGCCATTGACAAGTGATGAGAGCAGGACAGGTAATCGATCGCCGTTGTTGGAAACATGTCCAGTAACATCGGGCAATAGCTTACCATCCCAATGTACAATTGATTTTGAGGAAATATAGTCTTCTTTTATACACGCTGCAGCTTGCTGACGACAAAGCTTGCGATGACGATGCATTGTGTTCTTGGACAATACTGTGTCAGATGTCAGAACACCAGCTTCGTTAAATGCGGATGCAAGTATCATTGTTGATTTTCTAATGCTGGTGTTCGTTCTGTCCAGCACTGCAGCAACTTTTGGTGATATGATGCCTGACAATTTAGCATGCTTAGTTTAAAAAAATTAAATCTTCAAAAAATATGCACATTGCTTAAATTTTGCACATTAGGTATTTTATATGTTTTCTAGCATTTATTACATTTTCTAATTAAGAATCACACAATTTCAACTCTAGTTAATGGTAGCAATGAGATAAATATAAGTATATTAAAACTTCATTTTATTCAACTATGGCATGCAAAAACTGCAAATTATTTGAGCCATGATTCGTCTGGATTTTTATGTTGGCCTAATACTGGAATTTTAAAAGCTCTTGGGGGACCTGTAAATGTTGTTCAAATGAGCTACAACTTCACCAATTCACTCATTGTATCCAAGAGACACATTTCAGGGGGTGAGACACCAAAGATTTAAAAAAAAAAAATTTTCGAGCATTTTTGGGACACCCTAATGTGTGTGTATGTATGTGTGTGTATGTATGTGTGTGTATGTGTGTGTATGTATGTGTGTGTGTATGTATCAGTGCCGGCCTTAGACATTTTTGTGATATAGGCAAGGACAAAAATGCCGCCCTTTTTAATTTCATTTTTCTAAGAAAACTCTATAAATGCTATTTATTTTGAAGTAAATCCAAATTATGAAAATAACAATATGATATATTTATAGTTTTATTACTGGTCTTCATTCTTCATAAACAATTTTTATAATTTGGCAACTTTAAAAAAAGTTAGAGTTAAATTTCCGACGACATTCGAACTTCGACGTTTTTTGAGCAAATTCGAATCCGACGGATTTAAAAAAAAAATCCGTCGGATTCAAATTTGAAAAATTACCGTTTTTAGATCAAACACGGTCGTAGAAATCGTAACTAAAATTTAAAAAAAACTAGAGATTTTTGAAAACCCTAAATAAAGAAAACAGATAAAACTAACTCTTGGACCCTTACTCAGCTATGTGTGACCAATTGGAGTGAGTTGGAATGACATTTGGAATAATTTGGAATGAGTTGGAATGACCTTGGAATGACGTTTGGAATGATTTTAAACGAGTTGAAATGACGTTTGAAATGATTTGGAATGACATTTGAAATGATTTGGAATGCCATTCTGAATGATTTGAAATGGTTTGGAATGAATTGGAATTACAATTGAAACGATTTGGAATGACGTTTGAAATGATTTGAAAGATTTGGAATTATATATAGATTTAGGTATATTATACACACACACACACATACACACACACACATATATGTATATTTATTGTTGCGTGCTGGATTAAGTGCGACTTCTATTATGTATTTAGTATCTTGTCTGCCTAGGGTTCTTTCACTCTGTAGCCACTCGTTCTATTGTAGATAGTCTAAATACAGAAGCTTTCAAACTTCGTACAGTAGTATTTATAACAGAGGCACTTGGGTTCCCTGTATATGGTAATATTTATTATAAACACAAGGTACATCACATGCAATGTGGCCCAACATCAATTTCATCACTTACAATAACATCAATATCAACTGATAATCTACTTGTGTCCACTCTGGACTCTATCTAGAAATCTAATGTCCTTTCACTCTGGTCACTAGCTTATATCAGAGACCGAAGTCGATCCCCGCCCCCTTTCAAACTAGGTCACGTGACTGGTCTCTTGACCATCGTCCTGATGCTAGCGCCAATTAGGGGAGGGGAGCGACAGTTGTTTCACCCCCATAAAAATTAGATAAGAAATACGAGAGAAGTAGAATTAAAGAGAATTTTATTGTATGCAAAGCATCTTGTACTGATGATTCGTTAACAATGTGGCTACCTGTGTTTTGTAATAGTTAATGCTGCTGTTCATGCAAAAGAAATGCTATAAATCCTCGTTTTCATGGGGGGGGGGGGCACGGGACTGACACCTTGGTATACTCCCTTTTAGCCAAGTGTTGACCCAAATCCGAATCCGCATTCGAATCCGACGGATTTATATTTGCCAAATCCGAATCCGACGGATGCGGATTTTCATCAGCTCCGTCACATCCCTAACATCGACAGTTACAAAGTTACAACAATAGTTACATCGACAGATACAACAACAGTTACAACAATAGCTACATCGACAGTTACAACAACAGCTACAACAACAGCTACAAAAATTGTTACATTGACAGTAATAACAACAATAGTTACGTCAACAATTACATCAACAGCTACAACAACAGCTACATCAACAGTTAAAAATAACAATGCTAGACTTTAAAGATGTGTAAATTATACGGACACGGAGTCTAATTATTTCACACCCATATAGGTCTCTGAATTTAAGACAGGTCTCTGTCCTATTTACACCAGGATTCTTATGATTCTTTGTAAATCTTCCTCACATCATTTCTTTCTGATGGAGATGTTTTTGGGGTGCAGTGTACATTGAGACAGTACGGGACACCACTTTAACTTATCACCCTGTACGCACGGCTATTAGAATGAAGTGATCGTTCCATTCTCGCTGAACGCGAGTGCTATAGAAGGAAATTAGAGGGATTATGTGCAGTTTAAACTGTGTGCGTGCGTGCGTGTGTATGTGTGGAGGGATGTGTGTGTGTGTGTGTGTGTGTGAGGGTGGGACATTTCAAGCAGCGTTTTAGTCCCATCGTGGACTTATCCATATGACGCTTTTCTATGGAGAGGGAAGAGGGGTAGGGATTTGCGTCTTTCAACATATCCACATAACAATGTCACGTGATTGCAGCACGTAACAATGTCACGTGATTGCAGCACGTAACAATGTCACGTGATTGCAGCACGTAACAATGTCACGTGATTGCAGCACGTTTAATTGATCGGTGGCCCTGACATTCTTTTGCCGCCGCCCCCTCCTCCCACCCCCTTTGTACGTAAATTCACTGATATAAATATTCAAACTAATCCCTATCTTTAAGTCTGACAAACTCCGCCGCATTCAGTTTTGTATTGTCAGAAACGCCACCTGGGTCACAGACATAATCTCTGTCACTCCCCCGCCCCACTTACTTCCCCTCCTATGCCCCCCGAGGGGGAGGGGGCAGCTGGGCATTCTACGTTGAACAATAAGCAGCTGGGCATTTATAAGCTTAATTTTTTTTTTTTAATTTGGTTGGTGGATTCGTCTTTTCTAAGTTTACGGGACAGTCTAACTCTAAGAGTGCTGAAAACTAAATGGGCGATGATTGTCTTAATTTAGTTCATTTCGTGAAGAATCTTTGATAACCATTTTTTTAAATGGTTTTTTTTTTATTAATAAAGGGAAGTAAGTAATGAAAAAGAACTTGCACATAATAATATCAGAGTTATAAGACTTAGATATAAATGTTTGCAGTAATTTTAAAAATTATTTACAGTTTTTTTTAAGTTTTAATTTCAGGGAGTTGTTTCCAGAATTTCCCTTTCAGAGATGACCAAAGCAATGACCAATTGTTGGGACTGTGTGACACAATGTATTTCTTAATCACTAGGCAAGGGCCTAGGTAATATAGCCTACAAAAAAAAACTAAACTGAATTCAAAAATGTTTCTTTTCTAACTGTTTTATACACGTAAAAGTATTCTGCTTTTTCACTATACGTATGATATAAAAAAATTAATTGTATGCCTATATTTCCTTTTGATTGACTATACACTAAACACTTTTTTAAAACAATTTCTTTTTCATGTGATTTACTGACGATGTTGGACTGAACTGCACAGATCTTAACGGAATAAACTTATCAATAATGTCTAAAATGTATTGACTTTGTTGTATGTATTGTGTTGTTTAGAAAGTGTTGACGTTTTTTCTACAAATCTGCACACATGTTTTTGTAAACAACCATCTTCAACTTTTATTAGTTACATTTAGCCTTCACAAAAACTTAGTACGCTTTAGAATAATGAAAAACAAATAAATTCATTTGCCATAAAATTAATTCGGCACTAATTATTATGATAAACACGTTTTATCTTGAGGCTATACAGCCTAACATCCTTCAATTTTATAAATAGCACACGAAACATAGAGACCAAGGCCAGTTGGTAGCAGACAATAACACGGTGAGGCGAGCGAGTTGTCCCTTTTCAATTGACGTCTACCGCCACATCACGATTGACCTGAATTTGGCCTTGTACTGTAGGAGGCATTGGCACGACCCAGTACTTTTTTGAAATATATAATTAACCGGAAGGCGGCACTCATTAACCGCGTGCGTCGTGGTCACTCCTGGTCAGCAGTATACATTCATCATATGTCTGTATTACTGTAGGCTCCCAAATATTACTTTGCATAGTCCCCCCCCCCCCTTTCTCCCGAGCCGAAATATAAAACGCATAAGTGCACACGTTTTGTGCCAGTAAGAGTATGAGTACAAAATACCCAAGGTACGAGTACAAGTACATTAGGAAAAAGTATGAGTACAAGTACATTAGACAGTATGAGTACAAGTACATTAGGCACAAGCATGAGTACAAATACATTAGGCACAATTATGAGTACAAGTACATTAGGAACAAGTATGAGTTCAAGTACATTAGGCACACTTATGAGTACAATTACATTAGGCACACGTATGACTACAAGTACATTAGGCACAAATATGAGTACAAGTACATTAGGCACAAGTACGAGTACAAGTACATTAGGCACAAGTTTGAGTACAAGTATCATAGGCACAAGTACCCAATGCACAAAGTATGACTACAAGCACCCAAGGTCCAACTGCAAGCAATCCATAAAACATATTGAACGTACCTGGTGTAACAGCTTAACACTCATCCCTCTTGTTGTGCAAAGCAGCTCCCCTCGTTGGCATACCACTCTTGCATCCACCGGCGGCGGAACGAAATATTTTAAGGGGGGGCAAGTCAAAATTCAAGGGGGGGCGGCGCCCCCCCTTGAAAATTTAAGGGGGGGGGCAAGACAAAATATGACCGAAAGACAAATTTTACCCCCTTAATTCAATAATAGAATATAGTAATTCTGTAGCAAGTATTTAATCGATATTATTACAAAAATAATATATAAAAAAAAATAAAAAATGAACATTGAGCACTTCTGTCGTCAACTGATACGTAATGTCAGTTTGTTTACAAATTTAATAGTGAAATTAGTTCAGAAAATTACTGATAATTATCATGAATGATGATGAACATGAAACTGAAACCGGAAACGAGAAACTCAATAAACAAAAAGTAATTTATGAAAAGATAATAAATAATTGTATTTTCTTTAAAAATTACATTTGCCGTCATTCGGTAGATGACAATACTTCTCTATACTTATAAGACGCATTTGCTGTCTGTCTGTCTGTTCCCTTAAAACTCAAGATCCAGACAACCAAATAACGTGACAAGATCCAGACAACCAAATAACGTGAAATTTGGTACACATACACAAAATTACATGGAGAATGTTCTTAAACAGGTTTCGTTCCATCTCAATGGGTACTTTAATTGTAATAAATTATTTTGGATATCGAAGACATGAAAATTGGCAAATTTTTACCCGATTTCAGGTTTTACGAGCTTCTCTCCCACCTAGCTAACTTACTATAAATATGATCGGTACGGGGAACCAAATATCACATTACTTACTATATCATTACATTCTATTTCTTCATCCATAGGAATTGTCATCTTTTGCTACAGTCATGCCTAAGAGAGAGAGAGAGATAGATAGGGAGGGAGGGAGAGAGGGAGGAGAGAGGGAGGGAGGGAGAGAGAGGGGGGAGGGAGGGAGAGAGGTGAGGAGAGAGAGAGGGAGGGAGGGAAAGAGAGAGAGGGAGAGAGAGAGAGAGAGAGAGAGAGAGAGAGAGAGAGGAACTGCCAAAAATGTTGTGTATCACATTGCTTTAAGATAAATGTACCCTTTTATTGCATGTAAATAAACCCTTTTTTACGCGTCTTTTTTAAAATCTTAATTAAACGTCAAATTACGCTTCTTAAATAAACAGAAAACCTTATTTTAAACCCGGGAAGAGCCGGGTACTTGCAACTAGTTTTAACAACAACTCTCAATAATGTGATTACTGTAAAATATAAATTAATCATAATTTCTTTCAAATATTAAATTTAAGAAATAAATCAAATGAATTATGAAAATGAAAATGACACATGTAAACTAAATGAATTACAAAGTTAAAATTTTAGGGGGGGGGGCAGACTGGAAATTCAAGGGGGGGGGCGCCGCCACCCCTTAAAAGTTTTAGGGGGGCGCTGCCCCCCTGAACCCCCCCCCCCCTGCTCCGCCGCCAGTGCTTGCATCACCTGACACATTAGTAACAGCGATGTGATGTCTCTTTATGTAGTGGATGGGTTTTTATTTCTGGTATTATCTAGTTGCTTCCGTTTGTTCAAACTGAATTAATAATAGTTTTTAATTTTTTTCCAATTTAATAAAACAAATCTAACGCGTTTCTCTTCAGAATTAACAGCAACAAGAGAAAGGTTTAACAGCAACAAGAGAAACGTTTAACAGCAACTAGAGAAACGTTTAACAGCAACAAGATGTGTATTGGGAGGGGAACGCGGGGGAACGACGTTCCCTTACCTTTTTTCAGGACCGGAAAAAAATAGTTTACTGAAAATAGGATTTTTTTTTGCTCCCACTATGCGTTCCCTTACTTCTTATTTTACCAATACACTACTGCGTTTAAGAGCAACAATAGAAACGTTTAGGTCGAAAATGTTCGATTTTGCCAGATTTTTTTTTATGTACAAGTAAGCCTACATATTCTGAGGTCACGACATATGTTTATGGTGTACTTAACTTGTCTTAACGCTGTGACAGAATCTCTAACTCATGCTGACCTGCTTCAGGACTCTGGGTCAAAAGTCAAAGTACACATCATGTATCATGTACTGAGTAATCAAGCTGTAACCTGCACGTGACATTCAAATGATGCCGGCGATTAGCATGGACGATGGTCATTAAAATACATTTAACTCCGCGAGATCTTTAACTGTTTATTAATGAAGGCTGCAGGTATTGTGAATTTATTACTGTGCATGCAAATGTATATAAAAACTTGAAGTCTCAAGTAAATTTTTTGTGATGCAATATAGGTAAGTGCTAAAGATTCATTTGGTGCATAAGTCCTTACACCGAAATGAACGGCTAAATCGGGCTAAAGATAACTTCATTGGCAATAAATGGCATCGGCTAGCGGTCTGCTACCGTAACTTACACTTTACAAAAAAAAAAAATGATTTGAGTGTACTTCTTAGTTCTTGTTATTACTAGGACTACTAAAAAATGTGTTTGTTACCTAAACAGTGGATTTAGCGACAGATTTCCCAACAATTTGTGACAAAGGTAATAAATATGTTGTTTGCAGTTTGGTATCGACTATCGTCTGCTCTATCTAATCACAACAGCAGCCGATCAGCGAAGAAGTGGGACAGTCGGACTCAAACCGACGATCTTATCGAAGTAGTTATTTATCAATGTTGATGAATTTTAAAACTTTTAAAAACATACAATCTTACGCAGGATATTGGAGTGCTTAAACGTTTACTTCATGATTTGATTTGTGTGTTTTACTCATGAGTTTGTAGACATTTTTTGTGTAAATAGAAAATTTTTCCACATTATGAACCTGAAAAATAAGTTCACTGATTTATTTATGTTATTGAGATAAACTAACATATGGTTTCTCTCGAATAGTGCCGACGTCATCATTTTGACTTGGATATTAAGCAAAATAAAAAAAAAAAAGTAAAATTATATGAAACTTCACAAACTAAAAAAAAGATTTATTGGAATCTGTGAGTAGTCAGTGACAGTGTACTTGAATTTTCTATTGATTAAAATTAATGTAACTAATGTAATACTAGTCACAAATCAAATTAAAGTCTTTAATATCTCTTTGCCATTTGTAATTACTTATTTGTTTGCTTTTATTTTACAAATTAAACCAAATGTCATCTACTGGACAATATGTCCACATGTCTGGTGATAATATATTCTGAAACCTATTATACTTAGTGGAGTCATTACTGATATTAAAATATCTTTAATTAATTATAGTACATCAGCTAAATCCAGTACAAAAATATCCTTTAAATAGCCTGCACATCCTTATGTTATAATCATAATCTGTGGTCGATCGGTGACAAATAACTGAAGTCTGAAATAACTAAAATCTTTCACATATAGATCTAAAAGTATTGTCAAGAGTTGAAAAAAAATCAAATGTATTCTGAGATAAATTTTATTGGGAAATTTTGTCACTGCTGTGCTCATTTAAATTTTTTTTTTTACTTTCGTGGCTTTACAGACAGATAATTCTGCCTCTGTACAAACTAATTTTGCTATTTTCTTTGCGTCCATCAAAAGCTGGTTGAGTCCATCATAATTTCTGATAATTTTTGAGTATTCACCTAGATTTATCAAAGATTGAAATGAAATTGGCCTGTTTTGAATGTTTTAATCTCAGAAAATTGTATCTTTTTAGGTAAATTATTATGCCATAAATGTCTAGTCAAATTTATGAGCATCCCAAAAGGCTTTTCTTTAAAAAAGTAAAGACCCATTAAAATTTGGCTGTAGCCAAAAACATGAACAAAGTTCATTCAAAATAATTGTTTCTTGGGTTATATTTCATGTTTAAATGTTACAGATATGACATTTCAAGTTTGTTGGAAATCACAGTTTTAGCGAAATGACTTTTTCTACATTTGGGATTAAAAGATGTAGGGGTCTTCTAGTGGTAGTAGGTGGAATGCTCATTCATCTGTCTTTAGGAACACTGTACACATTTGGTGAGTAGAAATGGCTTTATAAATATTACATCTTTAAATGTCTTCACAGGACACTCTTTACAGTATCAATCATCTTTATGTATCTCATGAATAATAAAAAATGCTATTCACAGCCATAGCTTATATACATATTTTTTCTAACATTGCACAGTTTTTTGTACGAGTATATGTATTAATATGTTGTTGCAGTTAATTTTATCAGGCTTTTTTTAAAGATTGTCAACTGCTATTGTGGCTTTTATACTAAATATCAAATAAATTCTATTGTGTATATTACTTGTATGAACATTTAGAGTATATTTTGTTTGTCTTGTTAATTTTTGTTTATGTCTTACTAGGAAATCTGAATCCTTACATCACTTCATTTATGAGAAGTTACGGGTCGGCCTTCCTTCACTGACCTACACAGAATGCACATGGGTGTTTGCGCTAGCTGCTATGGGTCAAGGAGCCTCTATGGCTCTGGGTGGACTCATAGAGAAAAGAATTGGTCCAAAACTGACAGCTTTGCTTGGAGGCTGGTGTATGAGGTAATTTAGTTTATTGACAAAAGGGAACATCCATAATTTTATTAAGAATTTTTTCTTACTTTGGAAAATTAATTTTGCACATTTTGTCATCTCCAGTTGATATTAGGGTATATGGTATAGCCTATATATACCAATAAGTTATTAAGCTAATCTCTCATTTTATTTTCTTATTGATTTATTGATTCACCACTATTAAAACTCTTTATTGGGTCAATTCACCACTATTAAAACTTTTAATTGTATCACTTCTTCCCCACTATTTGCTACATTTTTTTCACTATGAAAACATTTTGACTATTGATTCTATCTATAAACAGCTGGAAGAAAACTATTTACTTAACTTGTCTATGTACATTGCTTGACAAGATTGTGATGCTTACCAATTATTAGACTTAAAAAAATGTGTTGTGATTAGTTAAACCTACTAATAAAACTTTCATATTAATCACGTCTGGTTTGTTTGGATTTCAGCCTCGGTGTTATGCTGACATACTTTGCAGATCAAGCAGTCCTTTGCTCTCACCATCATTACATATGGTGCAGTTTTTGGGTTCGGCATTGGAATAGTTTATGCCATACCTTTGGCATGCTCCATGAGGGTAAACAAGTTATAAATTATTGACTTAACTTAAAGATTAAAACAGATTAGGCCTAAATGTTCTATATTAATTCTTTTAATCTAAGATTTTTGATTTCTTTTTTTCTAAATTATGCTAATATTTATTTGTATATAAATATAGATCAATAAATATCTATACAGTATTTATGTTTTTATACACATAACATATAAAACACTTATTATTTTTTTCACAGTGGTTTCCTGAGAGGAAAAGGGTTGGTGAACGGGGTTTGTCGTGGCAGGATTTGGAGGAGGAGCATTCATTTTCAATCAAGTCCAAACGGGTTTTATAAATCCAGACAATTTGAAGGCAGAAAAAAAGATGTTAATGGAGAAAAGTTTGTGTTTTTTATTACATATTCTATCATCACAGCTTAGTTGCCATAAATATTGTTGACTTGTTCTTATGAAATTTATTACATTTATTTTTTTCTTAATAATATTTTTTAACAGGTAGTAAAAAAATTATAACTTTGTGTAATTTAAGTTATAGGATCTTACTGTATTGCCTTTATTATTTCATACATGTATTTGAGGATTCCACCAGCAGAACAGACATAGTCGCAAAATGAGATAAATCAAGTTACTTCTCCATTACCTCACTGGAATATTTTTCTACACCAATACATTTGGTGGAGATAGTTTTTATGGTGCGGGACACTTCTGTAATGAAAGCATCACTCATTCTCTTTATCTTACCTTTGTGTATGCGTTTCCAAATATATTTTACGTTTGTCTTCATCATGTTGCTTCCTGTCAATGTTATGTTTTGTAATTTAAGCTCATGTTTGACACAAATAATACATTAACATAGAAAGACTAAGTGACAAAGACTATACTAGAGATAAATTGTAAAAAAAACTTTTATTATTGAATGGGGACCTTGATGCCATGTAGAATTTGTTGAGTGTGGTACAAGACATTTCTATTTGCTAGAAATTAACTTTGTTGAACATGAGAGAAATGTTGTACGAAAAGATCCATCGGCAAGCTTCAACCTGTTTGTAGTAGACACTCTGTGAAAAGGTATAAAGGAAGTGTTTAGAAAGAATATTCAGTGGATTAGTGAGAGTCATTGTCAGTCCCAGCACTAGTTTTAGTCCATATAATTGTTGAATCAAGCTTACATAAAAAAAAACCTGTACATGCTGCACCAGAGACTTGTGTTCTTTATTTTGGACATCAGGAGAGAGCAGTGTGAAATAAACTATTGTCCACTCATCACAAACTGAACTATCTCATACCTCAAGACTGTTTTGGAAGGCATAAATTATGCTGGCCGGAGCCATAACAAGTTGGGTACTTTCATTATAAACTGTGTTATCTCTGACCATTATATAACAAAGATACTAAACATAATCCAAATCTAGTTTCCCCCTGAAAACTAAAAATATTCCATAGATTAATAATCAATGAAAAAAAAAAAGAAACATCTGTGAGTTTCAGTAAATTTAGAAGTGAGTCACCTCTGTGATGGTGGTGATGGAAACATGTCACTATAAAAATCTTCCCAACAGAGTTCAAATGGATTACATATATAATACTTACTAGGAATAACTAATTTCACACAGAAAGAGCGTTAATATCTTGCAGGTGCATACTTAAATCGATATTTTGCGCTTTTTGATTTAGTGTTGGTTCATGGAAAGAGACAATCAGTTTGTTAATAATTTAACATAGCCTATATGAAGGACATTTGACAAATTTAAGTGAGTTAATTTGTACTTATACAGACAAATTTAATATTAAACTAAAAAGTGTAATGCATGCTTGTAAGTGTAGCAAACAAAACTTGAAAGAGGATGTAATGTTTTCAGATTCGAAAATATTTCAAAATTGCAAAATAAAGTTGAAGATCAGTTTGCTAATGTCACACTCTAAGGGTTGGTTCTTCATGTAGACTTGAACCAAAGTTTTAAAGACATGCGCTCTCTTATTTGATATTTCATACCATGTATTTGGAGATTATTGTATCCTTACTATGAGTTCACAAAAGAGGAATTTAAACTAATCTTATAAGTTATTAAATTCCTGGTTATAAAAACAGATCCCAATTTTATATGCCACATTATGGATTATTGTACAGTTGATGATTTTTCTGTCTATTTCATTTGGTATACTTTCATCACAAACAAAAAAAGAAATTGACCAAAATTAGTGCACATGGAATTTGCAGTCATTACTAACATTGAGACGGACACAACAGATTTACGGGCTTTTTCATTTGGGGCGCAACTAACAACTGAGTGTGGGTGTGTGCATGGGTCGTTTGGAACTACTGGTCTAGTGCTACTCGTGCTTACAGTCATTTTTCCCAGAATTAAATATACTGTGCGTAAGTAATCTGGGGGATGCTTGGGACTTGAACTTTAAGTTCTCGGTCTTTTGTTCTAGAAATAAAAATGCCTGGCAATCCTTGAATAACTCTTCTGCCCCGTCCTAGTTCACACGTTTACTACTTGTCACGCCAATCTTGTCAACAATTGCTTCTAACAATGACATGGGATCATTACAATTTCAGATTTCGATCTAATTTATTGAAACATTAGTAGTTCGCGAAAAGAAGCACTACCCAGTCTATCCTGGTGTTGCCGTTTGACCTACTTAAATGTTGTAACGGTCTGTTTTTTGTGGGGGCTGCGCCGAAACAGTCGGCGCGAGATCGGGCGGTATATGAATCGCTGGTATAGGTCGACAAGTGAGTGGATAGGTCGACATGAGTGGATTAGCTGGTGTGGCACGAGGCGCGGATAGCTATAGGTCGACAGTGAGGGATCGTTATAGGTCGAAAAATATTTTTTATTTGTCTACTTTCTAACGTCCAATAACGCTGGTTTAAACATCAAGTTTATTGACAATAGCATAACTTAACATCAACAAAACACCGCACTCCAGCAAATCGGCTTCAACTATCGTCTTAGTTGTAGCCACGGATGACTCCCGCTCCTTGCCACTGTGTCGGGGCGCAATATCATCTAAAAGCAGTGTTTGTCCGGGTTCCGCGGGTCTGGCAATTCCTAGGTTGTTGTGTTCATGAATTTAAAATAATAACAAATAACAGACCGCATGAGTAGCCCGTGAACCTGCACTGCCCCATGCTATGCATGCGCACTCTACGGTTATTAGTTGTTGCACTTTGTTTACCTCCATATCTTCTGCCCTGTTGTTGAGTGCGTACGGCGTCGCACGTTCATTTTCACTAATTTTAAATCTAAATTATTCTAAATGCACTTTTACCGCTAACATGGAATGATTTAACAAAAAAGAAGGTTAGTTGAAGCTCACGCCACTGAAAGAATGCCTGAAGCTGCATCCGAATATAGAGATAATGGTGCAGAAAATTATGCTGCCGATTCTCGTCGTAAGATTCGTCGCGTTGTTCATTTGCCATGGACTACTTGACAGAGATCGCTTTCCTTTGTTTCATTTTTGTGGGGAACAGCCGCGCCATGGCGGCCAGCCAAATCGGAAACGACACTTGACTACACAATACCCGGGGTCGCAGCAAAGAAGATGTCGCGCCTCGAGAGAGCACTCGCTCAAAAAAATCGCCATTCGAAAAAGTCAAGATTGTCGAGAAAAACTTGCATAGCTTGTTGCCGCAGAGATTGTGTTAAGAAAATGAAATCACATACTATCGCTGAAACAGTTATTTTAATTAGCGTGCCAAGAGACAGTTAAAATTATGTTTGATACAAACTGCCGTATCTGAAATCGTTTAAGATTCCACTAAACAATACAGAGTAGCAGGCGTATAGCAGATATGTCAACTGATTATATTATTCTGTCGAAGATTATACCGTGGATTGCTGCACCTTCGCGGGATGAGATCGATGCCAGTGGGTGAAGCTACGTTGGGGTTTTTGTACAGCATATTACGTTGAGGATTTCTTCTGCTGTAAAGAGCCGTCGGAACGAGACGGGCGTATGTTTGCAGTCCGGCGAGGGCCTGCCGCATTTGCACGGATGGTGCTCTGCAATGACGGGAAAACGTCAAAGGTTGTCTCGCTCGGTGACAAACGAATCCAGATATCGGGCACCCACTGTTCACACAGAGAGAAGGCTAAAACAGTGGGAGAAGAAAATCAGTACTGGACAAGGTGGTGAAAATAGTTAATTACATGAAGATGCGAGACCTTTAAAGTCGCTTGTTTGCCAAACTTTGTCAAAGCATGGAAGCGAACAAGCAGTCACACTTCATTCAACATATAGAGTCTCGTGGAAAGTACTTATGAGTTGAGAGAACTTTTGGCGTCTTGTTCCCGTGAAAAACTGAAATAAAGCCTCTTAAATTTTTTATACCGGCAAAAATCAAGCTTATCTGGCTGATATTTCAAGAAATTCAACATTGGGTAAGCAGAAATGAACAAACGCTTTCTCAGAACTGTTGCCGTGGGAAGAAAGCGTAGCCGGGGAATTTGGACAGCCTAACGTTATCACCAACCACCAACATTACTCTGCCGTTGATCGTCCACCACTTGAAAGTTGTTCAGCAGTCCGCTTCCATCAATATCTGGGTGATCGGTATGACCGTTGTATAACTATTCATTGAACTTGAACTGCGTGAAGGACAGTTTACTTTGAAAAGAGAAAGAGGAGTGGCTAAGGCCAGTAAGTGACAGAACACTTAACTCAAGCATGCAGAAGCTCAACATGGACATAGTTGCTGGTGAGTACCCTGCAATTGCCGAGTAAAGCTTTGCGACTCCCTCTTTGCCGCTTTTCCACCTCTTACATGTGCGAGTTTGGATTTACCATGAATCATCAAACACAAGAAATCTATATCTCGTCGAAGAAGAATAAATCTATCCAAAATTCGGCCAATACAGCTGCTGTGCAGAGAGTCAGCACAATGTTCACACTGAAGCTGTACTGACCAAACATGCATCTATCATTGTAAACTGCATTTATTGTCGATGATGTATGTTGAATGAATAAATAAATAATTAGTCCTGTAAGACTTAAGAACTGTTGATTAATGGTAGATCGAAAATATAAGGTCATGATATAAAGGGTATACATAGAACCCACCAGAAATCTGGACGATATATTCCTGAATAAAAAGGTTGGTCTAAAGTATTTGTTATTAAGTAGTATGAATACATATCCAGTGATGCGTAGTAGGGGACTATAATCTTCGGCAAAAGCGCGCCAAATGGCAGCCTACATATATATTGGTATGGTTTTCGAATGGGAGTGGGCGCGCGTGCGTACAGCCTTAAAGTGCGGATGCAAGCTTGCTACGCCACGTCTTCAATGCCGCCTGATATTTCCTTAGAAAATTCAAGATTTGAGCGTTAATTTTTTTATGCCTGTTTGGCACAGAGAATTTTTCACAGTACTTTGTTTCTCTTTTATTTTCCACGATTTTCATATCGTTGTATAACTGCTCCAGATATAAAAAGGCTAAATTGGCAACATACTCACATTACGTTAAAGGGGAACAGTCCAATCCAGATTTGATGTCAACAAATGGTGAAAAAATTTCTTTTCACACACTACACCTGTCAGCCGACATAAAACAGGGTGACAGGTTAGATGGTCAGATCGGATATTACAGTGTTCGAATACATAGGAATGACACCGACCAACACACGCAGTGAATGAGGTCGACACAATCGCGGCTAGATCCAGCGAGAATGCTGTGGTGGCTTGGAACAAATAGCTCAAGACCAGTTCGCTTAGAAGTTTATATGTTACCGCCTCCCAGATAGTTTAACAATTAGACGGATGGTTAGTGCCGACAGGTGCTTGAGCTGCTTGTTTCGCTGTAAATGTATGGGTTTTCATTTTTCTTATTCATTGTTCAAGAAAAAGCTGAATTATCCAAATGTTTTAGATCGCTAAAAATAATGCGCGAATTCGGCATTAAAAATGTTGTTGGCAAACACTGGTCGTCACACTCCGCCTTTTTGTAGACAGCTTCAGACGCCGCTGTCTGTGGGTGTTCTGATCGGAGCGTATGCCACGTGACGTGGCACAGAACGACTCAAGTCGGGTGCGCATAGTGATACCAGCACTTCTGACTTTATTCCGTGCAGATATAGATATAATTAACTCCTGGTTGGCGGCCTGCTGAGCAATGCAAGGAAAAATGAAGTAACACAAATTTGTTATCCGCGAAAGTCCATAACATTATCGTTTCTAAATATCCTGTGGGCCTCGGGTTGGGGAATGACTATGCCAGTAGAGATTCATCTCAATTTATACAGTTGAAACATTTCTGAAAGTGGCACATCGACGTCATGTCAGGTCTCAGGTGTGCCGAGCTCAGTGTGTGCCATATGATAAGGCGCAACGTTCTTTACCTGCCTTGGTCCGAGGAACAATCTTCATGGGGAGATGGATTGGCGTAACCTTTTTCACGGGCGATTCATGACGGATGTCGGCATACAATTAATTTTACATTCTACTGGAAGGAGAGGGGGTTTAGAGAGCTAGGGAGAGGGGGGGATGATATACCAAAGTAGTGGGTGTTATGAAGATGTCTTAAATACAGTTTGTAATCACTGGGTCCTTCCAGTAAATGGGAAAAAGACCGACACCTAGTCAGAGGACATTCAAAACTTTCTAGTTAAAATATTTTCCCCCAAACAAATTTACTGCACATCCTTTCTAAACATCTCCCCTTTCACACGCTAATTTATTACATAACTGTACCCGTCTCCCACTATCGCCGCTTCTCTTCATAGGTATCTTTTTTCTTTGTGAACATCCGAGATTGGCCTGTTTCTCACTAGTCAACGGTCTCTCTCAGTGCCCTGACACGGACGCCATGTCGATCTTTTCTACCTGGTCACTATGACACCCCCTCCTGCGTGCTGACCGCCCTGACTCATGTTAATGATCTGAGTTTGTTCCTGAAACACACTCAGCACACCCTGTAACACAGCTGGTGACTGTCATGTTTGCCTGAGTTTGTTCTGAATCCTGAAACACAGCAAGACCCTGTGTCACCAACTGAGACTGTCAGTTTGGCCTGAGTTTGTTCCTAAATCCTTGAAATAAATTGCAAGGTTAGTGGGTCATTTACTTTCAGCTGGTGACTATCAAAGTGTTTGGCCTGAGTTTGTTCAAATGTCCCCAGGCAGATGGATTTTTTGGTACTGTATCAGCACACTGCATTTGGTACTTGTAGTTGTACTCGCGTATTTCAATTTATTAACCTTTTGTAGGCTTGTATTATAATACTGGGTGTTTGTACTTGCACTTGTGTACTGACACATTTGTAGTCGTACCAGCACACTGGGTATTTGTATCTTGTACTGGCACACTGAGTATTTATTGGGTAGTCGTACTAGCACACTGGGTATTAAGAATTTATACTGGCAATACAGGGTATTTGTCCTGTAGCTCGACATCAGTAGCGATAGTTGTACACAGTTTGTTTCTCCTTATCTATGTTGACAAGTTCAGTATAACACTTTACAGCTCCAATTATAACGCTCATGCAACATATTGCACGTAACAAAGCCATCTACCAATATTTTGTTATTTAAATCTTGTCTCTTGGACGTAGTCACAGACTGTGTTTAAAGACAATCTTCCGTGTAGAAATAACCACCAACCCTTTAACTTTACACCCTTTTCATACCCCTTTGAAAGAACCGATGGCAACCATCATGCCTGACCAAAATAATGGCCGTGTACTTGTCTCCCCCGCCTGTCCATCTTCCTGGCGCCTGAATTTAATGGCTATTATGTCCACCAACGGTCAGCACTTGACGTAACTGATCATTTTGGTTATTTATCTTGACCGTATCCGGTCATTTATAAAGTACCATGCCCGGTCGCTCAGGGAATGAATGTAATTCTATAGAACCCACACCTATGTTCACCCACTGACATGGATTGATGTGGGAAAAAGGGGAAGAACGGGCCAATAGTATAAAAGGAGGTGAGTTTTTCTGATCGGGAGCCAGCCTGCCGCGGTCCTCCACGTACGGGCACTCCCGACTTGTAAACTTAGCATACAGCTAAGATCTCTTTTCAGAGCTATATGTATTTATGTTTAATAAACCCAAGTGTTGGTCACTGTATACGTATCCGATTTGAGTTGTTTCGCGTCTGTTCGTCACGTGGCTGTACACAAATATAAATTATTTGACCTCACGTATTCATTTCAGGACTTTAGAGTACTTATAGACAACGTCCATCACAACAGTCGACTAGTGCTTGTGACAACGTCCATCACAACAGTCTACATTCTAGCTTGTGACAACGTCCATCACAACAGTCTATATTCTAGCTTGTGACAACGTCCATCACAACAGTCTACATGCTAGCTTGTGACAACGGCCATCACAACAGTCTACATTCTAGCTTTTGACAACGTCCATCACAACAGTCTACATTCTAGCTTGTGACAACGTCCATCACATATCTTACATTCTTAGTCATTGTCGGTCTATTATTCTAGCTTGTGACAACGTCCATCACAACAGTCTACATTCTAGCTTGTGACAACGTCCATCACAACAGTCTACATTCTAGCTTGTGACAACGTCCATCAAAATTTTTTGAATAGTCTTGAGATTTGCTTACGGCTCTAGAATTCTGGCTTACATATTGAGTCTTGAGTACAACGTTTTGTATCACACAGTCTATTATTCTAGGCTTGCAGCGAACGGTCCTCAATCATGAATAGCCTGAGATTTTTGAAGCGCAGTATTAGAATGGTCCTATCATGATGAGATTCGATAATGAGCTTTTAGATGAATGGTTATCATCTTAAATAGTTCAATTTTTTTCACAAAGTTTGTGTGACAACCATCAATGTAGTCTTAGACTTAGCTTTGAGGTCGTTCATCACAACAGTCTATTTAATTCTAGCTTGTGACATGTCTATCACAGTCTACATGTTGTATTGCCAATACAAATAAAGTCTACATTCTAGCTTGTGACAATGTCCATCACAATAGTCTACATAGCTTGTACCGTCCATCACAATATCCATATTCTAGCTCGTGACAATGTCCATCACAATAAAGCTTACATTCTTAGCTTGTGACAACATCTAATGCCGACAAAATTAGATACGATGAATATAGGACGAAATTATTTGTTAATGAATAGAATGCACTTGAAATGAAAAATATGTAGCAATATCGTGTGTTGTTAATTTTTATCTGATAATATTTTGATGTTTTCATGGAAATTGTAACTATAACAGGTTATAATAATTAATGAATATTGTTAGATTGTAGATAGCCAACATTGACAATTAAAATAGATTGGTTAGGCGTCATTGATAAGTAGCTCAGATTCAATATTAGGCAAACATTGACAAGTATTGTACCAGATTGAACATAGGGTTAACATTGACAATTAATCATTTTCTACTAAGTTTGTATTGACTCGGAGAAATTGTATTTACAATGTCCAAACAATTACTGCATACCTTGTGTTAGTGCAACTATAGTTTTAGATCTAGACATGCCAGAAAAACTAAAATTCGATGCCGATTAAAAAAACAAGAAAATCTTTAGATTTCTTTCGAGCGCTCCCGTCCTATTTATCGATATAAATCCACACTATGTAACAAAAAGGCAATTCACGTTCGTATTAAAACAGACCTGACAATTCATTTTAATGGGAAACAAAATAAAGACATTTCAGTTCGATGCGACAAGTGATATGCATGTATCACACAAAATCACTGAAGTGAAATAGCAATGATGGTTGAATTCGTGAGAGGTGCTCATTGATAGAAGGGGAGAGGTGCTCACATGATAATGAGAGGTCCTCTCATTGAATGTGAGAAACTCATTGATAGAATGTGAGAAGTGCTCATTGACGGAATGCGAGAAAGTCTATCCAAGAATGTGAGAGGTCCTTCATTGATAGAATGTGAGTAGTGTGCTCATTGATAGAATGAGAGGTGCTCATTGTCAGAGAGGTGCTTCACATTGATAGAATGTGAGAGGCTCTCATTGATAGAATGAGAGGTGCTCATTGATAGAATGTAGAGGTGCCCTCATTGATAGAATGTGAGAGGTCCTCTCATTGATAGAATGTGAGAGGTCCTCCTCATTGACAGAATGTGAGAGTGCTCCGTTGATAAAATGTGAGGTCTCACGGATAGAATGCGAGAAGTCCTTCATTGATAGAATGTGAGAGGTGCCTGAATGAGTGCTCTCATTGATAGAATGCGAGAGGTCCTCTGGATAGAATGTGAGGTGCTCCTACTGATAATGAGGCTCTTCCATTGATAATGTGAGAGGTGCTCATTGGTCGTGAGAGGTGCTCCCTTATTGATAGAAGTGAGAGGTCCTCTTCATTGATAGAACAGAGGTGCTCATTGATAGAATTGAGAGGTCCTTTGAGAATGTGAGAGTGCTTCCTTTGATAGAATGTGAGAGGTAAGCTCATTGATAGAATGTGAGAGGCTCATTGATAGAATGTGAGAGGTCCTTCTCATTGATAGAATGTGAGAGGTGTCTCCCATTGATAGAATATTCTGAAATCATAAATCTGATTCGACTGGGACAGACATACATGCTCATATGAATCATAGCTCATTATGTGGATGAATCAATAATGGCGTAGGTTGCAATATAAATTAAGCATTCTAATATGCGTAATGCCTTTAGAACCAAAAAACTTAAACATGGAGATAGAATATTTTTTTGAATATGATAAGAACGTCGATGATCCATAATCATAGAATGAAATAGCAGAAACACAAAAAATTTTGTTGTTGACAGTGCAAATTGTAATTTACTCAACCCACAATTGCAAAAGTCACGACACACACCAGAATATTATACATACACAAAATGTCACACTTGGTTACGAATATACATTCCATATTCTACCTTCCTCTACCTTATCTGCTATTGAGACTACTATTTTAGCCATTTTCAATTACTTTTCTACATTACTCCAGGTTTGTTTGCTAGCTGCTTACCTACGTTATCTTGACTCGACCGCATGAAAAGATAGATAAATTATGTCCGAGTTTAAATGATGAATTTGAGATTTGTGCTAATAATGAAAATTGAAAAGAAAATTTAGTCGTAAAAATAGATGAAGTTTAAAGTTAGTAATGATATAAAGTTTAGTTAAAGTAAAATAGATGAAAGTTTAGTTAGTAATGATATATAGAGTTTAGTTAGTAAAATAGACAAATTCTAGTTAGTAATGATATATAAAAGTTTAGCCAGTAAAAATACATAAAGCAGTTAGTAATGATATATTGTTACGTAGAGTTCTACATAACATTGTAACTAAATATGTGACGTGGTGAATGTTTCTTTTATACTTAGATATCTATCTTCACTAATGTGCCTATATGACTTTTACACAGCCACAACATAGCAATAAGCGTATACTAATATATCAATGCCAACGCTTGTCTACGAACACAAAACATATGAGCTTGGGTGGTTACTAACATAGATGAATAGATATACAATATATATAAGTCCTTGTCTAGTTATATCTTACGTCTACTACATATCAACTATTACACTGAATCCCAATTACCTACACTAATAAACTACTGTATGACTGTCGTAGCACTGTACTACAGCAGTCCAAGGTAACTAGTATCTTGTCAAAATAATAAAATAGCTACGTCAGGGGGGCGGGGTTACTACTAAATATTTAATTGCTAAGACCCGACTCCAGCGGTAACCTTGGAATGCAGAATGACGTTAGACGGGGCGTTAGCGCGGGGGGCGGGGGGCTCACACAAAAAATCTACACGTCACTATTAAAAATTTTTCCTAAGTTTTACATCGTAAAATAAACTATATCATGAAAAATTATTATAAACAATTATTTAATTTAAATATAAATAGCAGGGAAAGTATAACATCATATTGCTAATGGTAGCGTCAACACAACAAAATGAAAATTGACAAATAATTATAAATTTAGCCCATAGTTTCTCTGCTGTTCCTGACTCGTGTAGTTCCGTGATGGTTATACAATGCCCGACTGATTGCAGGCGGTCAATAGTGAGGTAAGATATGGATTGGCTGGCCGTTGTCAACGGCAACGAATGAAACTCTTGACTCATCGCCGTTCTGCTGTAGGACTCGCTGTTCTTGCTGTATGGTAGACATCTGTATATGTAAAATTTCAAGTTTCGCGCGAGTAGGCCGGAGAGTCATGTGGAAGACTTAGTCAGTCTCGTAGCAACCAATCTATTTATAATGTATCAATTTTGCTTACTTTTATAGGGCAAATGATGATTGAACGAAAATAGTTTTATATTCTTTGAAGATCTTGAGTACCTATGTCAAAATGAAATGAAGACATCTGTGTCTCATCGCGTGACTGACTTATTTCGGATCACGAGCTCTCTTTTACTCCCGAGTGATGATCTTATATTATCACTTTATTTCTTTCTCTCGATGTCCCCTGGTTTATTTGAGGTACTTTAATGTTGAGCTTTGAATTTATGATAGCTGAGTATCGTGGAGAGGGCAGTTCACATTTTCAGTTCACTGTTTATCGGTGCTTCGGTCAATTTGAGGTTATAAGCGATGACCCGGCCGAGTTTTTTTTTTATTTAAATTTTCGTAGCTAAAGCGAATACGGTCGGTTAGTAAAAATATGCCCAGCGTATCTGGACAATTTGCAATACAATTGCATTAAATTCTCCTTCTCTCGTGGCATTATTATTTCGGTAGAGTAGTTTTCTGCTCACGTAGCAGATTGGGTGGCATTATCATAGATTTGGGTTAACGAACCATCACGATGACGCATCCGTAATAAGGATGTAAATTCCTTGTTAATATCGTGAAGTTTTAAGATGGTTCATTGGAACGCTGCTTATTTGATCGAGCGACTCCTGACATTTAGTTGACCATTGACTTTAATTAGTAAACTTTGGTTATTCTGATAAAGGTTCCTACATTTCAGAGAGTGGGAATGAATTTTCTATGCCACACATGTCTACAGTGTGTTACGAACTTGTTCTTTATAGGCCGGGTCAAAAATTTTGAAACCGTTCTCGTTCAATAGAGTTGTTTGATATTTTTATGTCCTTTTTAAAAAGAAATTATTATCCGATTTTGGAAGGCTTAACATGTAAGACTGTTAACTTCTTTCAAAATGTGAAATACACATGTAAGCTTCTTTTTTATGTGTTCATCCCATGTCTCACTAAATATGTCAGTCACATTAGAAGATAGCGTCTTTCTATCTGGCCATCATTCTATTGAATGGGCGGAACGTTTACACCGAAATCTCATGACGTTCCACTGAAAGATTCCGAAAGGAGTTTGTGAAGGTCATTGGTTTGGTATTTTCTCTGACAATGGAATCTGCCAGCAACCTTCCTAGATAGGCAGAAGATCTTACTTTTGTCAGGCTGCTTATACGTCTTCAGGATTGGGCATAGAATGATCAAATGTCACAGTCACCTTATTCAACTGTCTGTAGTCATCACATAGACGGAGACTTTCTCCTTTCTTGACTAATACGACCGGTGCTGCATAGGGGGAGTTGAAGGTTAGCCTAATTTAATTAGATCATTAATCTCTGATTGTAGGTGGCCCCGGTGTGCGGGATGGTTAGTGCTAGTTTCACGGAGTAGTATCAGTCAGGAGTATGTCATGTTTATAGCAGATGTTCTGCCTGGGAGGTCAGTAAAGATTTCTGTATTCCGCAATACCTGGTGTATTTCTACTCTATGGTGTGGGGTAGAGCAACTAATTCAATGTCTTTCCATGTCTGGGTGTTACATGTCAGGAGTGTGGGTATGGTCAACTCATCTTCATTATGTCATTCTCCTCAAAACTGTACAACAAATGGGTCCTGTCTGAACGTCCTGGGCTTTGATTTATTGTCTTTCGTAGTATTTTTTAGCATGTTGATATGAAATACCTTGTTTTATTTTGTATTTGAATTTCATAATCATCACTGATTCTTCTAATTACCTGTAGTCCTAATGTCGAATAAAGAATTTATTAGTTCTATCTGGGAGTAACACCATCAAATTTCGCGTTCTTCTAGCAGTCGGAGCTTTATCTGATTAACCTATGCTTAGTGGTTATACTTATCTATTAGGTTTCTGTTGGCTGCCTCCATTGCACGCACGATTTTCTGGTTCTGGTAACCATTCATAACTGTCAAGTACATCCTCATCATCTAGGACAACAGATTCCTAATTGCTTGGAGGGCTCCCTGGGGTTCTCCGAACATTATTTGAAATGGGGAGAGTTACTTCCGTGGGGCTGTCTCTGAAATGACAAGAGAATAGTATGGCTGGAATGACTAGGTCCCAATCTTTAGGTTATGGTCTGCGACTTTAGATATACGTTTCTTGAAGTGTTTTGTTCTCGTCTGATTTATGTTGCTCTGTGGGTGGTAGGGGGTTGTAAACTTTGTCTTATTCCTAACATCTTAAAAATTCCTTAGATAGATTATGTGAATGCCTCTTATCCGACAATTTCACGTGGGAACCCAAACCTGGAGAAAATCAGATATATGATTGCGACATCCTGTGCTTCTATTCTTTTCAATGGATATTCCGGCCACGAGCATATGTCCACCATTGTAAGTATGAAGCGGTGACCTCTGTTTGACATGACAGGCATGGGTCCTAAACGGTCTTTCATGACGTCCACTGATTGGATCGGAGCCTGAGCAATTTCCCAGTCTCTTCATCCGACATTGATTGCAGTAACTCCTGATTCTCCCAATAGTAGGCCAATAAAATCTGTGAGAAAACGCCTGTTCTATTTATGCCGGTATGTCCTGCCAGGGGTATCGTGGGGCCTTCCGTAGACACATAGTCCTGTAGCTTCGTGGGATGACGAGCTGTGTGATTTATCACCTTTATAATTAGTTGTCCTCATCATAACTAATCTTCTGGTCGATCCATAATTTTTATCACGTTTATTTCACTGTTGTTATGTAATATTTGGAACAACCGCTGCAGGGTCGGCGCCTGTCTCAAACGGAAAGTATTACCGTCTATCTCTACTGGGTCATCGTTAATAGTGTTCGCTGTCTTATCTTTACTGTCCGATACATTAGCAGGTGTTGTAGATGGTATCGTTGATGACTACTTTATTTTGATCTGATTTTATCTCAAATTGTTAAATCGTAGTTGGCTTCTTTATTCATAGTCGGCATTGTTTTTTTGTTATTCATTGATTTTGCTCTAGTGGTTGCTACATAAAGCTCTGTAAATTTTCTGTGCGGTCCACCACTTCGGGTACATTTTCCAGAATTAGATCTATTGGGGCGTTATCAGAAACCAGAGCCAAGATCTCAATTATAGTGGGTCGAGAAATTCGTAGGTGATCTCGCCTGTGGGTGTACTTTATTCTCTGCCATCGAATGCCATTACTTCATTGTATATCTGTAAATTACTGTCTACAAAATCTCGTTTAACAAGGACTGTTGTACAACCTATCCCTTAACTTTAACTGGTGTGCTACGTACGAAACCAGGAAGTAATTTAGCCCACCATTGATACCGGCATGGCCCTGATTTTGGTTTTCGAACCAGGCCTACCCTGTTGCCACTGCTATAAGAGTTAGGGCCAGACTGTTCCAGCATTATGCCCGTTTTTGTCCTTTGACCCACTACTCTTGATTCTTGGAACACTGTTGTGTTGAATGGCCGTGCATGACACGATGAACAGTACAAACCTTTTTCTTTTCTAGACAGTTTCGAGCCCAGTGACCACTTAATACATAACTAATGCCATCTGCATGATCTGTGGATCTATACGTGTTCTATACGTGTCGCGTATTGTCGTTACTGTAGCAACTATGTCTGGGATGTCCTCTACAGTGGTTTGTCTGTGGGCTGTTTTGTACTCTAATCAGGTCTACGGCTGTCTCGACGGTCCCCTTTCTAAAAATAAATGACTTGGTTCTGTGGCATGAATGGCCTTATCTAACAAAAAGAACGTCCTAAATGATTCAAAAGTCTGTTCCACTTTGGCATACTGTAGCCATTTATCCAGGCGTTTCCAATTTGTCAAAGTATGTTCGGGGTCGTCGTCCTTGTGTAGTGCTGTTTGTGAAAGGCCTCCAAAACTAGCTTTGTCTGTCCGTTGTCCAGAGAGCTGTTCCTTAGCTACCTGATAACTGTCTTGATTTAAGCATATCTTTATAATGTCGTTGGTAAATGCATTTATAAAATCCATTTGAATTCGGGGAGAGTTTTTCATGTCCCGTTCGAATTTGGTGAGGAAATTATTGTCGTCTTCTGTTCGTCGAATAGATGGTATTTATAGTGAGCTACTTCTATTTGACTATATCTATGGTTGACAGGGTGGAGGTAGGGTATTATATCCCTTAACTCTTTCTCTAATTCTAACTGTTCGATTTTTAATTGGGTTTGAGCCATTTCGATTCTGCTCCTGCTCTAATCTACTAGATGTTGTCGTAATCTATCCTGTATTATCAATCTAGCCTGTCTTTCATAATTTCTTATCTAGTCTAGCCTGTTATCTGGTTCTATCCTGCGCCCATTTTCAATCTTGTTCTACTTCTAATGTTTGTCCTAATGTGACGAAGTCCTGAATGACGATTCTCAGTTATGAATTATGATCTACAACTAAATGCGTTACTTTGACTTATCTTAATATTACCTCAGTTAAATATTATAAATGAAATACTTATTATCTAACACCTATCACACACAAGCTAATTAAATACTTACAAACGAAATTAACTACATAAGGCAGATAAGAACCGATAGCAACAACATTAAAACAATGACTGTATGTTATAATACTGTCATACAAGTACAAATCCAATGTAACGATCTAACAGTCAAATCTTCCGAGCACGGATTTGCCACTTCTGTTACACAAGTAATCAGTATACCCTCAGGGAAAGACTAATATTTAGAAAGATTCAAATAAACGAGAACATTTGATAGTGCACTGTTCAAAAAGTAAACTTATCTGGTTTTAGAAAGGTGCCAGACAGACCTCCGCCGTGCCATATCTGTCTCTTAGGACTTGCGAGTCGGCGTGACTCATCTTCCTCTTAGATTCTGTGAGTCGGTGACTCCTCTATCAAGTTTCCTCTTAGATTTCTGTGAGTTTGCGTGACTCTATCTGTCTCTCTTAGGATTTGTGAGCCGGTGTGACTCCTCTACCTGCTCTCTTAGAAATTTGGCGAGCTGTTGAGCCGGTGTAGGCCTTCTGGTGATTCACTATGAGTCAAATTTCTATCCGTTTAGATGCTGTTGAGTCGGTGAGACTCTGGTAGATTCACTATGAGTCAGTGTGACTCCTCTATCTATGTAGTAGATATATCCAACTGCTCCGACAACTTTTCAGAAGCTCCTATATCTGGGCAGGTCGCCATTTACGTAGAGTTTGTTGTAACGTTGCAAATTAAATATGTGACGGGTGAATGTTTCATACTTTAGATATCTATCTTTCAAGCTTGACTAATGTTTTGCTATGATGAAAGACAGCCACAACATATATATGTATACTAATATATCAACGCCAACGCTTGGTCTACGAACACAAAACATATACTTTAATGGTTACTAACATAGATGAATAGATATACAATATATATCATAAGTCCTTGTCTAGTTATGTCTTTACGTCTTACTACTACAATTAAGCTACACTGAACTCCAACCTACACTACTCTAACTACGGCTCGTATGACGTCAGCACCGTACTACGCAGTCCAGGTAACTGGCATCTTGTCAAAACATCAGGTCAAGCACGGTCAGGGGGGCACGTTACCAAATATTTTTACTGGGACCCGACCTGCGGTAGAATGCAGAATGACCGTTGTGATGGGGCGTTAGTACATGGAGGGGTGGGGGTAATTTACCAAATCTACACGTCACATATAAAGTTTAGTTGGCGGGAAATAAGATGAAAGTTTAATTTGCAAAATCAATCTTACTATCTATCTTTTAACAGTTTGTTAAATTAGTGTGTGAAATCAGAAGTCTGTGTAAAGGATGAGATGAAACTTTAACATCCTAAAGTTTAATGTATATTCAGTTATAGAATATATCACGGTGTTAGTGTGTCACAGTCACAAGTGTTATATAATACACATCGTTGCGCTGAATCAGTCACGGTGTTATGTCGTATAGTCACTGCGTTATATAATACAGTCACAGCGCTAGAACACAGTCACAGGCGCTTAGAGTAGACGCGAAGTCGCATGAAGTGTTGCAGAATGAGCGAGTCGAGCGGCAGCGAGGGTGGTCGACAGTCACAGTTACAGGCATTTAGTCGATGGTGTTGAGGTGAAAATGAGCGAAGCCCGCCAGAGCGGAAACATGGACGGAACGCAGCAGCTGATAGAATACATTCAAAGTGTTATAAAATACAAATACAGTGTTATATAATACAGTCACAAAAGAATACAATACAGTCACGTTATAATACAGTCACGGGTGTTATAACAGGTCATGGGAGTACTACGGTGGTGTAGCTGTTATAGTACAGTTACGGTGGTGTAGTTAGTATAGCCACGGGTGGTGTAGTTGTTGCAGTGTTACAGCCACGGTGGTGTAGTTGTTATACAGCCATGGTGGTGTAGTTATATACAGCTACGATGTTGTGCTTAAGAGAACATTAACCATTTGTTATACTTATAACAACCGTTGTTACAAGTCTACATAATAACAGTGTTTATTGTCTCCATGTTAAAACACTTCGCCAATAAATCGTTATCTGAGTCAGTGTGACTAACTGATTTCACCTGTTGTGTTATCGACTCACTCGATTCGTCAGTTTGTGTGTCAAAGACAAACCACAAAATGTTAAGATGGGCTAAAGTACTTTTCAATTTCAATTTTTAAAAAGTTTACTCTTTTGGTCTACATTTCATAAAACATTAAAGGTTTGCTCTACAGTTCACAGTTGTCGTATCATATGTTAAACTCTTCTGTAAATCACAAGAGGGGAGAATACACACGCTGTGACCTGACTATAATAATACATCCTGTTGACACGTTAGATTGAGTCAGTAATTTAGTGAAGCAGTTTCTGACATTCAAATAACAATTGCTTAACAGTATTTGACCATTTTGGCTGGTGTTTATCGCTTACATTTATTTATTTAAAGAATGTCGTGAGTTAGCGTAAGCTTCAGCTTTTAATGCCAATAGCTTTACACAATCTCGCAATGTACTCTATTATTCTATACATGCAAACTCGTGTTGATTCAACAATTGATCAGGTATATACTGCATTCGATTTAATACATAGTATAACAATAAATAATAATACACCTGGATCACCAATTTAAAATTAGTAAATTAAAAATAAAATAATGAATAATTAAAAAAACTGTAAAGCCTAAAACCGCATAAAATAGATGCAATAGCACCCATGATGTAATATTAAACTCATAATAAAGATTTGTTCTTCATTTCCAAAAAATTGCTGAAATCCCATAAATAGAATGGGCATTGTCGCCACTTCTCCTTCACAAGTTTATTTTATATCTAACGTAAGATTTTTTTTTCTAGAAATAGCTGAGTTCTAAATATAGATTAGCGGCTTGCTTGCTGCCGTATGACTCTACTTATTTTGCGTGTCGAATAAAATGTTTTATAAACGTATTTTCTAATCACTAGTTTAGTGAAAAACACTGCATAGACGAGTGTAAGTAGCTTCATATATTATTAATGGGTGACTTAAATGACACCTTCTTTTTCTGAAATCCAAATTTCTTTTATTTTTAAAATGTCTATCACCTTAGAACCCGAAATTATTAGAATAATTTAGAATTCTAATATCTGCGTGTTATTTTTGTGTTTTTTTTGTAACAAGGTCCATTCCTGATCATGCCAATTTTTAAGTCATTTCTAACATTTCTGTCCAGTGAAATGGAATTTATTTTCGCTACTTTTTTCGAGCTAAGTTTAAGCAGTTTTAAAATTCAATTGAATCAGTACTAACCAACCAATGGTTTCACAAGACGCAATCCCACAAAATATTTGGCGTATGTGAGGCCGTGCTTGAAAGATTTTTATTTTTATCTCCATAGCAAAATAACGTTTGTTTAGGGTCACAACAGCAATTGACCAAAGCGGTTAACACCTATTCTTGAGAAATTTTCTCGAGTAAAAAGATTTTGACATCTTGAACAATTTTCATTAACGGTACCAGCTGACAGTACTCTGTATTTTTCCAGGTACCAGCAATAGATATTGCCTCACACTCCATCCTAACCTCCTATTCCTAACCCTAATATAATTGTATTATACCCGGAAATACGGGCACCAGCCATACCCTAACCCTAATATAATGGCGCTTGATGTACGTGCTTCCACTTCGTTTCATTAAATTATAAAAATAAAAAATATTGAAATAATACGGGGATCCGGCAAGATACAGTGGATCACAGCCAAGAGCTTCGGTACACGTACTGGGGGCACAATTGGTTCATGGAGCCAGGTACTTGAGACAGGGTACAAGTGGATCACAGCCAAGAGCCTGGTACTGTACTTGAGACAGGGGCACAGTGGACACAGCCGCTATTTCCTGGCACTGTACGAGACAGCACAAGTAACACACGGAGCCTGGTACGGACGGAGACAGGGCACAAGTGGATCAATACAGACAAGCAGCCAGGTACCGTACTGAGACAGCGGCAAAAGTGGAATACGTTTGCGAGATCACAGTGAGGAGCCAGTACTGCAATTTCGAGACAGGGGCAAGGATCACAGCGGAGCTTGGTACTGCTCTGAGTCAAAAATAGCGGATCACAGCGAGTGAGCCTCGGTTACTGTACTGGAGAGTTGTGAAGGGCAAGTGGATCACAGTGTGGAGCCTGGTACTGTACTTGAGACAGGTACAAGTGGATCACAGACAGCTGTACTTGAGACAGGGTGGATAATCACATGTTTGTATTGTTGAGTACCACAAAATTGTATCATTTTAACAAAATCCTATATTACATTTCATTTACCAATGTTCAACAAGCCAGTAAATAGGTACAACAGCGCCTTGTGTTATTTTGTGTGAGTTTTTAAGCACATTAGAATTAATTGCAAATAAATCAAACTATCAATTGATCCAATTCTGTTAGATATTAAGTAACATTTGCAACTTGAGGGGGATTTGAAATAACTATTGGTCATAATGATCGATGGTCATTTTCATCATTTACGTTATAGACAATGTTTTTTTTTCTAAACGTGCTGAAACTCTATTTTCGTCCGTCGTCGCCATTTTTATAATATAATAGGATTTGGGTTCTGCGTTAAATCGAAAGTGTGCGAAGAATTTATACAACAGTATTCCAGTTTAAATATAGTCATGAAAAATCGGATCTTCGCTGAAACCAGCCTACCGATCAAATGATATAACTCTGCAATTTTGCAGGTACAGCTAAAGAAAATAAAACTCGTAATGATACGGGGAAAGGCACGTGTTATTTACACCGGTGCCGCCAGAAAAAGAAAGTACTTGTTAAAAAGTATAGTCCTGCGCATCACTGGCTATAAAGTTATAGAATTCGTGTGAAACCTTATTGTAGGATTTTCTGAACAATTTGTCTTTTTTTTTTATTTCTAATTTCTTTACAATTATTTGTTTCACTAATTTTTGTGTTATTTCACGTAGGGGTATATGGTTCACTAACTCTAATTAATTTGTACGTAAAAAAGCTTTACATGATTAGAGGGGACATCCTAATTTTGGTAAAAGTGGGTATCGCTTTCGCGTTTATATATAAAAAAATGTTTATTTACCTACCTGCAGCGCTGTCGTCATTGGAGCTGGTATTGCGGTCTTTTCAGTGCAGTGGAAACATTCAGCATCATGTCCAGATATTGCCGTGGAAATGTAGCAGACGTAGCTTTTCACCGGACATCAGATGGCTCGGCTGGTTTCTGGCCTTACGCCATGGGGTCCACAGAGTTTGTAAGTTATAGTGTGGTCAGACATGGACATATTTTTGTAAGCTAACATACGGTACGGATATAGTTTTGTAAGCTGACACTGGTGTGGTCAGACATGGACATAGATTGTAATTTATGGTGACGGTCGTACGGACATATTTTTGTAAGCATGTAGTCAGACATGGACATAATTTTGTAAGTTAACATTGGTCAACATGGACATGTTTTGTAGTTAACATTGGTGGGTCAGACATGGACATAGTTTCTGTAAGCTGACATTGAGGGTAATCAAGCACGAAGAGTTTCACCACTATAAAAGCGTTTATCCAGACAGACAAAAATACTTTAAATATAATTGAAAATAAATTTATATATTAGCCTACCACACGGCTCGCAATTTTCGATGTCAGTTCCAGTACTTATAGTCATTACACAATTTTTTTTCAAAATTCAAAAGAATATTGCAAACAGGATAAAAACCATGAATGTCACAACTGTTTCGCGAAATCCGTGGAGAAGATATAGCATGCTGCAAAATGCGGAAGACTGTGAAATCGATAAGTAAAATCGTTTTCAGATGGAACCAGAAGTATGACAAGCAAAGCAAGTGTAGGTCCAGAAAAGCATGCACGTTGCTGTAGTGGACAGCTCTAACAGGAATTACTCCCGACTTGAGTCACTCATAGTCTTCCAGGTGCAGCAAGTGAAAGTTGGCAGTAGGAGTGATGACGATTTAAGCATAGCATATGATGCAAAAGCAGTTCTCTGCATGAATATAATACACAAATAAAGCAAGAAGCCAACTAACAGATAAAAATGCGTGCATGAAATAACAAAGTTATTTAATCCAAACAAGTATTAATGCCTGATTGATGTAACTATTGTTGCGATCTATTAAAATCATTTATTTAAAATTTAAATTTTGTATATGAATGTATTATTTCGTATGTAAAGCCATTTATTTTAAATCAAAAAATCTAATTTATGAACCTAATCTTAAATACCAGAATATTGAAACAACAATTTTAGTGGCTCTTTTTAAAACTGAGAAAATTGTAAATTATACTTTTTAGCACTTCCGCCTAAAAGGTTGCCGACCCCTCCTACCACATCACAGTGAATACTTTGACTAACACATTATTAAGTACGTTTATGTAGGCCTACTTAGATAAAAGTCACGCCAAAGATTTCAATTTAGAATTCCTGAACACATGAAAGGCCACCTAACTGTAATTACTTAAAATAAAACATGAAGTAATGTACAGTATTGTTGCTACCTAGACTAATACATGAAGTAATTTACAGTTTTGTAAATACGTGGACTAATACATGAAGTTATTTATGTACTGTAAATACATGGACTTACATGAAGCAACGTGTGTACTAAATACGTGGACTACTTGAAGTAATTGTATACAATACGTGGACTAATACATGAAGTAACGTAGTGTACAAATACGTGGACTAATACATGAAGTAACGTAGTGTACTGTGTGACGTGACTAATACATGAAGTAACGTAGTGTAATAAATATGGACTAATACTTATGTTTCCTTGTCTTCCTCAGAGAACTAAGTCGAGTGACCTATGATTATCTCATGAAAATTTCCACACACAGGCAGCTGATGTGGAATTACACTCTTATCTGGGTTTACTTTGTCAGATAAAGTAAAAGTTCAATATTTATCATCATTTACTGTGATAAACCTGAAGTAAAAGTTCTTATTATCATTGATTTGTATTTATTTGCTTATCTGTCATTATTTTTTGCGTAAAAATATATTGCAACCAGTTATTATTTATTAAACTATGCTCCACGTTTCTATATATTTTTCTTCAACAATACAATGTCCGCCATGTTTATTCTGCACTTGACTTCAGAGATGAGGGACAGCGGACGCGTCCGCTTGCGGACGCAGATCCGCAGACTTTTCCGAATCTGCGGATGAGTGACGCTTCGTATGTTAAGTTGTGACTCGCGGACTGACGCGGATCTTCTTTAGCGTTACCATACAAAATTTCAAGTCATTTAAACAGCTACATTTCAGCAATGCACGCGGGACGACTGCGGACCAATGTTGTAAGATCTCTGCGGACGCGGATCATTGATAGAAATCCGCGGGGATGTGACGCTAAATTTTCAAGATAAATCCGCACACCTCGCTTCTTGAGACTACCCTCAAAAGTTTCAGTGTTGCAAGAAAGTTTTGAACAAAGTAGTAAAACGTGAAAATTAACATTTTGGGCCATTTAGTTTGTTTTTGTTTTTTTGCTGGCTGGTAAATTGTTCTGTGCACAAGATCTCAAAAGTGCAAAATCTGACAACCCTGACCTGCTCTATACGAACTTTGCTCGTGGATTTTTTTTTTCTGAAGAGTTGACGTCTACAAAGATTCCATATGCCACAACATTCCCCCAGATCGAGGCATCGATCAAAGAGAGACAAATACCCTTGCTCAGTCGTTTTTCTATTTGTAATCCTCCTCAGAACAGAAACCCTGCTGTTGGTCGGTGTCATACCATTGTCCAGTACAGAAATGGAATCTGACTCCATCTACCACTTTAGGCATGGGGACGGATGGTCGCAAGCACTCGACTGTTGACCTGAGGATACTGGTCTTGGCTCAAGTTCCCGATATATTCCGTGGTACTCCATGGCCATTACTATCGGCTATGGTGGGGATGAGGGGCAACCGTCCCATTATTGATCAAGAGATTTCATCTCATCCTTACAGGGACTTCACACACCACTTTAGGCAGCGACTGTCAGCTGAAAGAACATTTCATGTCAGCTATATATAGATATGCGTTGAAAACCATTCTTCATAATCATGATAAACTCCTTCGATGCTATTGACGATTAGTCGCTTACAGTTACAGGCTCGCTGCTATGGACGACTTATTTTCGCATTTTTGCTAACAACGACTTTAGTCGCTTTCATTCATTAAAAGCTGGAAGGGAAGTCCATTGTCTTTAGTTTTTTGCACTTGTTTCATTTACAAAAACTTTAGAAAGTTTATATTTAAGTTCATTTTTTTATGTTATAATGTAGAATGAAAACACTACACAATTACCCTTTTTCTGTACCGGTGTTCGGCTAAGTTTTAACACCGAATTTTTTAATGCGCGAGTGTCGTTTTACCACCGTTAAATTTAGTGATTGTGATGGAATGTTTAAAGTTTCCTGTTGAGAGAGAGAAACCTATTTATTATTCTGGTATTTTTATTATGGCAAGTTCATCTCAACAAATACAGTGTCAGAAATGAAAGATTTAGTCATCGTCTTTTCTCTTTCTAGCCTAGCTCATCCCCAAATATCCCTAATTACGTAAAAAGAGTAAAACTACCAAACCCGTCGTTTGCTGCTTTGTTAGCCATTACTCATAGCTTTATACGACTAAAATACATGTCAAAATTAGACAGCTGTCCATTCCCATCATTGGCACTATTGTCTGATCAACCTCGATCATTAAATTAGTTTTGGTGAAGTCTCAAAGGAATCACCTGTTATATTAAAATCACCAGTTACTTTAAAGACTACAGAAAAAAATTTGGCATCACCCGGTATTTGTTATGTGCCCTGTAAGATGTTACCATTGCATTTAAACTCAGTATATAAATAGCAATGTAAATATGTCAAATATCAGAGGAACAAAATTCACTAGACGAAAATATTTCATTACCCACATAATTTCTGAATAATTTCACCCATCTAAATTACAGTAATATATTTTCAATAAATATATTATATTCGTTAAATTTTTCCAATGATCAATATTCTCTATTTGGTGAACAGTATTAGCAGATTCTAGATATTGCCTTTCAAAGCTAATAAACAAATTAATGCCAGATATTTTTGCAATAAAAGCTCCATATTTATTAAATAAATAGGAACTGAAAGCTGCCTCAGTAGCAACGTCATATTTACATTTCTATTTATGACTCTGCATGCCGCTCGCAGATGTTGTCTTCGACGAACTAAATTAAGCAGCGATGGGTCATTGTCATTTATCCCACATATTGGTTGATTATTTTCTCTGTCCATACATGTCCGAATGACAGATGAGACTAACAGAACTGAATGACAATAGATATTGACAGAACTGAATGACAATATTGACAGAATAACAAACTGAATGACAATAGATATTGACAGAACTGAATGACAGATGATAATTGACAGCACTGAATGACAGATGATATTGACAGACTGAATGGCAGATGATATTGACAGAACTGAATGACAAATGATATTGGAAAGTATTGATTGACAGATGATAGCTGATACTCGAATGGCAGATGATGTTGACAGAACTGAATGACAATGATATTGAAAGTACTGATTGACAGATGATAATATAATCCTGAATGAAAGATCAGATTGAAAGACATATCAAATTACGGAGAACTGTATAACAGATCAAACCACAGAAGTAAACAATAATAACTCAAATTTTTCTCTGATTAATGTGCTGCGGGGGACTGAAGATTTTTACCACACCCGTCATCATCTTGTTCCGTCATTGCTTTATGAAAAAGACTATTACTGGAATGATCTGTTCAACCATTTTTGTTTTTTCAACCAGTCAGTGTCGCGTTTAATGACTACTTACATGTTCGTCGGCCATAAATACATTCATTATAAAAACAAACTGGCAATAGATATTGAGGACGCCGTCAGGGAGAGAAAGCACTCCCAGAACTGTTGTTTTTTCATCCGAGTTATCTGTTCTGCAGTAAAAACTGATATGTTGTTCAACAACAGTGTCTACAGTTTAACATTTTCTGTTTCCTGCTGTAATCCCTTTATTTTGAAACCTGATAAAATATGTATTGTGGAGGTGCACATATCCGAGGTGAGCTAAAAGAAAAAAAACAAAAATCAAGGCAAACATTAGTGCATGACAACTACTACATAAATAGACAATGAACTAAAAAAAGGGGATTGAGATTATAGTTGGCAATCGGTAGGAGGGGCGGTAAGGTTGAATGAAACAATATTGTTCCAAGTTTATGATATAAACTTGGGGAAAGAGAAATGTAAATTAAACTTTTAAAGAAGAGTGGTACTGTTTCGATTGCTACAAATATGGGGCGTTTGTAGTTTTAATATGTTCCCGATTTACCGTCGGCTCTGCTTAGTTAACATGTCTTGCAGGATGAAATCACATACATCCGGCTTCCTGCTTTTTATTAATAGTGACCTTGTCGGCTAATGAAACCACAGATACTCTGCTTTAGTTAATATATTAGAGGCCGGGATGAAACTCACAGATTAATTTAAATTTCGGCACTTGCTTTATTAATATATTCTTAGCCAGGGACTACAGACATTTATTCCTATTCTTGCGTTAAAGAATTATACTGTATCGGGGATGAAATCACTAGGTAGAATTTTTTCATCATACTCCCGCATTCGGTTTTTCACCGGCTGCACTGGTTTTAATATAATAGTATAAGGGCTTATATTCTGCACATCTAATGTTGTTTTTAGGTTAATTCAAATTTATTAGTTATTATTTTTACCATTTTCTCATGTTTTTGTGAATTCATTTATATTTTAGTATTTCTAGAAAAAGAAGAAGTTTCAAACCTGTATGATTTTGTATTAGGTTTTAGAAGTTTATTTGATTTTAATGAAGTAATTCTTATAAAATTTCCTTAAAAGTATATATATTATTGTTTATTAGGTAAAATATAATCTTTTTTCCATTGGACTACAGTTACGAATTAACGCCAGCTTGAAACTAACATTGACAATTGTAAATTGAGTCTGAACTAGCAGAACCCACATGTTGACCATTGCAGTTATAAATACTACACAAACTTTACTAGATTTGTTAACTTATTAAATGGACATGAGGATATTTGCAATGCTGTGAAATAAGATTTTACGTCATAAAACAAGACTGTTATTTATACATGACTGACTAAAATATGCTAAAAACTGAGATTTAATGGATTGAATCACATAGTACTCAGTTGGATTATGGTGTGCCTGGGTTATCTGACTATATTCCACACTACTTTAAAATGTTTGAATTCAGGTTCTTCCTATAAATAAAACATAAAAAGTATGTGAATATGGTCCAAATTTGTTTCCTGATAATAATTTTATAACAGTTCAATCAATTGAAATCTCAAGTTTTTTTTTTTACATATGTGAAATCAGTCATGTATAAATAGCAGTCTTTTATGACGAAATCTTAACACAACATTGCAAATATCCCATGTCAATTTAATATAAAGATAACAAATCTAGTAAAAGTTTATTTGTGTGTGTGTGCTTAACTTTGCAATGTTCGAATGTGGGTTCTACTGAATCAAGACTCAATTCACAATTGAATAATTTGTTAGTTTCAAGCAACTTTTCCTATGGTCAGATGGTTATGGCTATGGTCCAATGGAAAGAAATGGTCATTGGATTATATTTACACCTAATAAACAATAATATATATATACTTTTAAAATTTAATAAATTACTTCATTAAAAGGTAAATAAACTTCTAAAAAACCTAATACAAATCATACAGGTTTGAAACTTCTAAAAGCACCACAAAATACTAAAGAGTATAAATGAATTCACAAAAACATGAGAGAATGTTAAAAATGCTTTAATAAATTTAATTAACCTAAAAACAACATTAGTCTATACATATTGCAGGAATACTATTGCTATATATTACTGTTAAAACCAGTGCTCGATTTAAGAAAAACCAGTGCCGGGGTATGGAAAAAATTCTGCAGATTCCTATGATTTCATCCCCGGCTGGGATATATTAACCAACGCAGAGCCGGGAATAAATGTCTGTGGTTTCATCCCCGGCTGGGATATATTAACTAAAGCAGAGCCGGGGATAAATGTCTGTGGTTTCATCCCGGCTGGGATATATTAACTAAAGCAGAGCCGGGGATAAATGTTGGTTTCATCCCGGCTGGGATATATTAACTAAAGCAGAGCCGGGGATAAATGTATGTGGTTTCATCCCCGGCTGGGATATGTTAACTAAAGCAGAGCCGGCGGTAAATCGAACACTGATTAAAACTATAAACATATATTTAGTAACCCAGTCGAAACTGTACCACTCTCTTCTTTAAAGTTTAGTACATTTTCCCCAAGTCCATATCATATCATACTTGGAGTAATATTGTTTCATTCAACACTTACCCGCCCCCTCCTACCGATTGCCAACTATAATCTCAATCCCGAAAGAAAATCGTTTTTAGTTCATTGTCTATTTATGTAGTAGTTGTAGAGTTCATGCACTAATGTTTGCCTTGATTTTTTGTTTTCACCTTTTATCACCTCAGATATAAATTGCACCTCACACACAAACACGTATTTTATGAGACGTAGGGGTAAGGGGTTACAGCAGGAAGTGAAAATGTTAAACTGTAGACACTGTTGTTGAACAACATATCAGTTTGGCTGCAGGGCAGATAACTTCTGGATGAAAAAACAACAGTTTGGGAGTGTACAGTTTATCTCCTGACGGCGTCACAATGAACAATCAGCTATTGCCAGTTTGTTTTTATAATGAATGGCGCCAGGTTACCCGGGTTGTGTTCATGGCCGACAGACATGTAAGAAATATTGGGGCCGCCCATAAAGTACGTCACGCTATTTTTGACCATTTTCGACCCCCCCCTCCCCCCTGTCACAAAGTGTCACAAATCTCGGGACCCCCCCCCCCCCAAAGTACGTCACACTTTCGAAAAATTAATTAACAACTAATTAAAATTTAATCGAAAACTTAAAACGCACTTCACTATTACACTGCCTTAAAATATCAGATTATTATATGACTTTACTAGTAGAATAACTAATTGTCAACAGTTGTCACAGTTATTCTTTGAAACAGTAACTCAATCAATTGAATTTGATAAAAAAAATGCAAAAATTAGACTTGACAATTATATAATAAACATAATTTATCTGCTACCTTTTCATTTACAATGGGTGATGTCAACTTTGAGATAATCTTTAATTATGCATTCTATTGACACAGGATAACAAGTAGATTAGCGAAACTTGACCTCAACCAGTGATATAAATAATAAAAATTGAAACAAAACAATGCCACTAAAAAAAGGACTAGATTAACAAATTATGTGAGCAGCTCTGGTGCTATATTGAATATGTTTATAGTGGGCCTGTGAATTATGTTTAATTAAAAAAAATATTCACTAGACATCATCCATCCATGGTGAAGTGTTCATCCATAGTTAAGACTGACATAAATCTTTCCGCATCATCGTTTCCTGGAATGATAATTGCAGACAGATCAACTTCATCCTCATCTAGCCACTCAACATTCTCTGAATGTGCATTTTCCATTCTGTCAATAGTTGCCATGAGTTCTCTTTGCCTTCTAGCAGCGATTCTCAAAGGACGGAGGCGTTTTATCTGAGTTGATTCAGGAAAATTTTGGTTTGGCACATTCTCCTGCGCCCGAACTCTGTATTGTCCTGTATGTTTCTTCAACATTGTTTGTGAGGCAAAGTATAAGTGTCACACTTTGCAAAGTCGATCATGTAAGATGGTCTGCAAAGATGGGCGATACAGATCATATGGTTGTACTTGTAAAAACTCATGTTGATCTTGGCATAATGTCATCAAATTTGAGAGTTTGTGCCACAAACAATGAAGTAAATTTATGAGCATCGGCATCTGCTCTTTCTGAAGCTCTGAGTCCATCAGTTCAATGCCGTTTTAGGGTCATCGTAGGCCCTAGGCACTTTCACAGTGCCTACTGTGCCTAATTGATAAAGCGACCCTGCATTAGTTGTTTGGTTGATTGGGATTGGAGGAGGAAAGAATCTCGAAGGTAACCTAACTTGCATGAGGAATAGTGAACATCACATTGAAAAAATATGCATTTCGTGCATAAAACTAATTTAAAGTGTTTCACAATTTATTTATTTTTTTATTATTTTTAAAACTATTAAGTTTTACTAAAAAAAAAATTAAATTGAGAAATAAAAAAAAATGTATTTAAAAATGTTACGTCACACTTTCTTACACGCCCTCCCCCCCACCCCTTTGGAGCGTAACGTACTTTACGGACGGCCCCTTGGTAGTAGATCTTTAAAAAAAAAATAACAGTGTAAGGGAAATAATAATAAAAAATACGTTAGAATATTAGTTATAAGAGTTGTCTAACTTTTGTTTTTGTTAATTCAATATCAAAAGGTAAATTGATTAATTGCCCCCCCCCCCATTTTATTATATTAATATTATTTATTAATTAAAAAATATCTTTAATGATTCTTCACTAGTGATGTTTTAAATATTTCTTTGTGAGGTGATGCAGATCATTTTAAGAAACTAAGTTATAATCTACACGCAATGTAAGCCGTTTTATTAATTTTTATTTCGGTCTTTTAGGAGTTCAGTACTTTCAAATGGGCCTTGGACATTACGTGACACTAGTCAACTTTAAATTATCACGTCATGCCTACTTAAAAACCAATTCTAAATAAAGCACTATATATATTTGTATCCACACCCCTTTTTTCAAAATAACGTGTTGCTTACAAAACATGATGCTTGTTGTACAAGAACTTGTCCCTGAGTACAGAAGAGAGCACGTGGCATAGGTGAATGAATGACATTTTACTAAGCAAATAGGCGATCTGATCCATAATCCTATAAAATTATATCAAGTGATGTTTTTATAAGTTCACTACTGTTAGAGGCTAGTCAAGAGAAATTACCCCTCCCAGTAAAGCCAATCATTGCTGTTTTAATTGTTATGTCCCTTATATCGACTAATTTAAAACATTTCTCATAAACTATGTTACATCTTGTTGTTCCTCCACGAGTGGCATTCATTTTTCATTGATATAATAAAATGAAATGAATCATAAATTCACAATAATATACGATAGACACAATTATCGAATAAAAAAAATTATATAAAACCGCCGTCGATCTCATCTTTTATCGCGAGATTTTAGCTAGTCATGTGACTTTATGATTCTAAACAAACTGCTTTTACTGTACGGTGAATAAAAGTTTGATTTAAAAGTCAAAGGTAAATCGGTTGTATAATTGATGGTTCATTCTGATTATTTTGCTGAAATTATACGTTTATTTGGATGAAATCATATTTTTATCAGCTTTATTATTATTATCATAATAGGCCTAATCATTTTATATTGTAATCATTACAATGAAATGAAAACAAATGTTGTTTCATTTATTCCATTATGATTATTATCAGATTATCGTGATTATTGATAATGAACTAAAAAAAACAAGCTGATTAAACGTTCCAAATTAATTGCATGCCATATTTAACGTAAAATGACAATTCTATGATTTGGAACTGTGGTAAAGTTATAGCCTTTATAAACCAATTTCTAGGATCGCATGGCTCCGGCACCAGCCAAAACCATTATATTAGGGTATAAGAAACATGGCATATATATTTTTTTTTTTTTTTCAGGATTAGGGTTAGGGTGTGGAGCAATATTATCTATGGCTGGTACCCGAAGTAAAAAAAATACAGGTTCGGTCGGACCGAACCGTAGCCACTGCGTTCTAGGATTTTCGGGCATGCCCATGTCATTGCCATCCCTACTACCCTAGTCCTAAACTACAGTGTTACAGTACTCTACAGCTTTTTGTTACACAAAGCACAGAGGACGTAAATTTAAAGACACATTTCAAGTACCCTTTTTAAGCTGGGTTAACTTATAGATGTCATACCAAACTGAGGAAAGTCACAGCACACAACTGGGCTCGAAACTTAATTTTACATTTTGTCAGTCATGTACTTTACCTTATGTAGGTATGTGACATGAAAATTTCAAATACATTTTATCTAAATCATCACTGGAAAGATCATAAAAAGCACTTTCCATTGGTATATAAATAAAAAAAATCAGACAATTCTTGAAAAAGTGATAGAAGTTTCAGTCACTCACTTCTGTTACTGTTGACAAAGAGGAAAAACTGAGTCAAAATTTTCATGTTTTTGAACATAATTTAACACAGTTTTGTCAAATCATGTCTAATTTTGTTAAACTTAGTATCAAATCAAAGATAATCAAAAGAGCAACAAAATGATTTATATAAAAGTAAAAAATAATGAGCCTATCCTTTCTTAGGCCACGTTTTCATGCCACAATAGAGCAAACTTTAGGACAATTACAATCTGAAAAAAAATCTTATTGCAAGAAATACATTTTTAAAGAAAACAAAATTATGCTGGTATTAAAGAAGAGAATATGGCTATTATTGACAAATTTAGAAGTATATCAATTTAAAAAAATAACTTTTTCTGGTTTTTTTGGCCTAGATTTTGGATAAAAAGCGATAAACTAAATGAAAATGACAAGAAAAATATTTTCATACTTCTAAACTAATTGTAAAAAAAATTCATCAGCTATGTTCATTGTCTAATCCAATCTTTTTCACACACAAACAGTCATTGTCTTTCATCTTTTTCCCTCATTTTGTCATGTCAATCAGTTGACTATCTGACCCCAATACTGACCTCCTTCTCACCTACATTAGATTTTTTCCCCCTCATTTGTTTGTAATGGCCTAACAAAGTTGACAGGATATAATTCATTATGGGCATATCAATAACAAAGACATTTTAAAGCTACACAACTGTTAAAAAAGCAAAGGGGCAGGGCTGATGGAGCCATTAAATGGAATGTTAGTTTATATCCTTATGTAAACATCATCATTCATGCTATATTATCTTCAATTAGTAGTGGTGTTAGATTATGCCCCGCATAACTGAATAAAGAGTCTGTAATCATCATAACATTAATTTATGGATATAATCAATAAAAAATATATCAACAAACATCTTACAATAAACATTCACTATTGCCTCCCCTTGCTATCCTGTTCATGCTCATAATGGCCTAAATCACTCATACATTTTTGGCAAAAAACAATTACTACGTGCTTAAACTTATTTTTCAATGAAACTTTGCAGGTGGTTAAATATATGGTTTCTCCAGATGACAATTGAGTTTCATTGTAATCAATGGAAATCTTCAATATTAGTAACTAGGGCTGTACCGGATTGTAATTTTTAGATCCTGCAGGATCGGAACCAGAATCGGATTTAATATTTGAATCCTGCCGGAATCGGAACAGGAACAAGATTTTACCGAATTAAATAGTAATTTTTCCGAACGAAGTAGTCATTTCTCGCATAACATAAAAAAGATATAAGAATGAAAAATAGAATAAAAATTCAGTTTTTAAGTTCTAGATAGCAAAAAAACAGTATTAACATTTTAGATCTTGAAGACTGTGACTAAAACCCCTTCCCCAATCTTGAGTTAAGAAAGATAACTCTGTCAAAATAACAGGTTCTTCGTTTTAAAAATTTATTTTAATAAAGCTTTACCTAATTTAATATGATTTCCATTACAATCAAACAAAGAAATGGATTTTTCTTTAGTTTTCCATAGTGACGTCACCGAACAGTGTTATTTCATTCATACTTTCATTTAAACCATTATCTGACTATTTCCCATAAAAACGCAAAATTAAAATGCATTCAAATCTAAATCAATATCACTTTAATGTTTAATTAAAAATGTATCTTCAAGTTATTTATCTAAATATGCGAGGAATTTTATCCCAATCGTGACAAAATCCATGAAATTAAAAAATGTGCAGAAAAATAAATTATTGAACTATTTTTAAACTGTAAACACCCAAAATAGATCCTTGTCTGCTCTTTAAAGAAGTTAAATTTTGGTAGCTAAATATAGTTTATAGAAAACACGGAATCAAAAGTAGCGGAAGATAAGGTGTCGTATTACTAGACCAGGGGTCGGCAACCTTTGAGACGGAAGAGCCTAAAGTTATAATTTACAATTTTCTCAGTTTTTAAAGAGTCACTAAATTTGTTGTTTCAATATTATGGTATTTGATTAGGGCGCAAATCGAGATCGAAAGAGCCGCTTGCGGCTCGCGAGCCACAGGTTGCCGACCCCTGTACTAGACTAAATACGATTCAAATCTTCCTTTTTAATATATTTAATATATTTGTAATATATTACATATAGAACTAAAAGTGATCGACGTTATTGTAGTTTTAAAAAAGCAAAGGTAGTTATTGTTTTAATTTAATTGTATTTCAAAATTATGTTGCGCTAAAAAAAATTCTTACAAATTTCAAACAACAAAGAAATCCGGCTTGATTCCGGTACAGCCCTATTAGTAACATATACGTTTGAAAATGTATTTTTCAGAAGCAAGAAATATAAAGGAAACAGCTGATATTAAAGATATTTTTAAATGCGTACAAATTAAACATATTATTGTAATATTTCACCAATATCACTCATCATGAAATTTTTTTTACTGCATGATTTATGTTTACAAAGTACACAACTTTATTATTTTTTTAGAAAACACTGTCTCAACATGTCGGGCAAAAAACAATGTCATAAAATGTCAGAATTACACATACCTACCTTATGGCGATGGCAAAAAGGTCTATAGATTTTTACACTGATCAATACAGTGTTAATGAATTTAAATTTTTTTCAATGTTGATATACTAGAACATGGAGTCGTAGGAGAGGTAAATGGCCACTGTGAACATGACATATTGCTTCAAAAAATATATTGATATATTCAAGTGGCTGTCGGAGGTGAAAAAGGTTGTGCACCCTTGTAATAGAAGTCATGGCCTTAATGATTGATTTCACAGTACCAATTGAAAATTTCTATTTCATTTTTTTTTTGTTTACAGAATTGTTTTTACTTAATCTGGTTTAACTGACAATGGTGAAGCTCTTTATTGGCTCAAAGTAACCGTGCACTAGAACTATAAAGATTTGGTTGTTTTTTTGTTTTTTTCACAGGATATAACAATATGGCTGCTCATGGTATAGACAGAATTCCTGACTCCCTAGGATTCTTAGTAATGACAGAAGATGGAGCTGTTATCAGTGTAAGTAGTAATATTCAGATTTCAAATATCATGAGGTGTGTAAGTGTGAGAAGTCCTTGTAAGGATAAGATGAAATCTCTTAAATCCGATAACCACTAATAGGACAGTTTTTGCAATGCTCTTCTTTCATCTCCAACATATCCAATAGTCCAATTGGTTAGCCCTATAGTGAAGCGTTAGGGATGTATTTGCTGCTAAGAGAGTTATTGGAGAGATGGCGTCATTTCTTCAGGGAAATAAAAAGTTAGTTAATAATAAACATATCAGCTCTCTGTTTACCACAGGCTAAAGCAGCCATGTGCAAACTATGGCCCTGGACCAAATCTTGCCTGTCAGATGTTTAATACAGGCTGTGGCCTGCCAGATGTTTAATACAGCCTGTGGCCTGCCAGATGTTTAATACAGCCTGTGGCCTGCCAGATGTTTAATACAGCCTGTGGCCTGCCATTCGTTTCAGAGTTAGCCACAGCACAAGCTGTTTATGTTTTGACGTTTACCTTTAACCTACGTTAGTCTATGTCAACACTCCAGCCATCTGCTGATTGTCCGGCCTGCTGGTCAAATTTAAGAACTTAATGCTAGAGCCACCAGGCCTTAAAAGAACAACACTTATATTTTCAGCCCATCTATCCCATAAAACTTACTTTATCGTTTTTAATGTACCTAAATAAACAAATTTTTTTTATTTAAAGAATTAAAAAAAAAATTTAATGTATAGACAGCATAAACTTTTGGTATGTTTTTTTTTTTTTTCAAAGAATTTTTCTTGCTATTTGTAAAGTAAATAGAGAAAAAAATGAATCTCTTCTAATTCTTTACAAATTTTGTTATTTGTGATTCTATGAAATTTTTTTTTTAACAAATAGCTTCAATAAAATTGTCCAGTAATGCAATCTTGTTGTACTAACTCCACAGATTTTTTTTTTCAAATGACATTTTTTTTTAAAAATTATATGCCGTATCTTGAAGCAGCACTAAAGACAAAATTTGTTATTATCAAGTCAATACAATCATGTATTGTGTCGTGTGGCTGTTTTTCTTACAATGATATGATCCCTTTTTATTCTATCCTTCAATTCTGTTCTAGGGGGTGGACACATGAGCATTTTATATTGCTGTTAAATTATGCTCCTACAATCTTATGTATTTATGGGAATCAACAAATTTAGAAGTATTTTTATATTTTTCTGAATTGCAACTAATAAAAAAGTTTTTTACTTAAAAATTTCATCGCGGGGGGGGGGGGGGAATTCACTATTCTTATAATGCTTGATTTTTATTATAAAATTTTTTTTTTCTTCCGATTAGTTTTTTCATTATTTGCTTTTTATCTTCACAGTCCGGAGGTCAGTTGGAAAATGATGAAGTGACTGCAAATAAAATCACAAAGCTAGTTCATACAGCTTTTAAAATCCCAGTAACCTCGGAAAAAAAGGACACATTACGTAGAATATCAGGTGAGTTAAAAATATTCTTACATCAAAACTTTTTGGTTTGTTTTTTTAAATTTATTTTAAAACTTTTTATTTTGTCATGTATGAAAATCTGCCTCATAAAAAATGAAACCAACATGTGGACAGAAAACTGAAAAAGGGAATGAAACTCGATTATAAATATATTAAATAGGAATAAAACACCTTCAATGATGAAAAAAGGGGAAATAATAAAAATGAAGGGGGAAAAATGTGAAGATTTAATATTCCCGAAAAGAACCTTTGGATCTGATGAAAAATGGTTCAACTCTCTATACTGTGTTTGATGGGAATTTGTGGTTAGTACAAAATCTCCCAGCATGCCTTTTGTGGCTCCATTGCTATTGCACACAGTTGTTTATAAGATCAAGAAATTACAATTTTTGAGACTAAAGACATTGATTTTCCCATCTTATAGTCTGATTGCTATCCATTTAGTCGAGCCAAGGTCAAACAGTCGAGCCAAGGTCAAACTTTGGCTCATAAACCAAATCCTGCTCTCCAGAATCACTCCACTAGTGGTTATTGATTTGACGCTGACTAAAAATTATTTTTTTTTCATGTTAACTTTCTATCCATTTTCTCTTTGTCTTTATGAACCCAATTTGGATCGTGATTCTTAAAAGTTTGCCCATTCCTGAGCTAGGCTGTAGAATGTTTTTTTTTTCTTGTTTCCCTGCTCTAAAAATGTGGCATCTTTTGGTAAAGTGCATCATACAGTCTTTTAGATACTACCAGGGATTTTAATAATAGTTCTTTTTTTATTTGATTTGTGAGATACCCAAAATTATTTATTGCATTAATTCGGTAGAAAAAAATAAGTTTTTGTTTAAATTGATGTAATTATTATTTGTATAGAGATTTTAACCAAGATCGTAATTTTTTTTCTCTTCCTTTTCTTAGTAATTCTAGGGGATGTAATTCTCATGGCCACTGTTTCACAGCACAAAATTTTTGTTTCGAAAAGGCATTATGTACCTCAAGAACCTGTACAAGCCTGATGTTATTAGCTTTCCATTTGTGTCTACTATACTGTAAATATCTGATTAAATATGTTTTCATTTCAATGCATTTAAATGTGAAGCAACTTAGGATATAAAATGAGTAAATAGAATCCAGTATTTATTTTTTTATTTATCTATTTGAATGAATGAATCATTGCATGTAAATAAAAGAAATTATTGCGCTAATTGTAATTAAACTCAATGCTGCGCTGCTTGTTAAAGCAAAAAAAAAACAACAGAAAACTCAGATTATCTATAAGTTGTAAAAACATTTATGCATCTAAAATAGAACACTTATAAAAAGATGGCTTCTGTTAAGTAATATTTTGTGAAATTTCCAAAGATTAGGTGAAAAACACTAAGTTATAAAATATAACATAACTGGAGTGCTCTTTGGGCTGGAATATATGTGCCTCACAGGTGTAGTTTTTACAATGGTCAATGAGCCGAAAAGGAGGCTAAGAAACATCAATTTGAATAGAAAATTGTTTACATTGAAAGACAAGAATATCATTGCGGTGAAACAGATACAGAATTTGCAAGGTCCCCTGATATATCGGTCCAATGGAGGCTTAATGTAATTTTCTGCCAAGGTAAACAAGCTAAAATAGCTTGCCTAGAAACATTGACTCGTTTCTTCAATATGTCAAAATTAATTAATATTCTTAACCAAGCAATACTTTAGAAATGTTTTAAGGGCAAAACTTGAACTGCGTAATATAGTTTTTCTGAAAGTTAGTAATGTATTAATCGAGATAGAATTCTCCTACATTGCTGTGAAAATTGTGATATGCAAGTGAACAAGACACCAATATAGTGTAGCATTCTTAAGGGCTACCAATTAATACTAAACTGTGATTAGTGTGCACTCCAGAAATATTAGAGCTCAGTGGTGCAAACCCACTGCAAAATGTTGTCATTTTATAACTACTAAAATATTAAAAACAAACGCTTATAAGATTCACTAAGAATAAGAAGAATAATACTAAGAATAATTTCTGTTATTTTTATTTTGCTGTTAAAAATGTTTATTAGTATTAATACATGTGTTGGCATACATGTTATGACATGAAATGACATTGCACAGCATGACACCATACAGTACAAGATCTCTTCTTCACAAGAAATGAGTATGTACATTAGAGATGTCTCGCTTTGAGCTAATGACATTCTTCCCCCCCCCCCCCCGGCAGTGTGTGGTGATCAGCATTACCATTCATATGCTTGCACACCTGTAGAACTTTGTCTGGCGACTTTAAAATTATACATGGGGACATTCAAGTGACATTTGTGAGGGTAATTGTACAATGTATGTTATCAATGGATTAATGAATTTACTGTTGTGCAATGTATGTTTACAATGGATTAATGAATTTACTGTTGTACAATGTATGTTGTCAATGGATTAATGAATTTACTGTTGTACAATGTATGTTGTCAATGGATTAATGAATTTACTGTTGTGCAATGTATGTTGTCAATGGATTAATGAATTTACTGTTGTACAATGTATGTTGTCAATGGATTAATGAATTTACTGTTGTGCAATGTATGGTGTCAAAGGATTAATGAATTTACTGTTGTGCAATGTATGGTGTCACTGTACCAATGGATTAATGAATTTACTGTTGTGCAATGTATGGTGTCACTGTACCAATGGATTAATGAATTTACTGTTTTTGACTGTTTGAACAAATTATTTCTATCATTGCATGGATTAAAAATTTTCATTTTAAAATTACGTTCTAATTATTAACTGTATTGTTGTGATTTTGAAGTATGTTAATTGAGCAATTAAAGAAGATATTGTTCACACAGTTTGGAATTGTTATTATTTCCAATAGAATATATCCGGACAGGGAAACATTTGCTAAAGAATGTTGTGCAAAAATCAAACATGAATGCACACCCAAAATAAACATGACTAAATATGGGAGGAAAAAGATAAACATTGGTCATGTTGATCTGAGAGAACTCTACATAAACCTGTAAACCTTATTTGGCTCAGCCTGTCATAGTGACATCCCCTGATTAACTTCATCATAGTATTACACTTTCAGCCCTTATAAAAACACACATTCAATTCCTACGATACCAGTGGAACCCGCTGAGGCGATATATTATACTACAATGAACTTTATTTTTTTTTATATAAAAGAAACTGGATTTAAAAACAACAAAAAAAAATGTGTATCAATGGATAATAATGGACACATTGACCTAGATATTTTATAAATTAATTACCAGTGATGGGCAAAAGTTAACTTAAAGCTATTGACTAAAAGTTACATTTTTAGCTACCAACAAAACTTAACTAAGTGGGGGGAAAATTTAAGCCAGAAAAGAACTTTAAGTAATTCATTAAAAAGATTATTTGGAAATATTAACTTTCTTACAGAATATTTCAGTTGGACTGTTAATCCTAAATTATAGCCATAAATTTAGTGAGTCGGAAGTACGTCACAACATAACAATGGGGGACGGGTGGGGTACAAAATATATACCATACAGATGGCGCATCACTGTTTATAAAGTCTCATAGCAATGACTACAAAAAAATGTCACCATTTGTGTTATTTTCATTTTTAAATAGTGTAGCATTCAGGGACGAGGCGTGAGTGTTGCCGGTCACAGTCATATTTATAGAAAATGCTTTATAATGGTACTGTGTTTATAGAATATAGTTAGCATAATCATTCATAATAAAATGACTACAAGTTTATATATATATATATATATATATATATATATATATATATATATATATATATATATATACGTATATGTTATTAGTTTAATAATGTATACAAATATATAAATCTATGTTCGTTTGCGCTTTGTATATAGCCTAGCATGAAAACATCTATAGATTTTTCTCCTAGGGTTATGACCGACAACAGTCACGCCTCGTCCCATATAGCACCTGAACATTGATGCACCATAGAACACTACACAAGCATGGACAAATCAATTTAAATTGAAGATGTGCATTCTGTATAATTTATATTATGTGGGTGAAAAGGGATGAGGTGGGGTTGCTTCGTGAAATAAGATTCCCCGAATTCAACGAAACAATTAGAGAATGTAATGAAACAATTCCAAGTTCTGCTGGAATTTTTAATGCACCTGCACGTGTATTGAAAGCTAATAGATGCAAGGCTAGGTTTTTATTTGTCCTATCATACACAGCTGAGTTTTGAGTCATTTGGTCTGCTTGATCTAATGAATGTTCCTTAATTTTAAAATAATAATGTACTGTGCTACAGTTTAACTACATTTTTTAGCTAAGTTTTAACTATTTTTTTAGTTCAAAATTAAGGTTTTACTAACCTAATAGTGACAGTCACTGCTAATTACCATATGTTAGGTCTGACTTTGGATGTGTATTGTAGATATGAATTATAACTGGGATAAGTTTCATTCAACAGACCAGATTGGGGGAAACTTTCATCAGAACAAACATGTAAACAAAAGCAACTAAATGTGTCATCCATCTCTCGAAAGTTGATATACGAAGGGTGTGAATTTGTTCAAAAAATTGGCTATTAATTATATTGTATTCATACAATGAATACCACTTTGTTACTGTAATATAATTATTTTATATGTGTTACGTTTCATGATGGGCTGGTACGTAATGGTACAATACACAGCTTTTTCTCCTAATAAACATGTCACGTCGGAAGTGCCTCGTGCAAACCGAAAGTGATACCAGCGCTGTTCTGAACGGTCATTATCAACAAGAAAGGAGTGGATATGTCCAGGGTTGTTAACAATACTCTAAAATTGTATCGTCAATACCGATACCTATACTGCAGTGTACATTTTGATGCGCATTTTACAAAAACCTACCCATGAAAAACATTGATCTGCGCGCGGAACCATCTATTCTACGAAATAATGATGACCTCTGATATATCTAAATTATTTGATGATCGCGCATGCGCTATGAACTGGGCGATAATATAATCAGGGTTGTTAACAATACTCTAAAATTGTATCGTCAATACCGATACCAATACTTCATGAAAATAGTATCGCCAATACCGATACAAATACTCAAGTAAAATGTATTGCCAAAATCGATACCGATACAATGCCAATACTTTTGAGAACAACAAAATGTTTTTATTTAAAAATATAATGAGTGCAAGTTTCTCAAGTTTTTTAAAAAATGTAAAAACAAAAGAATACATTGTCAAAGCACAATTTTAATGCTAATCACTTCACCACTTAGCAGCACGTAAGAAGACCATCATTTCAAAATGATCATTGCTTAGCCTAGAACGTAATGGCATAAAAACACGCCCACCCAATGAAACCAGTCGCTCAACTGCAGCACTAGCCGTAAGTCCAGTGTTCACTTGCAGGTATGGTTTCTTAATGCTTGAGTAGACTGCTAATGACAGCATTTTTGATGAATTATTTTCAAGATATCTGTCTACTTCAGCAGAACTGTTACTATTAAGCAATTCGTCCTGGTTAAAGTTAGTAGCTATCTGGAACAAAATCGTCATCTTTGGCTGCGGCAATCGGCACGTATCTCGTTACTCATGTGACACTCGGTGGAATTCCACTTACGATTCTGTTGTTACTTAATTTAGTTGGTTCAGAGTCCTAGGTCTTAGAATGAACACGTTTGTTTTAATTTTGACTTACGTTTTCGGTTTCTTATTGTTATTACGTTTTTAGGTTTTTTTTGTGTACATGCACTGCAAGTCTGTTAGTCTACAACATAGTTAAAAATTGAGTCATGGTATTGGCACATGACACTGACACATGACATTGGCACATGACATAATGTGATAGTGTGACTTATAATGTGACAATGGAGTGAATGGAAATGAGCTGTCATCTCTGTGACAACTATTATTATTCTTCAATCTATTTCAACAATTGGTCATGAACAATGATGTTATCTGTTATTGGTGTTTACAAGAGTAAAACTAAAAGTGAAACTAAAATGAATAAGACGAAAACTAAAACTAAAATTGGACCTAAAACTAAAATTATTACAGAAAAAACAAATTTAAACCAGAAACTAAAATAGGACCTGGGACTAAAACAACACTAGTCAAAGTAGAACGTAAACTGTGTCAAGTTGGTGTTCGAATAGTCAATATATTGTCTAAATTATGTCAATGCGACAATATGGAAATATTACATTCAAAAAATTGCCATAATTACAAATATTGCTATCAAATAAACATTTACAAAAATGCTCTTTCGAGTAGATACATTTTCATGACAATGGAAGAAATATTTCGGCAATAGTATTTCTTTAAATAAGGGTTTATTTCCCTTGAATTAATAATTACATATGGTTATCTTAATATTTCGGTTAAATTTTTTAGATTCATGTTTAATCATTATTTATTCCTTTAATAGTATCCGTAAGATGCGCTATTTATCTCCTTTTTGTTACATAATCTGCTCATTTTTAATGTCCCCAAAAACATTTCAAATAACAATAGCACAAAGTTTTTAAAACTAACCGATTTTCTAAAATAAATAATTAAAAATTTTTTTTAATAAATTTTAATCTTTAAATAATATTTTCGATGCAAGGGACACAGCTCAGTTATTACTGTCGACCGCCTTAATAAAACACGAGTTAAATTTCTTGGGTAGTAGTATGAGAATTTATTTTTTGTGTACCCTATTGTTTAGATGTAGCGACACTCACCCCGGCGCTCTGTAGGAACGGGAGACACGCTTCAACGCCGCCAATATAGCTATGAAATACATAAAATCTGATTGCTAATACTATAACATGAGGAGCTTGTCACTTAGACCAAACATTTTTTGAGTAAGTTGTATAAAAAGGCAGCATGCTAATCTGCAGTGTACATTTCGATGCGCATTTTAAAAAAAACCTACCCCATGAAAAACTTCGGTCTGCGGGTGGAACCATCTATTCTACGAAATAATGATGACCTAGGACATATCTAAAATCTTTGATGATCGCGCATGCGCATGAACTCGGCGATAATATAATCAGGGTTGTTAACAATACTTCTAAAAATTGTATCGTCAATACCGATACCAATACTTCATGAAAATAGTATCGCCAATACCGATACAAATACTCAAGTAAAAATGTATTGCCAAAATCGATACCGATACAATGCCAATACTTTTGAGAACAACAAAATGTTTTTATTTAAAAATATAATGAGTGCAAGTTTCTCAAGTTTTTTAAAAAATGTAAAAACAAAAGAATACATTGTCAAAGCACAATTTTAATGCTAATCACTTCACCACTTAGCAGCACGTAAGAAGACCATCATTTCAAAATGATCATTGCTTAGCCTAGAACGTAATGGCATAAAAACACGCCCACCCAATGAAACCAGTCGCTCAACTGCAGCACTAGCCGTAAGTCCAGTGTTCACTTGCAGGTATGGTTTCTTAATGCTTGAGTAGACTGCTAATGACAGCATTTTTGATGAATTATTTTCAAGATATCTGTCTACTTCAGCAGAACTGTTACTATTAAGCAATTCGTCCTGGTTAAAGTTAGTAGCTATCTGGAACAAAATCGTCATCTTTGGCTGCGGCAATCGGCACGTATCTCGTTACTCATGTGACACTCGGTGGAATTCCACTTACGATTCTGTTGTTACTTAATTTAGTTGGTTCAGAGTCCTAGGTCTTAGAATGAACACGTTTGTTTTAATTTTGACTTACGTTTTTTGGTTTCTTATTGTTATTACGTTTTTAGTTGTTGTTTTTGTACATGCACTGCAAGTCTGATAGTCTACAACATAGTTAAAAATTGAGTCATGGTATTGGCACATGACACTGACACATGACATTGGCACATGACATAATGTGATAGTGTGACTTATAATGTGACAATGGAGTGAATGGAAATGAGCTGTCATCTCTGTGACAACTATTATTATTCTTCAATCTATTTCAACAATTGGTCATGAACAATGATGTTATCTGTTATTGGTGTTTACAAGAGTAAAACTAAAAGTGAAACTAAAATGAATAAGACGAAAACTAAAACTAAAATTGGACCTAAACTAAAATTATTACAGAAAAAACAAATTTAAACCAGAAACTAAAATAGGACCTGGGACTAAAAACAACACTAGTCAAAGTAGAACGTAAACTGTGTCAAGTTGGTGTTCGAATAGTCAATATATTGTCTAAATTATGTCAATGCGACAATATGGAAATATTACATTCAAAAAATTGCCATAATTACAAATATTGCTATCAAATAAACATTTACAAAAAAATGCTCTTTCGAGTAGATACATTTTCATGACAATGGAAGAAATATTTCGGCAATAGTATTTCTTTAAATAAGGGTTTATTTCCCTTGAATTAATAATTACATATGGTTATCTTAATATTTCGGTTAAATTTTTTAGATGCATGTTTAATCATTATTTATTCCTTTAATAGTATCCGTAAGATGCGCTATTTATCTCCTTTTTGTTACATAATCTGCTCATTTTTAATGTCCCCAAAAACATTTCAAATAACAATAGCACAAAGTTTTTAAAACTAACCGATTTTCTAAAATAAATAATTAAAAATTTTTTTTAATAAATTTTAATCTTTAAATAATATTTTCGATGCAAGGGACACAGCTCAGTTATTACTGTCGACCGCCTTAATAAAACACGAGTTAAATTTCTTGGGTAGTAGTATGAGAATTTATTTTTTGTGTACCCTATTGTTTAGATGTAGCGACACTCACCCCGGCGCTCTGTAGGAACGGGAGACACGCTTCAACGCCGCCAATATAGCTATGAAATACATAAAATCTGATTGCTAATACTATAACATGAGGAGCTTGTCACTTAGACCAAACATTTTTTGAGTAAGTTGTATAAAAAGGCAGCATGCTAATCTGCAGTGTACATTTCGATGCGCATTTTAAAAAAAACCTACCCCATGAAAAACTTCGGTCTGCGGGTGGAACCATCTATTCTACGAAATAATGATGACCTAGGACATATCTAAAATCTTTGATGATCGCGCATGCGCATGAACTCGGCGATAATATAATCAGGGTTGTTAACAATACTCTAAAATTGTATCGTCAATACCGATACCAATACTTCATGAAAATAGTATCGCCAATACCGATACAAATACTCAAGTAAAAATGTATTGCCAAAATCGATACCGATACAATGCCAATACTTTTGAGAACAACAAAATGTTTTTATTTAAAAATATAATGAGTGCAAGTTTCTCAAGTTTTTTAAAAAATGTAAAAACAAAAGAATACATTGTCAAAGCACAATTTTAATGCTAATCACTTCACCACTTAGCAGCACGTAAGAAGACCATCATTTCAAAATGATCATTGCTTAGCCTAGAACGTAATGGCATAAAAACACGCCCACCCAATGAAACCAGTCGCTCAACTGCAGCACTAGCCGTAAGTCCAGTGTTCACTTGCAGGTATGGTTTCTTAATGCTTGAGTAGACTGCTAATGACAGCATTTTTGATGAATTATTTTCAAGATATCTGTCTACTTCAGCAGAACTGTTACTATTAAGCAATTCGTCCTGGTTAAAGTTAGTAGCTATCTGGAACAAAATCGTCATCTTTGGCTGCGGCAATCGGCACGTATCTCGTTACTCATGTGACACTCGGTGGAATTCCACTTACGATTCTGTTGTTACTTAATTTAGTTGGTTCAGAGTCCTAGGTCTTAGAATGAACACGTTTGTTTTAATTTTGACTTACGTTTTTTGGTTTCTTATTGTTATTACGTTTTTAGTTGTTGTTTTTGTACATGCACTGCAAGTCTGATAGTCTACAACATAGTTAAAAATTGAGTCATGGTATTGGCACATGACACTGACACATGACATTGGCACATGACATAATGTGATAGTGTGACTTATAATGTGACAATGGAGTGAATGGAAATGAGCTGTCATCTCTGTGACAACTATTATTATTCTTCAATCTATTTCAACAATTGGTCATGAACAATGATGTTATCTGTTATTGGTGTTTACAAGAGTAAAACTAAAAGTGAAACTAAAATGAATAAGACGAAAACTAAAACTAAAATTGGACCTAAAACTAAAATTATTACAGAAAAAACAAATTTAAACCAGAAACTAAAATAGGACCTGGGACTAAAACAACACTAGTCAAAGTAGAACGTAAACTGTGTCAAGTTGGTGTTCGAATAGTCAATATATTGTCTAAATTATGTCAATGCGACAATATGGAAATATTACATTCAAAAAATTGCCATAATTACAAATATTGCTATCAAATAAACATTTACAAAAATGCTCTTTCGAGTAGATACATTTTCATGACAATGGAAGAAATATTTCGGCAATAGTATTTCTTTAAATAAGGGTTTATTTCCCTTGAATTAATAATTACATATGGTTATCTTAATATTTCGGTTAAATTTTTTAGATGCATGTTTAATCATTATTTATTCCTTTAATAGTATCCGTAAGATGCGCTATTTATCTCCTTTTTGTTACATAATCTGCTCATTTTTAATGTCCCCAAAAACATTTCAAATAACAATAGCACAAAGTTTTTAAAACTAACCGATTTTCTAAAATAAATAAAAAAAAAAAAATTGTAATAAATTTTAATCTTTTAATAATTTTTTCGATGCAAGGGACACAACTCAGCTATTACTGTCGACCGCCTTAATAAAACACGAGTTAAATTTCTTGGGTAGTAGAATAAGAATTATTTTTGTGTACCCTATTGTTTAGATGTAGCGACACTCACCCCGGTGATCTGTAGGAACGGGAGACACGCTTCAACGCCGCCAATATAGCTATGAAATAAATAAAATCTGATTGCTAATACTATAACATGAGGAGCTTGTCACTTAGACCAAACATTTTTTGAGTAAGTTGTATAAAAAGGCAGCATGCTAATCTGCAGTGTACATTTCGATGCGCATTTTAAAAAAAACCTACCCCACGTAGGTGTGCTTGAGTGGGACGGAGTGGAAGGGTGTTGTGTGCCGACCACATCCGTCACCACCGCCAGCTATGAATACTGCGGTCTCGGATAGTCCTCGCTGACCACAGTACCACCACCCTCGCATGTAATGGGTTTTTTTCCTGACTAGAGAACCCCTATGATCCATCCCCCGTGGATCATGGTATGTCTCTCAGACCAGGAAGAAGAGTTCATAAATTATTTTGCCAAAATATTCTATGATACTCTTCGAAACAAAATGTGTCAAAATAAAGTATCTCTTCCCTGGGTCGGTTTGGTCGCCTATATGAATAGTTTTGACTACAGATAATTTCAGTGTAATAACTATATGGTTTTAAAAATGTGCATAAATGTCTTTATCAGTAACTGTGTATATTTCTGACGATAGTTGACACAACTTATGTACATTTAAATGAGAGAAAGGTTTGTTCGGTGAAAGTGATGTATAAGTCCCACCCATCTACCCTATCTAAAAGAATTTGACTGAATGTCAGTTAAGTGTAACAATAATATGGTCATCATAATTCGCTTAATGCTTTATCCACAAACGAGTACGTTTAAGACTAGTTGACACTTTTTTTTTTATTAAGCATTGAAATGATATGGTTTCTTTTGTCTGGTCTGTTTGATATCATGCATCAGTGTTTATGTTGATAGATTTCCATTTTACCAGAAATTGTTGATGAATGGACAAATTAGGTCAAATGATGCACCATATGTACTTTTAACTTAAGTGAACCAACAATGTGGTTTTTCAAATAATGCATTACGTATTTATACACAAACCATTGACATTATTTCTCATTCTGTCAATTACTGAATGACCTTTTAATGTCCCATACATGTGGAGGAGGTGCTAAGAGGAACAAACAGTTTATTAAGACAATTAGGTTTGATTCATAACTACGGTTTTCGTAAAACTTTTTATTTATCGCATGTGCCGCCACTGCCAGTGTGTCGTGTTCCTGCCGCAACAGCTCTGGTGCACTTCTGCCATGCCCACAGAGCGGCGGGGTGAGCGTGCCGCTAACATCTGCCAACATGGCAGAAAAAAAGGGTGTTTAAGACTTGCCCAGACCAGCAGGGAAGTTAAGAGCTTTGTATATCCTACATGTTTCATATATAAATGTTGAATATATACGTAATAGTTTTTCTTTTGTTTTTGTTGTTTTTTTGTTCTTTTTTTGTGAATTTTGGAAAATGACCAATTTTTTAGTTTTTTTTTTACCCCATCTCTTTCTAACCTTTATTATTTTAATCATAAATAATCTCAAGATATTATGACTATTTGAATGTATAGAGCTTAAGTTACCCTACAGTTTGATGTAATTAGTTCTAACGTGTATTTATTACAATATTTTCTATGATTCTTTGAAATGTCACGAATTTTGAAAATTTATCTCCCCCCTTTTTTTTCTAAAAAATGATGAAAACCCATTTTAGTGCTATAATTTTAATGATATTATATTTTTAGAAAAAATTTTGAAAAAAATTGAATTTGTTTTATGTATATTTGTGTTTGTGTTGAGTGTAAATGATTTTGTGTACAGGAAATACTTTTGCAGATAACGCTTGTCAAAACTGGCACTTTTGAAGGTGTAGAGAAAAATTGAAAAAGTCACATTTTCAAAAATGTATATATACCTCATAAACTATTTGAGCTATAGTGATAAATTTGATGTCCACCTTCTTAAATTCTCGAGCTCTTGTAACACTCGTGTTGAAAATTATAATAAAATAAATAACATAACTTGATTTGAAAACTCTTAACGGTTAATACAACTGCAGTTTATTTTTTCAAGGAGTTACTTCGAATCCACAAAAAAGTTGTTGTTTTTTTTAAATCCATAAATGTCAAGGTTGCAGCGTCAACCTACTACCATACACTCCATACAACCTACTACCATACACTCCATACAACGTACTACCATACACTCCATACAACCTACTGCCATACACTCCATACAACGTACTACCATACACTCCATACAACGTACTACCATACACTCCATACAACGTACTACCATACACTCCATACAACCTACTACCATACACTCCATACAACGTACTACCATACACTCCATACAACCTACTACCATACACTCCATACAACCTACTACCATACACTCCATACAACCTACTACCATACACTCCATACAACCTACTACCATACACTCCATACAACCTACTACCATACACTCCATACAACCAACTACCATACACTCTATACAACCAACTACCATACACTCTATACAACCAACTACCATACACTCCATACAACCTACTACCATACACTCCATAAAACCAACTACCATACACTCTATACAACCTACTACCATACACTCTATACAACCAACTACCATACACTCCATACAACCTACTACCATACACTCTATACATGTACGGACCCTGGTAGGGTGATATTTTAAACCAATCAAAACAACTGTGGGAGACCACAGTGTTAATTGGACCCACTCAGCACTCACTATCCCAGTGGCGTACCTAGTGGGGGGGGGGGGGCGATGGGTGCGGTCCGCACCGGGCGGCACTTTTTATTAATTTGGGGGGGGCGGCAAAAATGTAGATTAAATTGAAATACCTAAATGAGAGGGCGGCGAATTCGTCTTCCGCCCTGGGCGGCCGATACACATGCTACGCCGCTGCACTATCCATCAGGACAACAGGGCAATAAGGTCTTCGCCCCTGAACAACAAAATAGGCTCTTGTTTATATCACATTTGTGATACAGTGCAGAACCTAGGGATTTTGGGGGCCCGGGTGGGGGGGGGGCTTTGCCTCTTTTGGGGCGCCTGCATGTTGTCATTCGACACCATGACATGAGATATTGTACTCGATATTTAATGTAAAAAAATGAGGCCCCCCCTCAAGCTGGAGCCCGGGAGGGGGGACTTTCGAATATGGACCCTCACCCTAGGTACGCCCCTGTTGTGATATTCAATTGTGTTCGTAAATGTAGGCCCTTTTTTTTTGGTAACGGGCCTTGAGCTTACATAATCCACGCCATTTACTCCAAATAAAAGAGCTGTGTATATGATAACTATTTTTATTGGTTAGCTAAACCTAATTATATCAACAATGAGCTTGCCGCTCTTCCATACTTGGCAACTGGCAACCACTATGTTTAGACTCAGTATTTTTCCCCTTAATAAAATGCACGGCAATAAATATAAATTCATATTTGTATTTCATAAATTCTCTCCAGTCTTATTGTAGGTGAAATGGGGGAGGGCCCCCCATTAACAATGTAATTGGGTGGGCGGGGGGGGGGGAGTGTAACAAGACGGTAGAGAGATATTTCGGTTCAACATATTCAACAGTGATTTCAAAAGTGCCCATTATCATATGTCAGTCAGTTTACTTCCCCAACTCAAGGTCAGGAACCCATTTAAAGCTAGGTGGACTTGTGGGACAACTATCTACACAACTCAACCATCCTCCCACCCTTACACACTGAGGTGATAGTAAAATTGTAACAAAGATTAATAAACATTTCAAAAACTGCAAATAAAAATAGTTTTCTTTATCAGTCAATTTGTAATTTTATATTCATGGATTGTCAATTTTATATGTACTTGTATAAACATAATGGCTAAAAGAAATAACAAGTGTGGCTACAAAAGAAAAATTAAAACATTGAACCAGATGGTACAACAAAACATGGCTAAGAACAGAGTTACAAACATGGTGACAAACAGGACCTCATTAAATATAAAAACTAATAAAGTGAAACTCAGTTCTATAAAGTGCGAACTTCAAATATAAAATGTATCTATATTCACAAACTAAATATGAAAAGGGTTTGAAATAAACAAAGAGTTTTAACAAAAGATTATTGTGCTAATTTTATTTAAAAAGTAAACAATAAGGCATAAGAAAATATTCACAAAATATGTTAAAAAACAAAAACAAAAAAATGCATCACAAATTATCATTTTTTTAAATACATTTTTTTTCAAATATCAAGTATAAGGTATTAGCTAGAATCAACATACATCTGTAATGACTTCTTGATGAAAACAGTTCAAAAACTCACAAAATCAAGAAAGAACAAATTAGTACCAAAATATTTTAATCTTTCTAGGAACCCCGAAATATTCTCACAGATCATTGGTTGCCAATCGCTGTTATGAAGCACATATTAAGTTGTATCTTTCCATTATAAGATGAACAATTCCATTATATGGAATTTCATAGAAAGTAATAGTGAAAATGGCTTTAAAACCTCTAATTTAAAAATATAAACTATTCTGTCTGACATAGACTTATTTTAGTCAAAAAAGATTTGAGATTTTTGCTAACGGTGTTAATAACAGCGTAATCCAATGTTAGAAAAGTTTTAACAGCACATATAAATTTGTATTTCTTTTTCGTAAAGCTCAACAGATCCATTGATTTTAAGGCTAAACTATTTATTACACAAAATTTAAACTGAAATTTGAGCTTTATTATTTGTGACAATAAAGGTTTTCTCAAGTCAGAATGTGGTTATCAATCTTGAAACATGGAGTACAATGAGATCTTCATTATCTTATGACATACAATATTGAAATCAAAACTGAAATCACTCCTATATTGTTTGTGAATATAGAACAGGGAAATATCACACTTGAAATATAGAGTAAAGTGAAATCTCTTTTTTAGATCTGTACAAAGTTTACGACAAACTGAAATCTCCAGTACTTATTACTTTATAACATGAAATGTTTTTTTTTTCCATTGTGAGCTGAGCAATGCCTTGTCAGGGATGTAAAATTAATAAACAATTTGTTACACAGACAGCACTGAAATATTTGAATTGCTATATGTGATAATAAGTGTTTCCTCAAGTCGGATATAGGAACACTACTCATGTTACATAGTGTACACTGAAATATTTGTGTAAAGGTATGTTTAAACTGGTGCATGGTAAGGTTACTTTTATAAGTAAAACTATTCTGGCATATTGTACATTGAAAATGTTTTTCTCCAGTATGAATTAATTGGTGTTTGGTCAAGTAATTTCTACAAGCAAAACTTTTCTGACAAACTGCACATTCAAATGGTTTTTCTTCTGTATGAATTAACTTGTGTCTGGTAAAGCTACTCCTGTGAGTAAAATATTTCAGACATACTGTACATTTAAATGGTTTTTCTTCTGTATGAATTAATTGGTGTTGGGTCAAGCTACTCCTGTGAGTAAAACATTTCAGACATACTGTACATTTAAATGATTTTTCTTCTGTATGAATTAACTTGTGTTTGGTCAAGCTTCTTCCGTGAGTATAACATTTCAGACATACTGTACATTGAAATAGTTTTTCTCCAGTATGCATTAACTTGTGTTGGGTCAAGCTACTTCTGTGAGTATAACATTTCAGACATACTGTACATTGAAATAATTTTTCTCCAGTATGCATTAACTTGTGTCTAGTCAAGTAGCTTTGATAAGGAAAACTTTTCTGACATACCGTACATTTAAATGGTTTTTCTCCAGTATGAATTAACTTGTGTCTGTTAAAGCTACTCCTGTAAGAAAAACATTTCAGACATACTGTACACTGAAATGGTTTTTCTCCAATATGGATTAGTAGGTGACTGTTCAAGTTACATTTCTTTGTAAAACTTTTCTGACAAATTGTACATTTAAAAGGTTTTCCAACAGGAGGAATCAAATGGTTCATGGTAGAGTATCTTCTAAATAGACCCTTAGTCACTTATTGAATTGGAATTTAAAATCAGAAATGAAATGTTATATGGAATTTCTCTTTAAATTTTGTTAGAATACATTTCAGATAAATATTTATCTAATATAACTTGTCAGATGCTAAGAGAAAGAGAATTGGAATGTTTTACAAAAAGCCTTGTCATTTCTCAGTGGTACACCAAGCTTAAGTTTTATCAGTACTTGTATGTTTAATTTGGTATTACCAAGACAGACCAAATACATTTATCTTTTACAAAATATTGGTTGTAAATTTAAAATCTATCTAAAAGTCTACTCATGTTCCAATGATTAATTCACAAGATCATACTTTCACTGCTTGTCATAACTTTCTGTGGATTAGAAAAAAAATTATACAACAGTAAGTATTTACTGTCTCAATTTTTAATAATAGAAAACATGTATAGATTTATTAACAGTTACAGTCTTCCTCACTATATGACAGATTTAAAATTCTTTTACTATTATACATAAAAATTACATTATTAAAAAATATTTCATAAAAAACGTTTTTCTTGCGTGCCAAAAAGCAGAAAATAATTTCTGAATAAATTGGTCACATGGTAATAGACTTTATAAAAGCTTCTGATTTTTATAAAAATGAAACTTGTTGGGCGCATGAATTTTATATTATCATTATGTGAATGTTTGTATTACAGTATTAGAATCGTCAAATGTTAACAATTAAATCACAAAAGAATTATTACAAAAGGTTTTCGAAGTATCACGATATTGCAGATCATCTATTGGAACTTTTTAAAATAAAATGCATATGAGTATGTAAAATTAGTTCTAGTGTTGTATAACCTAAACTCATGATATAGAATGTAACAATTAATAAGTCAATTGAATCAATATATTAATATAGTGAAATTATGTTAAACAGGCTTTCATTTATATATATTAGAGTATGTTAGAAAGGTCTGGTTGTTTGTGTTCATGCGCCCAACGTTTTTTATTTTAATAAAAATCAGAAGCTCTTATAAAGTCTATTACTATTACCATCTTACCAATTTATTCAGAAATTATTTTCTGCTTTTTAGTACGCAAGAAAAACTTTGTTTTTTATGAAATATTTTTTTATAATGTAATTTTTATTTCGCTTCCGTTCAATAACCATTCATTTGGTGAGCGTGTTATGTATTATGCGGGTTCATAAATTAAGGGGAGTAGGTCATGTTGAATAACTGTTATAAAATAAATAATGAGTTATGCCCCTTTGTTAATATAACTTATATGGTAAAAAACGGCCCTCAGAGGTCAGATCGCGAAATGGTCTTTTGATGCACACATGGCAGGCCAAGACCAACAAAAAAGTATATACATCATGGGTCTAGGACTTATGGTTGTTGAGATCTAGGGTGATGACTGACAGACCGAAAAAAAAGGGGACAATAGCGCATTTTTTCTCGAAAATGCGCTAATAATTAAAAAAAACATAATGTCCGTGATAGTCGGCATATAAAAAAAAGCAAGCAGCTTAGCCATTCAACCACCAGGTCACTCACATTAACAATAAAATTTAATTTCTTATACTGAAGATTGCTCGATTATTTTGCACTTCCACTTGACTTATGTAATCTTATTTTGTAATTTAAAAATAAATAATAAAATAGTTAAGAACTTAATTGTAAAGAAATTAGCAGAATTACTTTTTTTTTTAGTAGATCTTTATAAATTGAACTGTATTTATGAAATTAGTTATGTCGGAGAATTTTCGATTGTTACTTTTGTTTATGTTAACGATTATAAACTGGTATACTGTTCTATTAATTCTTTACTTTTGATTTAACGCAGAACCCTAATCGCTATTATTTTACTTGATAAAAAATCTTAATCTCTTTTGAGCAAAAGTCACCTAGTCACCATGAGTTAACATAGGGATGAATCTAATTAGACAGTTGATTCAGAATCTAATTAGACAGTTGATTCAGTTTTTAAAATCCTTTGATAGGTCTATCTAAAAACATTTCAAAAAATAAATAGCATTACCAGAATAATCTCAGGCCAAACATTCATCACTTCCACTTCACAGGCTCCACTCTATTGCAGTGTCCACTCTATTGCAGTGTCCACTCTAATGCAGTTTTATTCATTTGCAGTGCCTTTGTAAAAAGCTTGACCCCAAACAGTGAAAATGATACATCAACTTCTTGGTTGTCAGTCAATCATACACCCCTGTTTTCCAATTAAAATTGAAACTGCTTTAACTATGGAACATTCCCTAATATTTTTGAGCACTTTTCTTAATCTATAAATATATGTATATAATTTAATGTACAATATTAACAATGGTAATGTGTATTTTCTATCATTTTGTCTAATATTTTTAGGGCAATGTGATTATAATGCATACTGAAAGGTGTCAATATAAGATAAATGAGCTCTATCAATGTTGAAAAATTAACTCAAACACAATTTCTATGATTTAACCACAAAAAATATTTATTAATAAATAAACATGCTTCATAAAAATTGTGTTAATGTCTGGAACTGATAAACAAGGGTCGATTGTATTTACTTTAAGTATAAGTATAAGACTATTTTACACTTACCTCTTGCAGAGCCAAAGTTAATTTTTAAAAATGTTACTTGCAGATATTATATGGTGCACCTTCTGACACGTGTTATATCTGTTTTTATCTACTCTAGACCAGACAGCAGCTGTCCAAATGTTATGAAGTAATAAAGATTGTCCTTTTCCTTAAATCTACATAAAAAGAAAAAATATTATGCATAAGTTTCTAGTTATTGTGAGTAAAATGGTGACACCCATTTTGAAATTATTTAAACATACTTAAACCATTTAAGAAATAATTTTTTAACTTTTATCAAACTTAATTAATGTCTGTATCAGTTGTGAATAATATCAAAATAAAATGAGTCAATGTCGTAGACAGGCACATTGGTCTGAGACATGTGATTTATCTCCTTCCCTCTGCTTTTGACCTTACCGGACTAAGTTTTGACCAGTTGCTATTTTGTTTTGGGAAATATAAACGTTACCAGTGGACATTCCAGGAAGTCACTAGGAATTGCATGGTAGATTTTGAAGAGGGTATATATATTTATAAATATATATATATAATTTGTTACGGTGCATACAGCTTCAGAATATAGATGTATATAGATCACAGTGTTTCTTAGCCATGTATTAACTGAATAGAGCTGTGTTATAAAGCTTAGAATTAGCTATATTATACCCTTCAAAATGGGAAATTCACATGTCATGTGATCTCTAAAGACATGGAGGACTAGTCTATGTCTATGTAAAAAGGACTCTTATAATTTTTTTTCTTTCAAATAAATGCAACCATACAACTCAACAAAATCGCTGGAGTTTATTCAAGGGGAACTCTTTTATGTAATCAAAACCGAGGCTCTCATTCATCTCAACCGTTTAAGTAATATTTTTTAAGCCGTTGAAATTTTTTAAAATAATTTATTCATCACAGTCATCTCATGTTAAATAATTCATATTTAATCTTGACAAAAAATTATGCAACAACCTCTGGATAAAGCAGTCACTCTATTGTTAGAAGGGTAGCTTGAAAAAAAAATTATTTCAAATATATATATTTAATATATATATATATATGAGCATAATTGGTTCGCATTCTTTTTATTATTATTGGCATTATCTATAAACTCAACTGCCATATTTAAATAAACTGTATTTTTTTTTCAACCTGTAATCTAATGGTTGAATTCTTTGCTGAGTCTTATTATCTCTTCTCTGTATGTTTTGGTTAAATTTAGTAAAGGCAGCGGCTACGGATACGTAAAAACATATCCCGTATTTTTTTTTCTTCGGGGTACAAAAAAAGATGTGCGTATTTTTTAGCGATATGATGCTAACCCTAACCCTAACCCTTTTTTTCAGATAGCGATATGATGCTATCCCTAACCCTAACCCCCCTAACACTTTTTTTTTTCATAATGTATCCTTTTAATAAAACAAAAAAATATGCACTAAATTAGTATCTATTATTCTGAAAAAAAAAAAATTTGAAAAAAAAAAAAAAATTTCTCTGACAAAATCAAGTCACGGCCAAGCATGTAACCGACTGTGCTAACGAGCCACAAAAACAAAGCCTCAATTTTTAATAGGTTATGTTTTCAATTCCAAAGTCTATTTCCGTACCCCGGAACAAAAAAAGTACCCGTAGCTTAAGCGTAAACTATTAACGGTAAAAAATATAGGATTACCATTTCTTATTGCTACAATTGAATAAAAATTTACTTCCTAGTCCTCGTGTTCTATTTCAACTAACTCTACATTGCTGAAACAATATCTACACACAAGATGTGATGTTATTTGCTTTTGTAACATGTCAATGTCAACTATTCTGTTTCCTTTCCACTGCCAGTTACTACTTGTTTCAGTATCATTGAATTCTTCATCACTGGTGCTATCATGTTTCTTTAGTTCTCCATACAAGGCCTTCAGCTTTATTTCAGATCTTGATGAAGTGGGTGTGGCAATACTTAATTTTCTTTTTAAAGGTGTAGTTTCTACTAAACCTAGTCCCTTTTTATTTGTTCTTTCGCACTTGTTAGAAGACCAAACGTGACCATTATATTAGGGTATAAGGAACTGACATATATAAATTATATTAGGGTATAAGGAACATGACATATATAATTTTTTTTTTCAGGATTAGGGTTAGGGATAGGGTTAGGGATAGAGATAGATATCAATTCGCGCGAAAATCCCCGGAAACAGAAAAAAAAATAAACGTTTGGTCGACTGTACATATGCTAGTAGTCGACCAAACGTTTGGTCGAGTAACAAGTGCCTTGTTCTTTTCACAAGAATTTAGACAAGAATTACAGTCTAATGGTAATGCATTTTGAGCTTAATTATCCCTGTTTTTAACACTAACAGACTTATTTCCACGAAACTTACGTTTCTTTGAAGACCTAGAATATTTCTTGGCACTAAACATTTTTGTCCTTGTTAATTACAGAATATTTTGTTTTTAAATTATCCAGTAATTGAATCGCACAAGTGTACCAAGGGGGCCGCCATATGCAATGCTATTCTGGGAATGAGGGCTATTCATTGTAAATAAAAAAAATAGGGAGGTGATCATTGTTTTTTTAATTTACACATCGATCTGATGAGTAGCCAAATTTTTTGAAAAAAAATTCAAACTTACCCTAGACGATTTGAAAATTCGTAAAGAAAAAAAAACAACTAATTAAATTATGAAAATATATTACTACAGAATTGTGCAGAAATGATTGGTCTTTAATTTGATACCAATTTTATATCAAAAATCGAAAAAGCATTTTTTTTTGTATTTCTCGGTGTACCTACCCCATTAATTCTATTAGGGCTTCATGGGTTTTTTTTATCTTGTATGTCTACATTTAAGGCGTAGAATGTGGCCATGAAAATGATATAAAAATTAATATAGGAGATATAGTAAATAACGGTACTTTGAAAAACACTGATGTCCTGCCCTTACAGGGAAAAAAAAAATTAAGCAAACAAATTTTATGTTTGTAGGATAGGTACACTTTGGGCTCCTTGGGCCTTTTTTATCTATTATTATGTTTCATGTGTAGAATGGGGCCCTGATAATGACAAAACGTTTGAATAATTATTGATATATAGAAAAAAATATTGCCTTCAGAAATGCTGATGCCCAACCCTTAAAACACAGGACAAAAATTAACCTAACTTATTTTATGTTAAGGGGATAAATGTCCATTAGGCTCCATAGGCTCTATATTTTCTCTCACTACGTTTAAATTGTGAAATAGGGCCCTGACAATGACATAACTATTCGATAATTATTAATATAAGTTTTACAGAAAAAATGACCCTTAAAGAAAATATAATGTCCAAGCCCTAGTAGCCCTAGGGGTACCTATCCTTCTAACGTAAAACTGGTTTAAAAGAATTTAATTTGGTCATGCCCGTTAAGGGCTAGGCATCAGCGTTTCTCAAGGTACCATTTAATCTTTTATAGCCTATATTATAAATGATGTCATATTCTGGGCACCATTCTACACCTTATACCTAGAGATAGAAAATAAAGGGTTTATTGTGACCCAAGAGCACCTATCCCTCTAACAAAAATTTGGTTAAAATATTTTTAGTAATTCCCACTAAGAGCTTGACATAAGTGTTTCTCAAGGTACCGTTTTTTCAATATAGTTTATATTAGTAATTATTTAAATGGTTTGTCATTTTTTGAGCCCCCATTCTAATCTTAAACGTTGTGATAGAAAATTAAAGGCTCTTTGAGCTTCAAGAGCCTCTATCTCACAAACGTATAATTGAGTTGATTAATGTTTGTCATGCTTATTAAATAAAGGAACCCTTTTTTTTTCTTATTTAGCCTATATAAATAATGATGTTATCTTCAGGGCCTCATTATACACCTAAGATGTTGTGATAAAAAATAAAAGACCCTTGGAGCTTCAATTACATCTATCCCACTAACATAAAATCGGGTTAATTAATTTTTGTCATGTCTTATAAGGGCTGGGCGTCAGTATTTCTCAATGTACCGTTATTTACTATGTATTAAAAATTATGTTATATTTAGGGCCCCATTCTATCCTTAAACATAGAGATAGGAAATAAGAGACCCTTTACGCCCTAAGGGCATCTATCACACTAACATAAAACTGAGTTGATTAATTTTTGTCTTACCTATTAAGGGCTGGGCAACAGCGTTTCTGAAAGCACCGTTTTTTTCTAATATAGCCTATATTAAAAATTGTTATTTTCGGGGCCCCATGCTACACATTGGACGTAGCGGTACAAGATAAAGGGCCCAAAAGACCCGAGGAACACATATCCCCCTAACATAGATTCGGTTTAAATATTTTTGGCATGCCCTCTGAGGGCTGGGCATCAGTGTTTCTAAAGATACCGTTTTTTTACTATATAAGCTATATTAATAATTATGTCAATTTCAGGGACCCATTTTACACCTTATATGTAGTGATACAAGATAAACGGCCCCTAGGGGTCCCAAGAGTAGCTATCCCCCTAACTTAAATGTAGTATAAATAATATTTGTCATGCCCACTAAGGGCTGGGCATCAGTGTTTCTAAGGGTACCGCTTTTTACATTTCTATTGTGCATTAGTTAAAAGAAATGTAATGTTCGCATTTTCAATGGACTTGCAAAGTGGAAGGTATCTTGCATCACTTAAATTGCACGCTCTGCACAGACATGTTAATGCTGCGTTGGTATATGTGCTGGATCTGTGGACCAAAATGTCTTTTATGACTTCAAAGACTTTGGAACTTGCTTACAAGCTTCTGATAAATTATCAAAGTCAGTAGGATTGAAGCACTTGGGAGAGAACCAGATGTTAACCCGTGTACCACTGATGAAATCACACGCTGCCTGAGCTTTTTGTCGATACCCCGGTATCAGAACGAATGATAAATAAATTGCCTTTGAGTTTCATCTTGCATTACTGATTTTTGGAAGTGATGGAAAATTTACTTTTGGGAAGCTTCTTGAAGTTTTGAAAATCATGTAGCTTGATATTAATTGATTAAGAAAAGCCATGTCATCTCACCAGCACTCTTGTTCTGATTTCTTTAGTGGTGCTCGAGCATTATCAAATGATATGTTGAGTTGTTCATACTTTTCTGTTATTGTTGAAATAAACGAGTAGCTGATTTTTGGTGAAGTTGTTGGTGTACTAAAATGATCATTCATAAAATGTTTCAATAAATATGTATCTAGAATGTGGTGTTGGCATCCGATGTATACAACTTTTTCTAATCCAACATCTTAAAAGTGTTTCTGTAACAGTGTGACTGGACCAATTCCTCTTCCTGTATTTGCTGAGGCTATGTCAGACAATCAATTTTATTGAAGGGCAGAGTTCATATTAATTTAGCACAGTTTTTATTCCATTGAATATTGTCTCCTCTTTTGCCAGCTGAAGAACTGCGAGTCTGACCTCCCTTATTTCATTTTTTTAAAACAATATCATAGGGGCTGTCCATTATTTATATCAACAAATTTTTGGCGATTTTTACCTCCCCCCTCCCCCTTTCAACAACTTGTCAAACTTTCAGAGACCCCTTCCCCTATAAAATTACGTCAACATTTGATTACCCCCCCCCCCTAAAAAAGGTGGCTTCCAAAATGTTTATGTGGCAAAATTAGCAGGAATATAGTTAGTTTAATTAAAATACTGAATGTTAAGCGAGTGTGTAACACAGGACTACAAACGCTGCTTAATTTTCCTATTTATTAAGTAGTTATATTAAATTTTAAAAAGTAACATTGTTGACCCCCCCCCCGCCCCCTATTTTGTTGACGTAATTAATGGACAGCCCCATATGCTTTATTTTGTTGATCTTTCCATCAAAGAATAAGCACCAGTGTTCTTTTTTTTAAGTTTTCCTTGAAATTACGTTTTAATTTTTGGGTCTTCCTTTTACTCAATTTTGTTGAAGTCACTAAACGCACTGCAGAAGCAGTATTTGTCTTTTAGACTTTAATGGTTTCTAATTATCTTCCTACTACTGGAACACTGTTCTTCGCTCACAAAATCTTCTTCACTCACAGAATCTTCTGTATCCAAAATTGGTAAGACGCTTGATTCAACATTTTTTTTTCAGTAAAACTTTTTGTGACTCTTTAAGTAATTTCATTTTTCTTGGGGGAATCTTTTGTGAATAATCTTCTAAGGTACAATGGCCTACTTTTCCTTTTATTGAAATCTGAAGTGCATAGACCTCTCTATCTGCTTTCACAACAACCCTCCTTTTTCATCTGTTACATTAAACATAGCTGTGAAATCATAGTTTCCTGGTCTTCGATTATGTATTTCAAACTTCTTAACAACATTGTAGATTTTCCTCTCAAGTGTTGATCTACATTGTTCAATAGGCAGTGTCATTATCTTTCCATAACTGTTTTACTTCATCCTCAATCAGTTTGATCCTGTCTTTTCTGCTTTTTACATCAGAAACTAATGTTTTACATCTATTCATGATATGTAGATCCATTGGAATTTTCCCCAATTGATCATGACTGTCAAGAGTTCTATGTTTTCGTGATTTAATGCCTTTCGGAACTGCACTAGATTTAAAGACCGAATTCTCTTGTTCTTCTTGGAAGCTGGAGCATTTTTTGACATAACTTCTGTGAGACAATCCGTAAACGACACAAATGCATATTATGCGTATAATAGTTCCCAAATAAAATGCTGATGGTGCATGGAACAACTAAGAACAAAATTACAGTTAAAATACTAAATGTGAGTATGACATGATTTACTCGGCGTGTGGAAAGTAACATTTTTAACAGCTGAGAGTTGTCATTGATATATTTTGTTTAGATATGATAAATGTCATCTTGAGGAAGTATGGGGAATAAAAAAATAATTTAAAAAAAAATTAGTCATATACCTAATATATATATATATATAGTGTTAAAACTCTGCTTCACCTCCCCCCCCCCCCCGCGTTTGCACCCTTGCCCCGAGATGAATGATGCAATCACTTTTGTACGCCTACACCATAGACTTCTTAATAGTAACCTGGACAGACAACTAAATGAAGGCCGGACCTTGAGAGGCTGACATATTTATTCAATTATTGGATGCGTTGTATTGCTTAATGTTTACATTAGGTTTTTAGAGCATTTTCGAAAAAAAATGCTCTATTGTCCCCGTTTTGTCTGTCTGTCTGTCATCACCCTAGATCTCAACAACCATAAGTCCTAGACCCATGATGTATATATCATTTTGTAGGTCTTGGCCTGCCAAGTGTGCATCAAAAGTCCATTTCGCGATCTGACCTTTCAGGGCGTATTAAGTACCGTTTTTTACTACATAAGCTATATTAACAAAGGAGCGCCCTATATCTCAGCAACCATAAGTCCTAGACCCATGATGTATATATCATTTTGTAGGTCTTGGCCTGCCAAGTGTACATCAAAAGTCCATTTCGCGATCTTACCTTTCAGGACCGAATATATATATATATTAAGGTGGGTCAAAAAAATTTTTTTTGGAGTTGGGAATTTGAAACATATTCAAAAAGTTGCCTATGGCCCTACTGATTGTAAAAATGTAAAATTTTAAAAAATCAGATAATGTCTTCCACTCCCAACTTTTAGTTCAAAGGGGTACGTGGCGAAAAAAAAATGCACTATGTCTAAAAAAAAACAATTGTTATTTTTTTTTATTTTTAGATATCACAACATGTCAATAATAACTACGAATTAATTATATTGCAGAAAAAAATTTTTTTAGATCAATTAAAATGTATTTTCAGAATGTTACTCATTCAGAAACTTCAATAATTTAAAAACTTAAAAGTCATTTTTCTCTGAAAAAATATTTTTGACATTTTGCTTCACTATGGCAAGAAAATCTCAAAAACCACCTGTTAGATTTTGATAAAACTTCTAATTTTTATGTAGAAGAGGTGCATTTATAGAATGTCAGAGGCTTTTCAAGAAATTTTAAGTCCTTTTTTTTTTTTTTTAATTTTCAAAATTAGCATTTTTTGCTTATTTTCACCATACAAAATTTTAAAAATTCATAAAAAATTTATTTATTACATTATCATAAAAGTACTTTGACATTCCCTAAAGTAAGCTTTTCTGATTATAAAAATGTATATTGTATATGAAACAGTCTATAAATATTTCAGAAATATTTGCCACAAAAGGTCATAAATTTCAAGATGGCGGCATGTCGCACCCACAAATATCAATATGTTAATATTTTTTTTTAACAAAATTATTTTTAAATCTACTATATCATTACTAAGATATTAAAATGTTTTAAACTTTAATAATAAAAAAGATTTTGCTTTGACCCGGGTACCCCCCCCCCAATGTATGTCAAATCTATAAATGCAAAATATACAATGTACATATGAATAATACTGTTTATGGATTGTCACAGGAAACTTGCTTTGCTTTCAATTTTCGGAAGAAATTCCTTTGATTTCTTTGTTTGTAAAACCATCCCATGTCGAGAGCTATGTCCGTACAGTTTGAAATGTCCGTACACTTTCAAACTAACAGCAGTAACTTCTTTAATTGCTCTTTCAACAGCTTGAGAGTGACAGGGAATTTGATCCAGTATGATTGGGTTGTTGCTTTTAAGTTCATCATCACAAATATGTTCCAGCAGAGGAGGGGATGTCACTACACAAAGATCCCAGTTAATCATCTGATCATATGATTTAGCTGCAATATTCAGGATTATGTCATTTTTGTTGAAAAATTCTAACTCTGCATGGAGCTGGTTTATGTCGTGCTGTTGTGATTTTATTTACTGCATACTTTCCAATTTCTTCATCATTGTCCTAACTGCAGCCAATGGAATGTTTTCTGGATGTGCAAAGTATCAGTTATTTTCCTATACAGGCAATATAATAGATTGATCAGCAGTATCAAGGTTCTGAAGCAGTTGTATCATATAGAAAAAGTTTCTAGCCCCACTTTGACAAGATGGATCGCAAAAATCCTGTTCGCTTTTGTTAACCATCTTTGCTCTCATCAGTATGTTTCTTGGCTGCCCTATCTCTCCAAATTTGTCTATGTCGACGCATCTTTGCTGGATCCAGAGCTGTAGATGGTGTTAACATGTTTAAGTCCTTCAACACAGCTTTAACGATAAGACATGTATCCCTATTGCTTAGTTTACATCGATCCACTGCTTCATATTGATATCTGTTTTGTTATTTGGAACATTCCTCATCGCTGGAGAAGTCTGCATCAAGTAGTTCATCATCTTCAGCATCCTGATCTGGAATATCATTATCTTTCTCATCATTGACGTTATCATTTGTGGTTCCTATCTGATCGCCACTCTGCATCAATGAATGTTTTCTTTTCTGTCGATTTTGTAATATTTTTGTTGTTTGCTTGTCAACATTGTCTATGAACATATTTCTTGCCATCTTTTGATCCACCCAAAATGCCCACTCAAGCACAGAAATTATTACTGATTGTGGACATTTACAGTCTCCTCTATCCCTAACACCTGCATCTTTTTACTCGAACAATTATACTGGTAATGTCATTTGTAGGGATACTAGCCTGGTCATATAATTGTTTAACTTCATGCGCTAATGCGTGCGCTCGTGAATGAAGGCTATGATTTTATTGTTCCATTTTAAGCATCCACCAATAGCCTTGAAAACATCTTCACTGGTTGGAAGTTGTCTTTTAGGCAATTCAGCTGCTGACCCAAACACAGAATGTACAGTTCCACTTCTTGTAGAAGAACTCATATTCATAGAAGAACTTAATAAAATAATTGAAAAATTAATCAAAAATGAAATAAAACAACCATGCGTGATCCGATAATGAATACATGGTACACCATGATTACTTCCCTCTCTATTTATTAAAACCCAGCAAAATCTATGGCTGTCACCCGGAAAAAAATACGGATTTCGTCCGGCGTAACCGTAGCCACTGCGTACACGAAAATGCTCTAAAATGTCCTTTGTCCGAAACGGAAAAGACTTAAATTGCTTGTTTTTATTTAAAGAAAGAACAAACACATATTTCACATTAACATAATTTTTTTAATTTCCTTCGTTTTTTTTTAACATCATCACCATCAGAAATAGTTTTTACTAAATTTTTGCTTAGAGTATTAAAAAGTGACTTTGTAATGAAATATTTTAAGTCATGACCTTTATCACAAAAACATGATATCGAGAGTATGAAATCCAAATCAGCCTCAACAAAGGTTCTTTCAGCGATTTTTTGAAACATAGCCAACTGGTTATCAACTAAAATGAACCGTTCAAAAACTTGGTGAGATGCTTTTATTTCTTGAAAAACTGAATAGGCATGAACACAAGACCTCCAGGCATGAACACAAGACCTCCAGGCAAACTCGGATGGGTTGTTTAAACCGCCTCTATTAATTTTGTTGATGTACCTTGAGGTTCATTTTCGTCATCGTTGACCAAGTACTTTTCACATGACACTTGGTGGTGTGACAGACGGATGGGCATCACAAATATACGAGAGTGCTGAATTTTCCTCTTCGTTCAAATTCTTTAAATGCAAACATTCAGACAATTCACAAGCTATTTTCTCCAAGTCTTCTTTATCTTCGTCGTTGGTGGGAATATCAATTTTTTCCACTTCTTTAATGGTGAAACCTGAATGCTTTAGCAGCGAAATTGCTCGTATTTTTTTATCACTTTCCTCAGCTTGCCTGCAGGAAATATAGTAATTGCTGCCCGCCATCATCCTCATCCACCCAAACATGGATTCAATGGGCATCTGACTGCAAATTGCCCAAAAGAACGAAATTGAATCATAATTCATCAATAATGTATTTAGCGCACAAAACTATGGATCTGGTAGTTTGTTTGAGTGCTGTTTATGTTTCTTTACTTAATCCAGGTTCGAGTGAATGTTCCCAAACTTGGAGAAAATTGCAAAAATCGTTCAGTTTTTCTAGTTTCCAAACAGTGGAAGATCGAACTGGGTCCATGGAACTGTTTCTTTTGTGGTAGCCTTTGGTTTGTGACTTCACATTTAATATGTCCCACATTTCTAAAATTATAGACACGAAATCACCAGTTGACTTCCATTCAGGATTATTATCTGAATAATAATACAGAGCATTTCTAGTAGTTTCATGGAAAACCGAATGGGCGTGTTTTGCAGACATTCTTTCAATGTTACTTGGGTCAATAGACGTTTTGGTCAGCTTGTGAGCTTTTTTAAGAGACATTGCTTGCTCTTTATAAAAAAAAGTTGAGCAGTGTGGTTGAAATTTGCTGTAATTCTGCCATTCTTGCTGTTAGCCATGTCCGGGTATATGAACAGTTTTCTATTTTGGAAGTTGTTGTACACGTTTTTGAAGTTGTTTACAGGATCGAACAACAGAAAAATCGGTTCCCCTGTTACTTCGATAATGCTGTTTTGAATCTCCCCTGTGCATAGACAATCTTTGTAAAATTTTCTGTTGACCGCAGCGTTGTCGACAATAATTGTGACAACATTGAAATTTATGCTTCTTAACAAAGCCATAACTTTGTTGTAGCAGTTGTATTGTTTCTCGGCTGTTAAATTAGATATTGGATAAATGGAAACTAGATCTTTTTAATTTCCAGATAGCGATTTTTAGCATGAAGCAAAGCATGGTGCTGGCAACTTTATCATCTGACGTTAGTCCAAGATATTCCCCACCGGAAAATTCAATTTTTTTCGAAACATATATCTCGTCTATAATCAGTGCAACATTTCGTTTGTATTCATTCAACTGAGAAAACCTCATCTTTAAATAGTTTTCATTGGTCAAAACGGTTTTTTTGTTGAATATTTTTGTTACCTTTTTAATCATCGACACAGAAAGTAACATCAACATTTCCTCTTCTTTCAAAAACGAATAAGCAGACGGACTTATGGAGTGCATCAAAAAACTCATCACCATCAATTAGGGAGAATAATGCTGACTATGTTTCTTGTTTTTCAAAACATCAACTGTTCTTTCAAAAAATTTAAAGTTTTCATTTGTTGATGACTTTCATTATCAATCAAATATTGCACTGATGCGATGGCTTCATCCAATGCTAAATTATCTTTAGCATGTTTGTTCTCCATCAAAAAATTAATCCCTGACATAAGGTTGCTAATGTCTGACGTTTTTTGCAGTCCTTTTTTAACAACATCGTTATATTTAGAAGTTGGTATGGCATTATTGTTGATGAAAATTTGAAAAGATTTGTCAGTGTTGATTTTCAATGAAGCGGAGATGGTAGGTGATAAACTATTGATGTCTATTATATATATTATTAAATTATTATCCACCACGTTCATGAAATATCCAGAAGGCAATGTTTATTTTGACATCTTTTCTAAAATTTGATGTAGGTCTTCTTTTTCGATATTTTCTTACTGTTGATTCCTTTCGAAAAGCTGTTCCAGTCTGCAGTTTACAGATTGACGTCGTTGTTCAGAAGATGATAACGTTGTTGACCGACGTGTCGTTGGTGTTGTCAGATACTTAGGTGCGTTGGGAAAAATGGTTGGCACCGCTTCAGGTTTGAGATGCTTGACAATGACATCATTTCCTCGCTTTCGCTTACGAATAACTCTCTCAAGTTTGAATCCGTAGATTCACAAATGAAATCAGACTCGTGGAAATGAAGAGAACATACTCTGGAGTAGATGGTTGGCACAAAGTTCTTTCTGGGGTTTACTCTTATCAATTTATCACATAACTGTTTATACGACAATGGATATTATATTTGTGCATGTTGATGTTTTCTAGGTTTTCGCTGTTGGTTTCATAACCGGATTTACACCCAAAAATAGAATTTTTTAACCATTCTGAAACAAAAAATGAAACGGTCAACAAAATTATTTGATTTAAGATATTTGTTTTTTGACTGATTTTAATAAACATTTTAATACAACTATGAACCCTGTAATAAAAACATGTTAAGCTTTAAAAATGACAACAAATATTTCAATTTAAAAAATTATAAAATTAACATACCTTCTTCCACTTCAATATCACGTCCGAAATTACAATATAAACTTGAAGACAGATCTCAAATTCACTATAAATTAAAATATATCACTCAATAAACAAATCAAGAAACAAAAATAAAGGTATTGTAATAACTTATTATTATTACATAAGCCTGCAAGACTATTTATAGCTGGGTTCAGAAGGGAGGCATGCCACAGATAAATTTAAACATTGGCCTCTCGAGGTCCAATGCGTTAAAATGTGTTGTTTAGTTGTCTTTCCAGGTTACTATTAAGAAGTCTATGACCTACACATTGCTAATTCGGTCGTTCACCCTCGTCATAGTACAAGTGATGAAATATTGTTATTTGCCACCTGCACTCCCACGCAATGACCTTCACCCTCCATTTTGGCGGGAAAGCGATGGATTTAGCGTGGGTGAGACTTCCTATAAAAGGAACTGTGATGTGATTCATAGGACGGAACAACGTTCGAGAGAAGGTACGGACGAACAGGGGAACGACGAGCGACGACCAAGGAAGAGACAACGAGAGACCAGGTCTGTTGATGCCGCCACATCGCCAGAGATAGATAACACGTAGACTCGTTTCAACTGGATTAGTTGTACGCATAATGGACTTTGTTGTTTTCTTGTCGTCGTCTGGACTATTATAACCTGTACATTGTAGGATTGAATACATCTTATTAGTCAACAAACGAACTTACGTGTCCTTTAGTGCATACCTAGTGAGTTTTGCAAGTTCGCAACAATATATACATGTATATATTTATATATTATATGGTTTTTAAAAACAAGTTTTACTTATTTCCCCTGGCAAGGTAAAAAGCAAAGAATGAACAATCGCAATATCCTGAATAAGCACCTTAATCTAAAGGTGAAAGGAGGGAAACGGATGGCCCTGCAGTAAAGCGCTCAACTGTCAACCTGAAGGAACTAGGGTTTGGTATCCCCCATGGGCATTGCATTGCCGGCTGTGGTGGATGAAAGAAGGGCACTACAGAACCTAAAAATGGTGCCAGGTGATTATTTGTATAGTGACTGGGTGGTGCTTTGGTAGCTAGCTGGATCTTCATGCTATAGGTTTAGGGTTTCGACTCCTGGCAAGTCCCAGCCAACCACATGTTCCTTTATTAGATTATAGGATCTAAGAGATAAAAAAAAATCTGTCATCCTTTCAGAGACGTATTAAAAAAAGGTGAAAGGAAAATATTTATTTCATATCAATTAAAGATCAACTATCTCTGTTTGAAAGAAACCTTATTCGGACAAAACTGATATGAGCTTTTGGCTCAAGAGGTTATCAACAGCTTACTCCAATGTGCATAAGTTATTAAAGCAGCGGCCAGCAACCTTTTTGACCTCACACACACACACACAAAATTAAAAAGTGATAAATCCATGTATCTTTTTTCCACCCCACCCCCCCCCCTCATCCACATCACATGTACATAATTCTCTAATATTATGATCAGAGAACTCCAATTTTATTACTAGGAAATTAATTTAAGAACATATAAAGTTCTTTTATTTTCAATCACAACTTAGCTAGCTTAATTTTAACAATGTTATACGTAAATAAAAAAAAAGTATTTTGGTTTGAACACAATTAAGAAAGAATATTTTATACATTTTAGTGTTAATTGATCTTGATTGTCTAAAATAAGTTCACAGATTTTGGGTCCCAAGGATGTTTCAGAATTAGAGAGAGAGATTTCTATTTCAGGCTGTGTTTTAATAGCAAGAAATTTTTAATAGCTGTAACAGGAGAAAATTTTTCTCACAAAAATATTTTTTTTACATCAAATAAAAATGTTCAATCACCCAAAGGTATTCTTTTCTCATTGCTAGCCGAAAAATGAGGAATTGATAAGAATGATAGGAATTTAAGCAAACAGTAGAGAAATATAATAAAAACGTTTTTGGAATATGTGTTTTCTTTCATATCAGCAGATTGAATATAGAACAATAGCCTTGCTCAAAACAAGCCAGTCAAATACAGTTCCAACTTGACCAGCTCAATGTACATAATATAGACTGTCTAGCACTTCAGACACACCCATATGTTACAGTAAATAACCTCTCAGAGATTCCCATCAATTTATTTCATCCAAAAGTCAATGTTAGGCTCGATGTGATGTACCCAGATCACAATTACAGTTACAGACAGTGAAGTTAGTGGTATATACAAGCAAAGGTCATTACTTTTAATTATCTCTATTTATCTACAAACAAAAAAATAAATTTTAAATGTTAAGAAATTGTTAAAAATATCCAAATCTTTCTACTGACCCCCTAAATATTCTCACAGACCATTGGTTGCAGAACACTGTTATGAAGCACATATTAAGTTGTATCTTTCCATTAAAAGATTAACAATTCCATTATATAGAATTTCATATAAAGTAATAGTAAAAATGGCTTTAAAACTTCTAATTTAAAAAATATAAACTACTCTGCCTGACATAGACTTATTTTAGTCAAAACAAATTTGAGATTTTCGCTCATGGTGTTAATAACAGCGTAATCCAATGTTAGAAAAGTTTTTTCAGCACATATAAATTTGTATTTCTTTTCCGTAAAGCTCAACAGATCCATTGATTTCAAGGCTAAACTATTTATTACACAAAATTTAAACTGAAATTTGAGCTTTATTATTTGTGACAATAAAGGTTTTCTCAAGTCAGAAGGTGGTTATCAATCTTGAAAATGGAGTACAATGAGATCTTCATTTTCTTATGACATACACTATTGAAATCAAAACTGAAATCACTCCTATATTGTTTGTGAATATAGAACAGGGAAATATTACACTTGAAATATAGAGTAAAGTGAAATCTCTTTTTTAGATCTGTACAAAGTTTACAACAAACTGAAATCTCCAGTACTTATTACTTTATAACATGAAATGTTTTTTTTTTCCATTGTGAGCTGAGCAATGCCTTGTCAGGGATGTAAAATTAATAAACAATTTGTTACACAGACAGCACTGAAATATTTGACTTGCTATATGTGATAATAAGTGTTTCCTCAAGTCGGATATTGGAACACTAATCATTTTACAAAGTGTACACTGAAATATTTGTGTAAAGGTATGTTTAAACTGGTGCAAGGTAAGGTTACTTTTATAAGTAAAACTTTTCTGGCATATTGTACATTGAAAAGGTTTTTCTCCAGTATGAATTAATTGGTGTTTGGTCAAGTAATTTCTACAAGCAAAACTTTTCTGACAAACTGCACATTCAAATGGTTTTTCTTCTGTATGAATTAACTTGTGTCTGGTAAAGCTACTCCTGTGAGTAAAACATTTCAGACATACTGTACATTTAAATGGTTTTTCCTCTGTATGAATTAACTTGTGTTTGGTGAAGCTACTCCTGTGAGAATAACTTTTCAGACATACTGTACATTGAAATAGTTTTTCTCCAGTATGCATTAACTTGTGTTGGGTCAAGCTTCTTCTGTGAGTATAACATTTCAGACATACTGTACATTGAAATAATTTTTCTCCAGTATGCATTAACTTGTGTTTAGTCAAGTAGCTTTGATAAGGAAAACTTTTCTGACATACCGTACATTTAAATGGTTTTTCTCCAGTATGAATTAACTTGTGTCTGTTAAAGCTACTCCTGTAAGAAAAACATTTTAGACATACTGTACACTGAAATGGTTTTTCTCCAATATGGATTAGTAGGTGACTGTTCAAGTTACATTTCTGAGTTAAACTTTTCTGACAAATTGTACATTTAAAAGATTTTCCAACAGGAGGAATCAAATGGTTCATGGTAGAGTATCTTGTAAATAGACCCTTAGTCACTTTTTGAATTGGAATTTAAAATCAGAAATGAAATGTTATATGGAATTTCTCATTAAATTTTGTTAGAATACATTTCAGATAAATATTTATGTAATAGAGCTTGTCAGATGCTAAGAAAAAGAGAATTGGAATGTTTTACAAAAAGCCATGTCATTTCTCAGTTGTACACCAAGCTTAAGTTTTATCAGTACTTGTATGTTTAATTTGGTATTACCAAGACAGACCAATTACATTTATCTTTTACAAAATATTGGTTGTAAATTTAAAATCTATCTAAAAGTCTACTCATGTTCCAATGATTAATTCACAAGATCATACTTTCACTGCTTGTCATAACTTTCTGTGGATTAGAAAAAAAATTATACAACAGTAAGTATTTACTGTCTCAATTTTTAATAATAGAAAACATGTATAGATTTATTAACAGTTACAGTCTTCCTCGCTATATGACAGATTTAAAATTCTTTTACTATTATACATAAAAATTACATTATTAAAAAATATTTCACAAAAAACGTTTTTCTTGCGTGCCAAAAAGCAGAAAATAATTTCTGAATAAATTGGTCACATGGTAATAGACTTTATAAAAGCTTCTGATTTTTATAAAAATGAAACTTGTTGGGCGCATGAATTTTATATTATCATTATGTGAATGTTTGTATTACAGTATTAGAATCGTCAAATGTTAACAATTAAATCACAAAAGAATTATTACAAAAGGTTTTCGAAGTATCACGAGATTGCAGATTATCTATTAGAACTTTTTTAAATAAAATGCATATGAGTATGTAAAATTAATTTCAGTGTTGTATAACCTAAACTCATGATATAGAATGTAACAATTAATAAGTCAATTGAATCAATATATTAATATAGTGAAATTATGTTAAACAGGCTTTCATTTATATATATTAGAGTATGTTAGAAAGGTCTGGTTGTTTGTGTTCATGCGCCCAACGTTTTTTGTTTTTATAAAAATCAGAAGCTCTTATAAAGTCTATTACTATTACCATCTTACCAATTTATTCAGAAATTATTTTCTGCTTTTTAGTACGCAAGAAAAACTTTATTTTTCATGAAATATTTTTTTATAATGTAATTTTTATTTCGCTTCCGTTCATTTGGTGAGCGTGTTATGTATTATGGGGGTTCATAAATTAAGGGGAGTAGGTCATGTTGAATAACTGTTATAAAATAAATAATGCGTTATGCCCCTTTGTTAATATAACTTATATGGTAAAAAACGACCCTCAGAGGTCAGATCGCGAAATGGTCTTTTGATGCACACATGGCAGGCCAAGACCAACAAAAAAAGTATATACATTATGGGTCTAGGACTTATGGTTGTTGAGATCTAGGGTGATGACTGACAGACCGAAAAAAAAGGGGACAATAGCGCATTTTTTCTCGAAAATGCGCTTATAATTAAAAAAAACATAATGTCCGTGATAGTCGGCATATAAAAAAAGCAAGCAGTTTAGCCATTCAGCCACCAGGTCACTCACATTAACAATAAAATTTAATTTCTTATACTGAAGATCGCTCGATTATTTTGCACTTCCACTTGACTTATGTAATCTTATTTTGTAATTTAAAAATAAATAATAAAATAGTTGAGAACTTAATTGTAAAGAAATTAGCAGAATTACTTTTTTTTTAGTAGATCTTTATAAAAAGAACTATATTTATGAAATTAGTTATGTCGGAGAATTTTCGATTGTTACTTTTGTTTACGTTAACGATTATAAACTGGTATACTGTTCTATTAATCCTTTACTTTTGATTAAACGCAGAACCCTAATCGCTATTATTTTACTTGATAAAAAATCTTAATCTCTTTTGAGCAAAAGTCACCTAGTCACCATGAGTTAACATAGGGATGAATCTAATTAGACAGTTGATTCAGAATCTAATTAGACAGTTGATTCAGTTTTTAAAATCCTTTGATAGGTCTATCTAAAAACATTTCAAAAAATAAATAGCATTACCAGAATAATCTCAGGCCAAACATTCATCACTTCCACTTCTCAGGCTCCACTCTATTGCAGTGTCCACTCTATTGCAGTCTCCACTCTAATGCAGTTTTATTCATTTGCAGTGCCTTTGTAAAAAGCTTGACCCCAAACAGTGAAAATGATACATCAACTTCTTGGTTATCAGAATCAATCATACACCCCTGTTTTCCAATTAAAATTGAAACTGCTTTAACTATGGAACATTCCCTAATATTTTTTAGCACTTTTCTTAATCTATAAATATATGTATATAATTTAATGTACAATATTAACAATGGTAATGTGTATTTTCTATCATTTTGTCTAATATTTTTAGGGCAATGTGATTATAATGCATACTGAAAGGTGTCAATATAAGATAAATGAGCTCTATCAATGTTGAAAAATTAACTCAAACACAATTTCTATGATTTAACCACAAAAAATATTTATTAATAAATAAACATGCTTCATAAAAATTGTGTTAATGTCTGGAACTGATAAACAAGGGTCGATTGTATTTACTTTAAGTATAAGTATAAGACTATTTTACACTTACCTCTTGCAGAGCCAAAGTTAATTTTCCAAGATTTTTCTAGCAGATATTATATGGTGCACCTTCTGACACGTGTTATATCTGTGTGTATCTACTCTAGACCAGACAGCAGCTGTCCAAATGTTATGAAGTAATAAAGATTGTCCTTTTCCTCAAATCTACATAAAAAGAAAAAATATTATGCATCAGTTTCTAGTTATTGTGAGTAAAATGGTGACACCCATTTTGAAATTATTTAAACATACTTAAACCATTTAAGAAATAATTTTTTAACTTTTATCAAACTTAATTAATGTCTGTATCACTTGTGAATAATATCAAAATAAAATGAATCAATGTCGTAGACAGGCACATTGGTCTGAGTCATGTGATTTCTCTCCTCCCCTCTGCTTTTGACCTTACTGGACTAAGTTTTGACCAGTTGCTATTTTGTTTTGGGAAATATAAATGTTACCAGTGGACATTCCAGGAAGTCACTAGGAATTGCATGGTAGATTTTGAAGAGGGTATGTATATTTATAGATATATATATTTAATTTGTTACGGTGCATACAGCTTCAGAATATAGATGTATATAGATCACAGTGTTTCTTAGCCATGTATTAACTGAATAGAGCTGTGTTATAAAGCTTAAAATTAGCTATATTATACCCTTCAAAATGGGAAATTCACATGTCATGTGATCTCTAAAGACATGGAGGACTAGTCTATGTCTATGTAAATAGGACTCTTATAATTTTTTTTCTTTCAAATAAATGCAACCATACAACTCAACAAAATCGCTGGAGTTTATTCAAGGGGAACTCTCTTATGTATCAAAACCGAGACTCTCATTCATCTCAACCGTTTAAGTAATATTTTTTAAGCCGTTGAAATTTTTAAAAAATAATTTATTCATTCTTTTTATTATTATTGGCATTATCTATAAACTCAACTGCCATATTTAAATAAAATGCATTTTCAACCTGTAATGTAATGGTTGAATTCTTTGCTGAGTCTTATTATCTATTCTCTGTATGTTTTGGTTAAATTTAGTAAAGGCAGCGGCTACGGAGACGTAAAAACATATCCCGTATTTTTTTTTCTTCGAGGTACGAAAAAAGATGTGCGTATTTTTTAGCGATATGATGCTAACCCTAACCCTAACCCTTTTTTTCAGATAGCGATATGATGCTATCCCTAACCCTAACCCCCTATCCCTAACCCTAACCCCCCTAACCCTTTTTTTTTTCATAATGTATCCTTTTAATAAAACAAAAAAATATGCGCTAAATTAGTATCTATTCTGAAAAAAAAAAAAATTTCCCTCATGGGATTTGAACCCACACATAGTCGGCCAAAATCGAGTCTCGGCCAAGCGTGTAACGGACTGTGCTAGCGAGCCACACAAACATAGCCTCAATTTTTAATAGGTTATGTTTTCAATTCCAAAGTCTATTTCCGTACCCCGGAACAAAAAAAATACGGAGTACTTTTTTACGTACCTGTAGCTTGAGCGTTTAGTAAAATATAACTATTAATGGTAAAAAATATAGGATTACCATTTCTTATTGCTACAATTGAATAAAAATTTACTTCCTAGTCCTCGTGTTCTATTTCAACTAACTCTACATTGCTGAAACAATATCTACACACAAGATGTGATGTTATTTGTTTTTGTAAGATGTCAATGTCAACTATTCTGTTTCCTTTCCACTGCCAGTTACTACTTGTTTCAGTATCATTGAATTCTTCATCACTGGTGCTATCATGTTTCTTTAGTTCTCCATACAAGGCCTTCAGCTTTATTTCAGATCTTGATGAAGTGGGTGTGGCAATATTTAATTTTCTTTTTAAAGGTGTAGTTTCTACTAAACCTAGTCCCTTTTGATTTGTTCTTTGGCAGTGGCTACGGTTCGGCCCGACCGAACCCGTATTTTTTTTTACTTCGGGTACCAGCCATAGATAATATTGCTCCACACCCTAACCCTATCTCTAACCCTATCCCTAACCCTAATCCTGAAAAAAAAAAAAAAATTCTGAAAAAAAAAATTATGTTGTTATATAGCTCAGTGCAACTCCGCCAAGGACGGTCCCAAGCCCAGCTGAAAAAGGAGGAGGGTTGGGCGTGGGGCTAGCAACCCCACCCTGTAAAAACACCCTTTGCTACAAAAACACGAACAACAGAAAAATCAGAAATTTTTGTCCTGGAAGAAGAAGGTTCTTCAGCACGAAGACCTATGAAGCTTAGTTGTGGTGAAAGCCGAAAGGAAGCCACAAAGCCGACTACCCTTCTGACAACCAGGAAAATCACCATCGGTACATGGAATGTCAGGACCATGTTTGAGGCAGGAAAGGTAGCATCAGAGATGAGGAAAAACAACTTGATCATCTTAGGCATCAGCGAGACAAGGTGGACACAAGCCGGACAGAGACGACTTATATCAGGAGAGCTGTTGCTGTACTCTGGACATGAAGAGGATGACGCACCCCACTCACAGGGAGTGGGACTTATGCTGTCCAAACAGGCACAGGCCCCAGGATCATAACTGCTTCCTTCCGTACAAAGAAGAAAAAGATCAAAACGAATATAATTCAGTGTTATGCGCCAACAAACGACGGCGACGAAGAGGAAAAAGATCAGTTCTACAGCAGACTCCAAAAGATTCTGGAGAATTTCCCAAACAAGGATCTCACTATCCTCATGGGAGACCTCAATGCCAAGATAGGGACCGACAACGCTGGATATGAACAAGTCATGGGCACTCATGCTCTTGGGGTGATGAATGAAAATGGAGAGAGATTTGCTGACTTTTGCACACTAAACAATATGGTCATCGGGGGTAGCATCTTTCCTCACAAAAGGATACACAAGAGTACATGGATATCTCCAGACAACACAACTGAGAACCAGATCGATCATATCTGCATCAACAAAAAATTTAGACGGTCATTACAAGATGTAAGAGTGAAAAGAGGGGCAGACGTAGCATCGGACCACCACCTGGTGGTAGCAAGAGTGAAACTGAAATTAAAGAGAATTCTCAACAGCATATCAGACAAAAGAATCAAATACAACATTAGCCTGCTGAAAGACCCTAAAACTAAAGAGCAGTTCAACTTAGTGCTGAAGAATAAATATGAAGTGCTTCAAGAATTGGTGGAAGAAGAAAATAGTGTACTCAATATGTGGCAGAAAGTGAAAGAAACCTTAAGATCGTCATGCCAAGAGACAGTGGGTCCAAAGAAACATCACCAGAAGGAGTGGATCACAATAGAAACTCTGAACAAGATAGAAGACAGGAAAAAAAAAGAAGGCAGCAGTCAATAACAGTAAAACCAGGGCAACAAAGGGTAAGGCTCAAAAAGAATATGCAGAAGCACACAGGGTAGTGAAGAGGAGTATTCGGAACGACAAGAAAAACTATGTGAAGGGCCTGGCAGCGGAGGCAGAACAGGCAGCATATAGCGGGGACATAAAAATGCTATACAGCATAACCAAGAGACTCTCAGGGAAGATGAACAAGCCAGAAAGACCTGTCAAAGACAAGCAGGGAAAAACCATAAACAGCCTAGATCAACAGTTAAACAGATGGGCTGAACACTTTGAAGAACTCCTTAATAGACCAGCACCTCTGAACCCTCCAGACATTGAACCAGCCAAAGTGGATCTCCCGATCTGCTGCGAAAAGCCCACAAGAGAAGAGATCAGGAAAGCCGTCACCCTGATGAAAAATGGAAAATCAGCTGGACCAGGTGACATTCCAGCAGAAGCACTAAAGGCAGATTTGAATACATCAGTAGAGATGCTATACCCTCTCTTTTGGAGGATCTGGGATGAAGAAGACATACCAGCAGACTGGAAGGAAGGTTACCTTGTCAAGCTTCCAAAAAAAGGTGACCTCAGCAACTGCAGCAACTACAGGGGTATCACATTACTATCTGTACCAGGCAAGGTTTTTAACAGGATTATATTGGAGAGAATGAAAGATATAGTAGACCCACAGCTGCGAGATGAGCAGGCAGGCTTTCGAAAAAACAGATCGTGCACAGCTCAGATTGCAACACTTCGCATTATAGTAGAGCAGTCCCTAGAGTGGAACTCACCATTGTATGTCAACTTTGTGGACTTTGAAAAGGCGTTTGACAGTATAGATAGAGAGACCCTCTGGAAGCTCATTCAACACTACAGAATCCCACCAAAGATAGTTAACGTCATAAAGAATTCGTACAGGGGTATGTCATGCAGAGTAATCCATGGAGGACAGCTCACAAAAAGCTTCCAGGTGCGAACTGGAGTCAGACAAGGATGCTTGTTGTCCCCATTCCTTTTCCTTCTTGCAATCGACTGGATCATGAAAAAATCCACCAGAGAACGAGAAATGGAATCCAGTGGACATTATTGAGCCAGCTTGACGACCTAGACTTCGCAGACGATCTTGCTCTCCTTTCCCACAGCCACCAACAGATGCAGGAGAAGACAGATAAAGTCTCAGCCGCAGCGCTCGAGGTTGGCCTCAATATAAACCAAGACAAAACCAAGATCTTAAAAATAAACTCCAACAGCACAAATCCCGTCACCCTACAAGGAAGACAGCTGGAAGAGGTGCAGTCCTTCGTTTACTTGGGTAGTGTTATAGATCAGCAGGGTGGCACAGAGGCAGATGTCAAATCGAGAATTGGTAAAGCCCGAGCCGCCTTAATGCAGCTAAAGAATGTCTGGTCCTCCAGAGAGTTGTCCTTAGACATCAAGATTAGACTCTATAACACCAACGTGAAATCAGTCCTGCTGTATGGAGCGGAAACGTGGAAGATGTCTAAGATAAGACTACACTAAGGAAAGTCCAAACATTTACAAACAGCTGCCTCAGAAGAATCCTCCAAATTCGCTGGCCAGACACCATCAGCAATGTCAGCCTTTTGGAAAAGACCTGCCAACTCTCAGCTGAAGAAGAGATCAGAAAGAGGCGATGGGGCTGGATAGGACACACCTTACGCAAACCGGCAGCCAGTATCACGAGGCAGGCACTGAGGTGGAACCCCCAAGGTAAACGGAAGAGAGGTCGCCCAAGAAATACCTGGCGTCGAGACCTGGAAGCGGACACCATCAAGATGGGACACAACTGGAACCAGCTGGAGAAGATAGCAAAGGACAGAGGACTCTGGAGAACTGTTGTTGGTGGCCTATACCCTGCCATGGGTGAAGGGCAATGATGATGATAGCTCAGTGCAGCGACTCGGCCGCTATGCAATAATAAGTAAGGCTGGTACCCGAAGTAAAAAAAATACGCGTTCGGTCGGACCAAACCGTAGCCAGTAGCCACTGCGTTGTTCTTTTCACAAGAATTTAGACAAGAATTACAGCCTAATGCATTTTGAGCTTAATTATCCCTGTTTTTAACACTAACAGACTTATTTCCACGAACCTTACGCTTCTTTGAAGACCTGGAATATTTCTTGCCACTAAACATTTTTGTCCTTGTTAATTACAGAATATTTTGTTTTTAAATTATCCAGTAATTGAATCGCACAAGTGTACCAAGGGGGCTGCCATATGCAATGCTATTCTGGGAATAGGGGCGATTCATTGTAAATTAAAAAAATAGGGACGTGATCATTGTTTTTTAATTTATACACCGATCTGATGAGTAGCCAAATTTTTTGAAAAAAAATTCAAACTTACCCTAGACGATTTGAAAATTCGTAAAAAAAAAACAACTAATTAAATTATGAAAATATATTACTACAGAATTGTGCAGAAATGATTGGTCTTGATACCAATTTTATATCAAAAATCGAAAAATCATTTTTTTTTTGTATTTCTCGGTGTACCTACCCATTAATTATATTTGGGCTTCATGGGTTTTTTATCTTGTATGTCTACATTTAAGGCGTAGAATGTGGCCCTGAAAATGATATAAAAATTAATATAGGAGATATTGTAAATAACGGTACTTTGAAAAATACTGATGCCCTGCCCTTACAGGGCAAAAAAAAAATTAAGCAAACCAATTTTATGTTTGTAGGATAGGTACCCTTTGGGCTCCTTGGGCCTTTTTTATCTATCATTATGCTTCATGTGTAGAATGGGGCCCTGAAAATGACAAAACTTTTGAATAATTATTGATATATAGAAAAAAATATATTGCCTTCAGAAATGCTGATGCCCAACCCTTAAAGCACATGACAAAAATTAACCTAACTTATTTAAGTTAAGGGGATAAATGTCCTTTAGGCTCCATAGGCTCTATATTTTCTCTCACTAAGTTTAAATTGTGAAATAGGGCCCTGACAATGACATAACTATTCGATAATTATTAATATAAGTTTTACAGAAAAAATGACGCTTTAAGAAAATATGATGCCCAAGCCCTATAGTAGCCCTAGGGGTACCTATCCTTCTAACGTAAAACTGGTTTAAAAGAATTTTGGTCATGCCCGTTAAGGGCAAGGCATCAGCGTTTCTCAAGGTACCGTTTATTCTTATATAGTCTATATTAAAAATGATGCCATATTCTGGGCACCATTCTACACCTTATACCTAGAGATAGAAAATAAAAGGTTTATTGTGACCCAAGAGCACCTATCCCTCTAACAAACATTTGGTTGAAATATTTTTAGTAATTCCCACTAAGAGCTTGACATTGGGTTGGTTGGGTTTTTATCAAAATTCTATCTACTATTTTCGCGCACCTTAGCCTGGCTGAAAAATTTTGTTGGAGGTGACATAGTGTCACCCTTCATATGCAGTCACCCGGGATAGTCCGCCCCATCCCTCGCCCCTCCTTAGCTATGCCACTGACCAGCCTACCGATCAAGCCTAAGGGGATATAACTCTATGCAAAGATTTTGCAGGGTACAGCCCCCCCCCATCAACAATGGAAAAGGGGGTAGGGACTGTAACAAGACAGTAGAGGGATTTCGATTAAACATATTAAACGGTGATTTCAAAAGCGACCATTATCATATGTCAGTCAGTTTATATTTAAACTAAGCCAAGGATGTAACTAGGGTTAGTGGAGCCTCGTTTCCATGCCAAAGTATTACTAACACACTGTAAAAAAAAAAGTAAAGTTCCCTTAGCCGGCCATTGGGGCAGATGAAGTGTAGAATTCATCTGTTGCTATGACCTCGGCATATAAATGTTTGGTGTGGTTAGCATATATAGGCCAGGAGTTGAATAAGTATTATTATTACGTTCTTGGATTTAATGTCTTCCAAGCGTTTAGCTAGTTAATATAACGAGGATTAATGACACCCTTGTTTTGAATACCTAAATTCAGGCCCGTAGCGTGCTGGGGGCCAGGGGGCCGGGCCCCCCTGCGTTTTGTCTGCCCCCTCTGCTTATTTGCTCTACTTATTAAAATAAAATACCTGCTATTGCCTGGCCCCTGCTGTAGAATGCTTGGCCCCTGCTGTAGAATGCTTGGCCCCTGCTGTAGAATTTTCACGCTACGGGGCTGCCTAAATTGTTCGTTTCACGAGAACTTTATTCGACGTTTTAAGGTGAGCGATATCAGCGACCGGAGGGCCGTTAAGGCGACTTATACTAACTTTAAACTAACTCATGTCATTCATGTGTTATTGTTTTTTTTTACTGGTAACAAATTCGAAATTTAATACAATATACTAATTTTCAATTTCCATTAATTTGATAATGTTTCAGTGATAAATTTATTCAAAAGAATTTTGTTAGCCTAAAATCACAGTCCTAATAATATAAATACTATCTATCGGGCACTGTATGGTTCAAGCAGTCAAACCAAGGGGAGTTATTGCTCCAATACCTTTGTACTGGGTGTGTCTGTACACAATATATGTGCTTCTAAATATTTAATAAATCTCCTGCACACACTGGGAATGTCAATTTCATATGACGAGGTGAGAGGTTGTAAACAGTCGGTCATGATGTGTAAAACCTTTCACCAGTCAAATTTATTTCCTGATTACTTCAAATAGTATGCCGCTGATAACTTTTAGACTAGTAGTCGGCAAAGTGCGGCTCTGGAGCCGCATGTGGCTCTTTGGCTCATTAAGTGCGGCTCTGGCATTTAGTTTTATTTAGTATACAACTTATTTAGTGTTCTACTTAATTAGTGTAATAAAAGTTTACTAAACAAGCAGATTTGGCTCCCAATTTTTTTTTTTAATTCTTGTAATGTTCATATTTGGCTCTTTGGCTGATAAGTTTGCCGACCACTGACTTAGACCATGACGTATGCACACTGGATGGTTCAGGAACAATACATGCAATGGGTATCATCTCCATCAGCAACAGCAACGAAGGAACACAAACAAAAGTCTCAGCCAAATCTACAATACCAAGGGTTAAATTAATGAAATCATCAGAAGTTGCTACAGTAAATCAAATTCCAGTGTATCCTTGTTTATTATCGGATAATTCAATGACAGTCATTTCTTTTAATTCATCTTTCCATGAGGTATCATGCATACTGCCATCAACTGTCAAACTGGATTTCCTCTGGCATATGGGTTGATTTTTGCACAGCAGCAATGAGATCAGGCCTAGCTGGGCTGGTTTTAATTCACGTTATTTGCGGCGTTACATCTGAAATACGCCTACAACCAATCATTGATGTCAATCCAAACTCAACTTTCTGTATATATTCTACCCTTGTATATATCATCAAAGAAAGCGAAAGACTCAACATTCCCACACCAACTGTTACATTTGCAGCATCTGAATCTGATAATATAAACTGCGACAATGCTGAAGAAGTTGGTGCTGATATTGTTCAGAACATGAGCGGCAAGAACTTCAAGGATGTTCTCCTTAAAAGAAAGTCTCAAATAAGAACATTATCACATATAAACAATGCTTCTTCATCATCTTCCAAGAAAGCTTTGGCAGGTGTTGATCCCACAGTTCTAATTAATAGGATTCTGGTCATAATGCAAAGATCACCTGATATGGAGAAATATTTCAGCAATGAGCTGTCAACCCTTCCTACTTCTATGTTCAAAGATAACTACATGCGGAAAGTTGATAAATCACAGCTCGGTAAAGAAATCTTCAAGGGTGTAGAACCATCAATGAAACCAAGCAGTTCGATTTATGTTGTAGACGACGGATACTTCGTGTTGTTCAGTGGCTGGAAGGTGGAACATTTCTTGATGTTGTTAAGCGATACTAAATCCCACAGAATGGGATGGAAGCTTCATGAGGAAAAGTACATCCCTATTGCCACTGATTTAGATGTGGCTCCACCAGATGTTCTGACGGTGGTTTGTTGCAAATGTACTTCCGTATCAAGGAAACAGTGTGGGACACATTTGTGTCGCTGCTTTGAGTATGATTTGTCATGCATAACAGCCTGCAAAAATTGTAATGGAGACAGACCCGTAGCGTGCGGGGGGCCAGGCCCCCCTGCGTTTTGTTTGGCTCCCTCTGCTTATTTGCTCTACTTAGTAAAATGTATTACCTGGCCCCTCTGCAATTGCCTGGCCCCTGCTGTAGAATGCCTGGCCCCTGCTTTAGAATTTTCACGATACGGGGCTGAATGGAGAGTCATGTTTGAATGCCAAGGAGCTGGTCAATGTTGAGGAAATGATTGATGATGAAGATATCATGATAATAGCATGCTGGATATAAGAGATGAAAAAAATAATTGATGATGAATGCTTGGAATTCTTCATACCTTGGGCATTTCAGGAAGAGGTGTACACCAGCATGTGATTATGGCACGGAGGTGAAAGCAACTGCCAGTTTCACCGGCGGATTGACGCCCGCCCCACCCGGAGTCTGAAAGCCATACTACTCACATCGGTTCAGTGTTGTATTTTTTATTTATTTATGGTTTCTTTTGTGAAGTAGTTTTCATATAATTCAACAAACATAAAATTGTATGTATTACTTTTATGAAGCTAATGCTTCGTCAATACGGTTAAAACGTAGGTCTACTAATGGAAGCAAGCAGTGGCGCAACCAGCAAAAAATGCTGGGTGGGGCTCACATATTGAAAAAAGACAGTTTGACAGTCTTTTTTTTAACTTTTTAACTTAAATTATGTATTGATGATTTGGCCTGGGGGGGGGGGGTGGCGCCACCGGAAGCAAGTCATATTGGTTACACTTTATTTGACCTTTCATTTTAAATGCTTATATAAAATAATCTGAAGCACTTTGCTGACAGTTTGATGCGGATTACTTCAGATTTACCAAGGTTAATGACACTTACAGAAACGTGAATAGTGGAAAGTTAGGTGTAAAATGTGGGTCAACTATCTACACAACTCGACCATCCTCCCACCCTTACACACTGAGGTGATAGTAAAATTGTAACAAAGATTAATAAACATTTCAAAAACTGCAAATAAAAATAGTTTTCTTTATCAGTCAAATTGTAGTTTTATATTCATGGATTGCCAATTTTATATGTACTTGTATAAACATAATGGCTAAAAGAAATAACAAGTGTGGCTACAAAAGAAAAATCAAAACATTGAACCAGATGGTACAACGAAACATGGCTAAGAGCAGAGTTACAAACATGGTGACAAACAGGACCTCATTAAATATAAAAACTAATAAAGTGAAACTCAGTTCTTTATTATAAAGTGCGAACTTCAAATATAAAATTTATCTATATTCACAAACTAAATATGAAAAGGGTTTGAAATAAACAAAGAGTTTTAACAAAAGATTATTGTGCTAATTTTATTTAAAAAGTAAACAATAAGGCATAAGAAAAACAAGCGATTAAGCCTGTTCCATTCTGGACACAGGACGTGTTAGCGCATTTTCATGTTATGTATCAGTACGTTTGTTATCTTTCAGTAAATATTTGTAAATTTTGGAAATGTTTATAAATTCAATTGTGTAATGCATATATCTGAAAAAAGATATTAAAAGGACAAGTAAGTCATGTTGAATAACTGTTACAAAAATAAATAATGATTACGCCCCTTTGATTAGCTTTTATTATTTATATTTAAAATATAAGCAAAACGGTACATAACAAACTCTTATATTTTGGCCCTGAGAGGTCAAATAGCGAAATGGACTTTTGATGTACACTTGGAAGGCCAAGACCTACAGAATGATATATACATCATGGGTCTAGAACTTAAGGTTGCTGAGATATAGGGCGGTCCATTATTAATATAGCTTATATAGTAAAAAACGGTACTTTATAAGGCCCCTTTTACGGCCCTGAGAGGTCAGATCACGAAATGGAAAAAAGTAATTTCTTGGCAGGCCAAGACCTACAAAATGATATATACATCATGGGTCTAGGACTTATGGTTGTTGAGATCTAGGGTGATGACAGACAGACAGACAGACAGACAGACAAAACGGGGACAATAGAGCATTTTTTTTTTCGAAAATGCTCTAAAAATTGAAACACTATTCACAAAATATTTTAAAAAACAAAAACAAAGAAATGCATCACAAATTATCATTTTTTTAAATACATTTTTTTTTCAAATATCAAATAAAAGGTATTAATTAGCTAGAATCAACATACATCTGTAATGAATTCTTGATGAAAACAGTTCAACAACTCACAAAATCAAGAAAGAACAAATTAGTACCAAAATATTTTAATCTTTCTAGGAACCCCGAAATATTCTCACAGATCATTGGTTGCCAATCGCTGTTATGAAGCACATATTAAGTTGTATCTTTCCATTATAAGATGAACAATTCCATTATATGGAATTTCATATAAAGTAATAGTAAAAATGGCTTTAAAACCTCTAATTTAAATATATAAACTATTCTGTCTGACATAGACTTATTTTAGTCAAAACAGATTTGAGATTTTTTAATAACAGCGTAATCCAATGTTAGAAAAGTTTTTACAGCACATATAAATTTGTATTTCTTTTTTGTAAAGCTCAACAGATCCATTGATTTCAAGGCTAAGCTATTTATTACACAAAATTCGAACTGAACTTTGAGATTTATTGTTTGTGATAATAAAGGTTTCCTCAAGTCAGAAGGTGGTTATCACTCTTGAAACATGGAGTACAGTGAGATCTTCATTTTCTTATAACATACAATATTGAAATCAAAACTGAAATCACTCCTATATTGTTTGTGAATATAGAACAGGGAAATATCATACTTGAAATATAGAGTAAAGTCAAATCTCTTTTTTAGATTTGTACAAAGTTTACGACAAACTGAAATCGCCAGTACATATTACTTTACAGCATTAAATGTTTTTCTTTTTTCCAATGTGAGCAGAGCAATGCCTTGTCAGGGTTGTAAAATCAATAAACAATTTGTTACACAGACAGCACTGAAATATTTGACTTGCTATATGTGATAATAAGTGTTTCCTCAAGTCGGATATTGGAACACTACTCATGTTACAAAGTGTACATTGAAATATTTGCGTAAAGGTATGTTTAAACTGGTGCATGGTAAGGTTACTTTTATAAGTAAAACTTTTCTGGCACACTGTACATTGAAAATGTTTTTCTCCAGTATGAATTAGTTGGTGTTGGGTCAAGGAGCTTAGATAAGCAAAACTTTTCTGACATACCGTACATTTAAATGGTTTTTCTCCTATATGAATTAACTTGTGTTTCATCAAGCTACTTTTGCGAGTAAAACATTTCAGACATAGTGCACATTGAAATGGTTTTTCTCCAGTATGAATTAATTTGTGTTTCGTCAAAGTACTTTTGTGAGTAAAACATTTCAGACATAGTGCACATTGAAATGGTTTTTCTCCAGTATGAATTAATTTGTGTTGGGTCAAGTAAATTCTACAAGCAAAACTTTTCTGACATACTGCACATTCAAATGTTTTTCCTTCTGTATGAATTAACTTGTGTCTGGTCAAGCTACTCCGTTGAGTAAAACATTTCAGACATACCGTACATTTAAATGGTTTTTCTTCCGTATGAATTAACTTATGTCTGGTCAAGCTACTTCTGTCAGTAAAACATTTCAGACATAGTGCACATTGAAATGGTTTTTCTTCTGTATGAATTAACTTGTGTCTGGTCAAGTTACTTCTTTGAGTAAAACATTTCAGACATAGTGCACATTGAAATGGTTTTTCTCCAGTATGAATTAAATTGTGTTGGGTCAAGCTCCTTCTGTGAGTAAAACATTTCAGACATACTGTACATTTAAATAGTTTTTCTTCTGTATGAATTAACGTGTGTTGGGTCAAGCTATTTCCGTGAGTAAAACATTTCAGACATACTGTACACTGAAATGGTTTTTCTCCAATATGGATTAGTAGGTGACTGATCAAGTTACGTTTCTGAGAAAAACTTTTCTGACAAATTGTACATTTAAAAGGTTTTCCAACAGGAGGAATCAACTGGTTCATGGTAGAGTATCTTCTAAATAAATCCCTTGACACTTATTGAACTGGAATTTAAAATCAGAAATGAAATGTTATGTGGAATTTCTCTTAAAATTTTGTTAGAATACATTTCAGATAAATATTTATCTAATATATAATGTTTAAATTGGCATTACCAAGACTGACCAATTACATTTTTCTTTTACAAAATATTGGTTGTAAATTTAAAATGTATCCAAAAGTCTACTCATGTTCCAATGATTAATTCACAAGATCATACTTTCACTGCTTGTCATAACTTTCTGTGGATTTGAACAAAAAATATACAACAGTAAGTATTTGCTGTCTCATTTTTTTATAATATTGAAAACATGTGTAGATTTATTAACAATCACAGTCTTCCTCACAATATGACAGGTTTACAATTCTTATACTATTATACAAATACATATACATTTGTTACTATCATCCTCAGTATATGACAGGTTTAAAATTCTTATACCATTATACAAATAAAAATACATTTGTTACTATCATCCTCAGTATATGACAGATTTAAAATTCTTATACCATTATACAAATAAAGATACATTTGTTACTATCATCCTCAGTATATGACAGATTTAAAATGCTTATACCATTATACAAATAAAGATACATTTGTTACTATCATCCTCAGTATATGACAGGTTTAAAATTCTTACACCATTATACAAATAAAGATACATTTGTTACAGTCTTCCTCACTACTAGTCACTATATGACAGGTTTAAAATGCTTATACCATTATACAAATACAGATACATTTCAAAGAATATATTATGTCAAGACACTGTGTGACGGTAGAAGTTAAGGTTTGGTTAGACAGGAAAGGATTGAAGGGAAAAGGTCAAGTCATGAACTGGATAAAACTAGAGGGTGACAGAGCAGAGTGAGTTTGACTGCGAGGGTTTGAGGAAACTTATTTTATGGGACAAGTGTTATCTTATCAGTGTAATGGTAGGGGCATAAGTTACTGTAACAGTGACTAAAACAGTGCTTTAGTCAAATATGTGGCAGTATGATTTTACTTGTTAAATATGTTAAGTTAACTTTTCTAACTAATATATATATATATATATATATATATATATATATATATATATATATATATATATATATATATCAATGCCAAGGCTTGGTATATGAACACAACAGATCTAAACGTTAATGGCTTCTAAAACATTGATGCATATGTATAAAATATAAGTCCTTGTCTAATGATGTCTACACTACAAGTCTACGACTAACTCTCAGGACTGTCTACACCGAACTAAATGTCCAAGGTAAAACTTGCATACTGTCAAAACATCAAGTCAAGCTACGGTCATGGGGGGGGGGGCATGACAAAAAGATACTACAAAATATTTTAACTGCTGGAACCTCCACCCAGTGGTGAACTTGGAACATAAGGAATGATCGGTTAGGATGGGCAGTGGCGTAACTAGGGTGGGGAAGGGGGGGTCCAAATTCTAATGCCCCCCGGGCCCCTTGAAACTGTAGTCATTTTGAATTTGGTCGAGTATTCTCATTTTGACTTTGTGTGTACAGTCATTCTAATTTTGTATACCTTCTTCTGTGTTGTTTTGAACATTTTAATTGTTGTTTTGGTTGGGTGTAATCATTTTGATCTGGAGGGCTTTTATTTTGACTTAGTGTACTTTTACTTTGATTTAGTGTGCTCTCATTTTGATTGTGAGCACTTTTCTTCTGATGTTGTGTACCTCCCCCTTTTCGTTTGTTGTCAGGGCGCCACATTAGAACCATTCATAGATTGGGTGGGCCCATGACCATATGTTGTTGACGCCATGCCACCTACCTCATGGTACATGTCCCTTAGATAGTTAAGGTCCAGCTGCTCTTTGGTAACACGAGGGTTGGGCGTGGGACTAGAGGAGCCAAGGGGGCCCTCGAAACCGCGCAGTAGAACGCCTCGTCTGGTGCGGCCAGCGTAGGGTTATTCAAATGATTGCGCGGACCAGGTCTGATGTGTAGGGAAGTAAGGTTGTATGGAGCTGGGGCATACTCATTCCTTGTGAACGCTAAGAGGTTGTGCGCTACGGGCAGGCGGGCCTCATTGATTAGGCGGACGCCGGACTGGATGCATGTATAGTCGTCCTAACGGGTCCCTTAAGTGAATGAGTGGCTGGCTCAACTATTCCATCAAACTGGAGGGTTTTGATGTAGGTGAAACCCAAGGGGGTCTGTTATACAACAAAGGAAGAAATGTCTGTGAATGTCTATGCATGAGTGATTGTTTGTTTAGGCGGCCCTGTAGGGGCGCGCCCTTTTATTTTTCGTTGTAGAGCCGAGCGAGTAAACCAGGAACCGCGCATATACCAAAGGGAAGGATAATGTAGGGGCAGATTTGATGAGTCGGTGCCCAGCATAACTTCGTCGACGGCAGCTACATATCGGTTTGAGCTCACTCTCAAAGGGGCCACTCTTAGAGAGGTTATTATATGGCTTGCCTAGAGTGAGTGAACGCCGTGTGAGTGAAGTTATGTCAGTTGTCACATTTATTTATGCATGATTTCTTTTCCATTACAGGTTAAATGTTGTAACTCTGTTGTGTTGGTCGATGTAAAGTCATTCCCTCAAAGGGAGACTATCTTGATTTCTCTATTGTGTAGACAGTACCGCCATGTAGGCTTACTGATACAATCAGTTTTATTAAGTGCCACCTTTCGAAAGAAAGAGTGTTCACCATTTTTCCTTTTTTTTTATTTTATCTCTGGACCAACTTGTGTTGGCCAGACCTTATATCCGGCGGCACGCCGTGATAATTGTTCTGGTATTTTTAGAAGTATTTAAGTATGTATGTATTTACCCACTGGCCCTATCCATTATGTTGTGGTCCGGGTTACTGAGATAATTTCCCTTTTTATGTTATGTAATGGCCTCACCTACTACGGTGTCATCCCTATAGTTTCGATTTGAGTGGGGGAGTGATGTCACAGGTTGTGACTAATTTATCGAAACTCCCTTATTCCAACCCTTGACCTAATAATAGCAACAACATTAATATGTATATTAAACTATACATCAACTCTACATTCCCGCTCTTTAGTTCCCCCCCCCCGTTTCCACCCCACCCCCACTAATTACATTCCTCGTCCAGGTGTTCGGGCCGAACCTCCCTCGGCGAGCGAAGTTACTAGTAACAGAGACGTGTTACATTCTTCCCTGGTCGTCCGACCACCGCTTCACGGTCGGCTACTACAAAGAGAAAGCGCCCCGCTAAATGTCCAGTTATTTTACGGCGGACTGCTGCGTCTTCAAAGAGACCGCTCGATGTCCAGTTACTTTGTACGGCGTACAAAGTCTTCCCCCCCCCGCGTATGCTCCTCCCCCTAATTTGAAAGTTTGAATGTTTGAATGTAGCCATTATTCATATCTGATTGGCTAATGGTCACGTGGGAGCAAGTGTTGAGGGAAGTAAAATATAGATGTTAAGTTATTTCGAGAGCAGTCGGCCCGTGAGCGGGGTCTTGTGCAGTCGATTAGTGAATAGTCTCTGAGAGAGAGAGAGAGAGAGTTAACTGGGGATAACGTCACTTATCCCCCTTATTCATGTTGTATTGGATTATTTGCTGCAGATTGAATTATCTTTGCTTATGAGAAGTCACCAGATCCTGGACGGATTGGTGCCGGTGTATAATAAATATATTTAGTGTTGTACACCCGACTTTGTCGAATTGATCCTAGTCGTCTGTTGTACCTGTGAATTACTGTGGAGACTGTGTGTGTGGCAGAAATATAAATAAAATACGGGTCGAACGTTGAGTCGGGGCCCCGGCTTGAGGGAAAAGTTGGGAAAGTCAAGCAAGTTTGTTACTTTTCTCAGATGTTTGATTCCACTCCAGATGTTTCTCAGAAAGAACAAGTATCCTTTAAAGCTCGTTACTTGGATGTCGAGAATTTTGAAATAAAAGAGTCATTCCTTGGTTATTTTGAAATTGTGAAGTCAGATGCACAACATTATGAAGAACTTGTTTAAGACATTGGACTAGACTCACAGGTCAAACCTATGATAACAAAATGAGTGGCCACAATGAGTGGCCGTCGGTCTGGCCTGTAGAAACGACTTTTAGACATGAATCCAAACGTAACATTTCTGAACTGTGATAATCACTCTCTCAAATTGGCAGCTCTTCATTCTGCTGAGATAGATCTAGCAAACGTCACATTTTTCGGAACTGTTCATGAATTGCTCAACTTTTTTCCCAATTCACCCCAGAGATAGGCCAAACTGAAAGAAACTGGAGCCGGGAGTCTAAAAAAAGGAGAGTAGTTCAAGGTGGTTCTCAAGAGAGAAGCTACGTCCTTAGTTTCCTTGCATCTTGACTAAGCTGCTGAAGAGATTAAGAGCATTTCATGCTTTCTGCAAAATGATGAGAAACGGACGAAACTGATCACACAATCCATCGAAAGAACAAAAGAAGGCATTGAATATTATGGATTTCATGTAGGCAAAATAACCAGAAGTAAGAAAAGACTTGATGGGGAGTTGAGTTCTGATGTAGGACTGTCAACAGAACTGCAATTCAAACGTGTTGCGACCGAGGTGCTAAACATGAAGGACAGATTCCAAAGGTTTCAAAACCATGTGGACACCTTTGGGTTTTTCTTGAACCAAGACAACTGTTAGATTCTATGGATGATCACACACTGATGTGTTACTTTTTCCTGTTTGTATGATGACATACAGGCAAATCACTTGTTCAATTATGTCATTGATGCACAAGCACTTTTCATCAACAAACAGTACCATAATCACCAATTGACATATTGAAGAATCTGGCTTCATATGGTAATGATGTGTACTCAATCCTTGCAACCTCCATCCAAATACTGCTAACTCAGGCCACTTCCATTGCATCATGTGAGAGATCATTTTCAAAACTCAAGTTAATCAAAAACTATATCAGGAGCACAATGATGCAAGAAAGACTTAGCAGCATGGCTTTAATATCAGTGAAGTAAAAAGTACTAGACAGTATTGATCTAGATGACATTATAGATGCCTTTGCTGCACAGAAAGCACAACGTGAGGTAATATGAATTGAGATTTGTCACTTGTGCACTATTTTGTCCCTTAACAATGGAATTATTCATTAAAAGAGTTTTAAAGATTATTTTTGTTAATTTTATTGATATACTTTTCTAATTTGAATTTAGACATGTATTTATTAAGTACATTATCTTATGTCATAATATCGTATGTCAAATTGCAATGGCCCCCAAATAGGCCAAGCCCCCCCCCCCCGGGCCCCCAAAACCCTAGGAACGCCTCTGAGGATGGGTCATTAGTACCTGGGAGGGGGTGGGGTAAAAGTGTCACCTGGGGAAGATAACCAGAAGATAAATGGGGTGAAACTTGGAACATGTCGAATGGTTAGTTAGGATGGGGTATTAGTGTGGGAGCGGGAGGGGAGGGGGTGAATTCTACACAGGTTCTACACATCACAGTTACTATATTATATATCGAGACTTTATTATTATTTTCTATTGTGGCTTTTATCAGGGCTGGGTTCCAGACTTTTGCCAGGAATTGTGGAACTTTAGCCTTGCCTTACTGGGAAAATAATTGCCAGGAGTTGTGGAACTTTAGCCTTCCCTTACTGGGAAATTAACTGTCAGGCATTGTGAAACTTTAGCCTTGCCTTACTGGGAAAATAATTGCCAGGAGTTGTGGAACTTTAGCCTTCCCTTACTGGGAAAACAATTTTCAAGAAAAAATTACTAAATATTATTATATTTTTAAATATATGAAAAACACCATACATTTATTGGCCAATTTTTAGAAGCATATTGTGGATCAGGTTAATTTTCCATACATATTTTTTTAACAGTGCATGACCAGGGCTCGTAATATAATTCATTTTTTAAAACTTTGTTAAGTTATATGATAGGACCTTTTATTTTATTTGGGATTGATTGTAACAAATAATAATGCTTTCAAAAAGGTAAATCTTTTTAAGGTTGTAGATTTCTATCTTAAACTGGGTCATTTCTAAGTGAAACCACTCTTGGAACCATATGCAGCAACTTAGAAATGTTTGGGTTGTAAGCAAAAAAACATTTCAGAGGCCCTGTGGAATTAGATTTGATTATATTAGGTACAGAAATTGGGGCTCTTTGTTCTTAAAGATAGGCCAACTAGCTCACCACTAAGGACTCCCACTACCAAAGGCCCTCTATCAGTAAATGTTCAATCAAATCTATTGCTATGGGGGCCCTTATCTGTTACCTATCCATTAGAACAGTATTTTCAAGTGCAGTGCTATGTGTAACTAAAAAAATTCATTAAGCATTTGCAGTTAAAAATAAATAGTGCTCTGAGTATGAACACATAAGGACAATTTGTATTATCATCACTTTTATGTACTTCAAAAAAACATTGACAAATGCTATCACTATATGATGCAGGATGCCACAACAGCTGAGTTTCAAGTGTGATACATGGAGAGTGGAGAGGGTCTGCCAAAATGTGAAAACTTGTAAATAAAAAAAGATTTTTAAACTCCTAAATACCGCAAGAGTTGCAAAATGGTTCAGAGAAGCTGTACGTTTAATAGGCAATAAAGTTACTAGAAGAGCTCTCAGTCAGAAGGAGGTCAGATAAGGCCCATCCTATTTCAACTTTCCATGTGAGCGGCTTTGCTTCTAAGACTATTTCCAGATGTTTGGTAGTTAAGATGGAAAAGCGGTGCAAAATTTCAACAAACTTATTCATTTGTTTATTTATTACACCATAAAGATTCATGTTGATATAATAACTTTCTTTTTTCAATTTCCACTGTAAATAACTGGGTGGCAAGGGGCAATACTACTGTAAACAATTATCATCGCACACTTAACAATGAAAGACTGCTGTGTATCTCAATGTTATTGTTTTAATTACTTAGTGCTGCAATGAAAAGGCGGCTTAAAAGTTGGCTAGCCCCCCTCCCCCCCCCCCAATTAAAAAGATTGGGATGGGGTCAGCTTTGATACATATTTTCAAAATAATTTTTTTTTTAACTTATGAACGAAATTAAAAATCTTGTTAGTTTTTGTTTCTTTTGCTTACATCATCCTAAAGGATAAATTATTTCACTAAAAAAAGTTTTAAAATTTTGTCAAAGAGATCTAATTAGTTGTTACTTTTAGTTAAAGAACCAAAAGGACAAATTATAAAAAAAAAAACATAATGTCTTTGAGAGGAATCAAACCAGGATAGTCAGCATATAAAAAAAAAGCAAGCAACTTAGCCATTCTGCCACCACGTCACTTACATTAACAATAAAATTTAAATTCTTATACTGAAAATTGCTTGATTATTTTGCACTTCTATTTGACTTATGTAATCTTATATTGTAATTTAAAAATAAATCAAAGCACTATTTATTAAAAAATGAAATATTATAATAGCTGAGAAATTAATTGCATAGAAATTAGAAGAATTTCTTTTTTTTTTTAAGTAGATCTTTTAAAAAAAGAACTTTATATGCGAAATTAGTTATGCCGGAGAATTTTCAATTATTACTTTTGTTTACGTTTGACGATTTTTTGTATACTGTTGTATTGATTCCTTTACTTTCGATTTAACGCAGAACCCAAATTGCTATTATTTTATTTCATAGTAAATCTTAATCTCTATTGAGCAAATGTTCACCCTAGTCACCATGAGTTAACATAGGGATGAATCTAATTAGACTGTTGATAAAGAATCTAATAAGACAGTTGATTCACAATCTAATGAGACAGTTGATTCAGTTTTTAAAATGCTTTGATATGTCTATCTAAAAACATTTCAAAGAAAAATAAATAGCATTACCAAATTAATCCCAGGCAGAAAAAGTCATCACTTCCATTTCTCAGGCTCCACTCTATTGCAGTGTCCAGTCTATTGCAGTCTCCACTCTAATGCAGTTTTGTTCATTTGAAGTGCCTTTGTAAAAAGCTTGACCCAAACAGTGAAAATGATACATCAACTTCTTGGTTGTCAGAGTCAATCATACACCCCTGTTTTCCAATTAAAACTGAAACTGCTTTAACTATGGAACACTCCCTAATGTAATTTAATGTACAATATTAATAATGGTAATGTGTATTTTCTATCATTTTGTCTAATATATTTATGGCAACATGATTATAATGGATAATGAAAGATGTCAATATAAGATAAGTGAGCTCTATCAATGTTAAAAAATGTCTATGACACAATTCCTATGATCTAACCACAAAAATATTTACTAATAAATTAATATGCTTCACAAAAACTGTGTTAATGTCTGGAACTGATAAACAAGGGTTGACTGTATTTATTCTAAGTATAAGGCTATTTATCACTTACTTGTTGCAGAACCAAAGTTAATTTTCCAAGATGTTTCTCTGACACGTGTTATATCTGTGTGTGTCTACTCTAGACCAGACAGCAGCTGTCCAAATGTTATGAATTAATAAAGATTGTTCTTTTACTCAAATCTACATAAAAAGAAAAAAAATGTCATACAAAAACTACAATACTTAATTAGTTTACATGTTTTATTTTAAAATAATTACTGGACTAAATAAAAAGTAATAATTTTTAAGCTGGTGAAATTTTTTTTAATAATTTATTTATCACAGTCATCTCATGTTAAATAATTATAATTCATATTTAATCTTGACATAAAATTACGCAATAACCTCTGGATAGAGCAGCCACTCATTTGTCAGTAGGGTAGCTTGAAAAAAATTACTTAAAAAAATATCTATATATATATAAACACACTTGGTTCGCATTCTTTATTTTATTATTGATTTATCTATAAACTCAAATTGCATTTTTTCAACCTGTAATCTAATGGTTGAATTCTTTGCTGAGTCTTATTATCTCTTCTGTATTTGTTTGATTAAATTTAGTAAAATTATAACTATTAACTATCATTTACTATGCTAAAGTCACTAAAGAATTTTTTTTTCTTGATAAAATTGTTTTAAATATTTTATGGGTATTTTCATATTGTTTTTGTGAGGAATTTGTTTACATTTCCCATTTTGCAATTAACTAATTTAATATTACTACCTGCTAAACCTATCAAGCAATTCAAGGTAATTTCTTCTTAAGATGCGTTATTTTATATGCAGGTGGTGAGATGCAAATACAGAATGAAGATGTATATGATACTATGTGTGAGAGAAGGCCATACTATGATGGGTCATAGCCTGTTTTTACAAGCGGTTTACAAGACAAGAAACAATCATACTATTATCACCTAATTTTGATTTTCCATCAGAGCCACAAGTTTCTTGTAAACACAATATTTATTAATTTTGAACAACAATAAATAACATGCACAGAATATTTCGTTTTTCAACTTTTAAATAAGACATACTTTTATACGCATAAAATAAACAATAAAAGACTTAACTAGAAAAGCAGTGGAACAATTAGTGTTGCGTTTTTTTTCGTAAAAAAAAACGTGCCATCTAACCACAAGTTATTTTAATTTTGACATAAAAAAAAAACGGTAGATCTTATTAAAAAGTCTCTAGGGGCCGTGCATAAAGTACGTCATGCTATTTTTGACACACCCCCCCCATCACAAAGTGTCACAAACAGGGCCGGCTTTAGCACTAGGCATACTGGGCATTTGCCCAGGGCCGCCAAATTCAAAGAGGCCGCCAATTTTGTAAAAAATTATGGAAAAAATTAAAATATCACAAATTATTTACAATGTTTTAAAAAATTAAAAACACGATTTTTATTTTATTTTCGTTCAATAGAGGGCGCAAACTAACGATCACAATAATATAATTGTTATTAACCCTTTACCCCTCATAGCCGCCCATTGCCGCCTCTACCGGTTAACCCTCGTAGCCGCCGATTGCCGCTTTTTGGATTGTTCCGCTGCTCAGGCCATTCTTGTTTTAATTAACTAATTTAAGCAATAAACATTGTGGATTCGTGTAAAGCGGAAAACGAACTTTCTGATCGTGTTTACATTATTGAAATCCAACGTGTGGTTATTTTTTTGGTCTGTTTTTGAAATTGTGTAATTTTTTCAAGATTTTACGAATATTTAGGGATGTTTGGGAATTATAATCAATTGGATGATAATAATGTGGAAAGTGATTTAGATGTCTTTATAGTGGAAATCCACTTTTTATAAGCTAATGTTTTTTAATAAGCACAACACTGATAATTTGCTTTTAATCTTTTTACTATTAAAAATTTCAGCCATGAAGGGTACTAAATCGGATTCCGGAGCACAAAAACGAAAACGAAAAAAGTCAAAATGGAACTATTGAAATCACAAGAGGGTGCTATTTATAAACACTTGAAGATGAAGGATAAAAATACAGACGTTGTTTTAGAGTCCTCCTCCGAGTTACTTTGTGAAGCGTCCGAAGTTGAAGACAATGAGCAAGAACATATAGCTATAACCTATCATGACGTATTGAAAAAAAGATAGCATTGCCGACAAAACAGAAGAAACAACATCGGAAAAAAAAAAGATCAAAATCAAACAGAAATAGACGTAAAAGATGTATCCAAAAAACTAATGGTCTCAGAGCTTGAGATGACGAATCCAGACAACGCAGTCGACTGGACTGACATTAGTTGTTGGCCATCATCTCTCAACAATCAGCAGCGTGTTTTTGTTGTTAAGCGGGGTCCAATACGTATTGAAAATTTTAATTTTCCAGGAACAGATGGGAGACGATTTTTAACAGCATACTAAAAAAGGAAACTCTGCAATCAGGAACCACTTGACAGACGTCAACGTGTTGATGGATCAAGCTATAATGTCTTTTAATGAACGATTGGAACATTGAACCCAATTTATTAATAATTTCAGATTCCTCTTTAAAATTTCAGACTTGAAAAATCGTGACGACGCAATGTTAAAAAACCATGCAAAAACTTACATGAAGTATTCTCTGATTTTAGCAATTCTGCCTCTGCGCATTTACCAATCACGGAAATCGATAGTGACATCGAGGAACTCTATTTATTTACTGAACTAAAAACTTTAACTATTGCCATACCTGAAGGTACATCTCCACTTGATGTGTTGAAGTATATTAATGCACACCGATTAAATGAGGTCTTTCCAAATGTTACAAATGCTTTACGCATTTTGTTAACAATACCTGCTACTGTTGCATCAGCAGAACGCAGTTTTTCAAAATTAAAGTTAATGAAAACTTATTTGCGCTCCACAATGACGCAAGATAGGCTGGTAGACCTTGCCCTGATTTCCATTGAGAATGATATAGCATCATCGTTGGATTATGCCAGTTTAATTGACGAATTTGCAAGCATAAAGTGTAGAAAAATTGTCCTGTAAATAAACCTAACTATTAAATTTCATAATTCTGAACACAATATTCTTTCGTCTATTAATTAATTATTATTAATAAAAAATTGTTTACTAGTGTCACTATCTAGTCCAACTTTGCTGTTCATGATTACTATATAAAATTAATATGTAGAGGGGCCGCCATTTTTACTTTTGCCTAGGGCCGCCAAATATCTAAGGCCGGCTCTGGTCACAAATCTCGGGACCCCACTACTGTGCCTAGTTGATAATTGATAAAGCAGTTTTGCATCAGTTGTTTGGTTGATTGGGATTGGAGGAGGAAAGAATCTCGAAGGCAAAACGTTGAAATATGAACTCGCTAGCTAACATGAGGAATTGTGAACAACACATTAAAAAATATACATTTCTTGCTATTTTGACATAAAATTAATTTAAGAGTTTCACAAAATTTTTGAAAATTATTTTTAAAAATATTAAATTTTACTAAAAAAATAATAATGTACATTAGAAATAAAATAAAAAATATATTTTAAAAATGTGACGTCACACTTGGTCTGACCCCCCCCCTCCCACCCCAGTCACACTTTCTTACACCCCCCCCCCCTTTGGAGCGTGAAGTACTTTATGGACGGCCCCCAAGCCCCTAGTGTATTTGGTAATTATTGTTGTAGACCTTGCGTTTGCCATCGGTGTAGATTTTAGCCAGGGTTGTTAACGATACTCTTAAATTGTATCGTCAATACCGATACTTCATGAAAATAGTATCGCCAATACCAATACAAATGCTTAAGTAAAAATGTATCGCCAAAATCAATACCGATACAATATCGATACTTTTGAGAACAACAACATGTTTTTATTCAAAATATAATGAGTGCAAGTTTCTCAGGTTTTTTTCAAAAAAAATTAAAAAATACAACGTCAAAGCATAATTTTAATGCTAATCACTTCACCATTTGGCAGCACGTAAGAAGACCATCATTTCAAAATGGTCATTGCTTAGCCTAGAACAAGGGTCGGCAACCTGCGGCTCTTTCGATGTCAAACGGCGGCCTAATCAAATACCATAATCTTGAAACAAAAAATTTCAGTGGCTCTTTAAAAACTGGAGAAAAATGCAAATTTTTTACTTTTGGCTCTTCCGTCTCAAAATGTTGCCGACCCCTGGCCAGGAAAAGTAATGGCATAATAAACACGCCCACCCAATGAAACCAGTCGCTCAACTGCAGCACTAGCCGTAAGTCATGTGTTCAGTTGCAGGTATAGTTTCTTAATGCTTGGGTAGACTGCTAATGACAGCATTTCTGATGAGTTATCTTCAAGATATCTTCAGCAGAACTGTTACTATTAAGCAATTTGTCCTTGTTAAAGTTAGTAGCTATCTGGAACAAACAAAATCGCTCATCTTTGGCTGCGGCAATCGGCACCTATCTCGTTACTCCCGGAGACACTCGGTGGAATTCCACTTACACTTCTGTTGCAAAATTTCATTGTTTACTGTCCAATCCAGAATTAGAACTTGATATGTGTTTGATAACATTAACATCGAGAGACTGACTCCGCAGCAGAAACTATTCAGAGCAGAATACATTGAATCATCTGATCCATTGTGTTGTGTACTGGGCATTTGGTAAGGAAAAAATAATATTGGATTTGGCTATTTACAGCCCACACTAACCATTATAAAAGGTAAGTTACAGGTAATGATTTTGCGACATAAACACCCTCTCACGGTGTGTGAACCCCTTGCCAGAGTTGTTATTGATTGCATTAATGCGCGATCCAGAGGCAAAACTGGCAGAGTGGTCAATCCAAAATTTAGGAACAACTGGACAGACAACTTGGATCACAAGGCAGAAGTTGTAAAAACCTTAAAGCGTGCCTGCAGTGCACTTCCCATTCAACTTACTCTGCAGGGTGGTGCAGCTTTAGTACAGTCAACAGACCAGATATCTAAATATACACATTTTTTTGCTTGTTTTACTGCACGGCGGCAGAACCAGGACGAAATTGCTTAATAATAACAGTTCTGAGGAAGTATTTGTAATGGTGAAACCTTAATCGAAATATTTGAAAATTTTTATGTTCTAAAATATTCGTGTCGATTGGATGGTGAACTTTTTTATGCAAAACAAAAAATAACCCATATTTTATTTATTTGTGATACAAAGCTCCACCAAATATGATATGGGGATTTAGGCTTATATTTTAATCATACCCCTACTATTGACTGATCACTGAGTGCAACGACTAGTGCTAGTGCGTACTTCAATGTTTTAAATGCGAAAAAAATATACAACTTTTACTATAACCAAAATAAAACGAAAGAAAGAATGTATAATGTTAACACATGAAAGAAAGTAAAGTTACCTTAGCCGGCCATTGGGGAAGATGAAGTGTAGAAATTATCTGTTGATAGGCATATAACCTCGGCATATGTAGGGATTGTGTGATTGAATGGGGGATCACTTTAAATATTTTTTTAACTTTTTTTAATTTTTATTTATGTGACCTTGAGCTTGGATTTCAGAGGTCATGAAAAAAGAAGCAACTAAAGTGTATCTTTCAAGGTGCCTCAACCTCCCTATTTTTAAGGTCTACCTTTATAATTCTGATATAATATTACAGCCCTTTCATTTACCTTTCAGAATATGTATGATTTGTATGGGTGTGGCTTTTGAATGATTTGAGAAACCTTTTTGTTTTGGTTTAAGTGCTTAAACATGTGCAAAACGTACTGAACATGACAGAAACAAAAAACAAGCAATTAAGCCTGTTCCATTCTGGACACAGGACGTGTTAGCGCATTTTCATCAGTACGTTTGTTATCTTTCAGTAAATATTTGTAAATTTTGGAAATGTTTATAAATTCAATTGTGTAATGCATATATCTGAAAAAAAGATATTAAAAGGACAAGTAAGTCATGTTGAATAACTGTTACAAAAATAAATAATGATTACGCCCCTTTGATTAGCTTTTATTATTTATATTTAAAATATAAGCAAAACGGTACATAACAAACTCTTATATTTTGGCCCTGAGAGGTCTAATCGCGAAATGGACTTTTGATGTACACTTGGCAGGCCAAGACCTACACAATGATATATACATCATGGGTCTAGGACTTATGGTTGCTGAGATATAGGGTGGTCCATTATTAATATAGCTTATATAGTAAAAAACGGTACTTTATAAGGCCCCTTTTACGGCCCTGAGAGGTCAGATCGCGAAATGGAAAAAAGTCATTTCTTGGAAGGCCAAGACCTACACAATGATATATACATCATGGGTCTAGGACTTATGGTTGCTGAGATATAGGGCGGTCCATTATTAATATAGCTTATATAGTAAAAAACGGTACTTTATAAGGCCCCTTTTACGGCCCTGAGAGGTCAGATCGCGAAATGGAAACAAGTCATTTCTTGGCAGGCCAACACCTACAAAATGATATATACATCATGGGTCTAGGACTTATGGTTGCTGAGATATAGGGCGGTCCATTATTAATATAGCTTATATAGTAAAAAAACGGTACTTTATAAGGCCCCTTTTACGGCCCTGAGAGGTCAGATCGCGAAATGGAAAAAAGTCATTTCTTGGCAGGCCAAGACCTACAAAATGATATATACATCATGGGTCTAGGACTTTTGGTTATTGAGATCTAGGGTGATGACAGACAGACAGACAGACAAAACGGGGACAATAGAGCATTTTTTTTCGAAAATGCTCTAAAAAACAAAGATAACAACGACAAAAAAATATAAAGAAAAGTAAAATCAATTTATTTAACCAATAATAATATCCTGATTGAGAAAAATATATGAATATATTTATTCTTTGACACATCTACTTTCTGGAGGCCTTGGTTTGTGACATGTTTGAGTTTCGGTTCACATTTATCATTGCAGCCAACCTTGCAAGTTGGGTACCCCAGTGTCTTGATCGTTTACGACCAGTACTTCTATTTTTTCGTGTCACTCAATTAATGCAAGAGTAACAGTCATCATCAAAATCACTTCTTACGTCTCATTGAAAGGTTTCAAAAAGGTTTACAACAAGAAATATGTCGTAAACCTGAAGTCTCAGTAATGGCACCCACCATTTTTAAAAAAGTGGCTATGGTAGTTGGTACAGATAAATATTGGACTGGATTTCTTTTCTTTACCTGTATTATATCGGCCGGAATACTACAGAGACAGTCCGTCGGCCGATTAAATCGGCCGAACACAGTTCGTGGGTTAACAATGTAATGTTTTTCTTTTTTCCAATGTGAGCAGAGCAATGCCTTGTCAGGGATGTAAAATTAATAAGCACTTTGTTACAAAGACAGCACTGAAATATTTGACTTGCTATATGTGATAATAAGTGTTTCCTCAAGTCGGATATTGGAACACTGCTCATGTTACATAGTGTACACTGAAATATTTCTGTAAATGTATGTTTAAACTGGTGCATGGTAAGGCTACTTTTATAAGTAAAACTTTTCTGGCATAGTGTACATTTAAATGGTTTTTCTCCAGTATGAATTAGTTGGTGTTTAGTCAAGGTACTTCTGAGAGTAAAATTTTTATGACATAATGTACATTTAAATGGTTTTTCTCCTGTGTGAAAAAGTTGGTGTTCGGTCAAGTAGCTTTGAGAAGCAAAACTTTTCTGACATACCGTACATTTAAATGGTTTTTCTCCAGTATGAATTAATTGGTGTTGGGTCAAGCTACTCCTCTGAGTAAAACATTTCAGACATACTGCACATTTAAATGGTTTTTCTCCGGTATGAATTAGTTGGTGTTGGGTCAAGGTGCTTAGATAAGCAAAACTTTTCTGACATACCGTACATTTAAATGGTTTTTCTTCTGTATGAATAAACTTATGTCTGGCCAAGCTTCTTCTTTGAGTAAAACATTTCAGACATACTGTACACTGAAATGGTTTTTCTCCAGTATGAATTAATTGGTGTTGGGTCAAGTTACTTCTGCGAGTAAAATATTTCTGACATACCATACATTTAAATGGGTTTTCTTCTGTATGAATTAACTTGTGTTTGGTTAAGCTACTCCTGTGAGTAAAACCTTTCTGGCGTACCATACATTTAAATGGTTTTTCTTCTGTATGAATAAACATGTGTTTGGTCAAGCTACTTCTTTGAGTAAAACATTTCAGACAAACTGCACATTTAAATGGTTTTTTTTCTGTATGAATTAATTGGTGTTGGGTCAAGTTACTTCTGCGAGTAAAATATTTGAGACATACTGTACATTGAAATGGTTTTTCTTCCGTATGAATTAACTTGTGTCTGGTAAAGCTACTCCTGTGAGTAAAACATTTTAGACATACTGTACACTGAAATGGTTTTTTTGCAGTGTGGATTATTAGGTGACTGTTTAAGTTACATTTCTGATTAAAACTTTTCTGACATACTGCACATTTAAATGGTTTTTCTTCTGTATGAATTAACTTGTGTTTGGTCAAGCTACTTCTGCACGTAAAATATTTCAGACATACTGCACATTGAAATGGTTTTTCTTCATTATGAATTAATTGGTGTTGGGTCAAGGTACTTCTGCGAGTAAAATATTTCAGACATACTGCACATTGAAATGGTTTTTCTTCTGCATGATTTAACTTGTGTTGGGTCAAGCTACTCCTGTAAGTATAACATTTCAGACATACTGGACACTGAAATGGTTTTTCTCCAGTGTGGATTTTTAGGTGACTGATCAATTTACATTTCTGAGTAAATTTTTTCTCACATACTGTACACTTAAAAGATTTTCCAACAGGAGGAATCTTCTGGTTCATGGTAGAGTATCTTCTAAATAGACCCTTAGTCACTTATTGAATTGGAATTTAAAATCAGAAATGAAATGTTATGTGGAACTTCTCTTTAAGTTTTTTTAGAATACATTTCAGATAAATATTTATCTAATATAGCTTGTCAGATGCTAAGAGAAAGAGAACTGGAATGTTTTACGAAAAGCTTTGTCAATTCTCAGTTGTACACCAAGCTTAAGTTTTATCAGTACTTGTATGTTTAATTTGGCATTACCAAGACTGACCAATTACATTTTTCTTTTACGAAATATTGGTTGTAAATTTAAAATGTATCTAAAAGTCTACTCATGTCCAAATGATTAATTCAAAAGATCATACTTTCACTGCTTGTCATAATTTTCTGTGGATGAGAAAAAAAATGATACAACAGTAAGTATTTACTGTCTCAATTTTTAATAATTGAAAACATGTGTAGATTTATTAACAAGTACAGTCTTCCTCACTATGAGAGGTTTAAAATCCTTATACCATTATACAAATAAAGATACATTTGTTGCTATCATCCTCAGTATATGACAGGTTTAAAATTCTTATACCATTATACAAATACAGATACATTTCAAAGATGTTATATGAGAGAAATAGTCACACACAAAAAAAATGTTATAGTGCCAATAATTGAACTTTGATAATTTTAGACAAGTTAAATATTAATTTTAAAAGTTATCACTGGAGATACTTTGGTCATGGTTTGATTTTTTTTTTTAATGTACTACATCATTATTTGTATGTTAGAGGAAGAATATATTATGTGAAGACACTGTGTGACGTTAGAAGTTAAGGTTTGGTTAGACAGGAAAGGATTGAAGGGAAAAGGTCAAGTCATGAACTGGATAAAACTGGAGGGTGACAGGTATGCCGGGCAGAGCAAGTTTGACTCGAGGGTTTGAGAAAACTTATTTGATGGGACAAGTCTTATCTTATCAGTGTAATGGTAGGGACATTAATCACTATATTAACTATCGAAACTTTATTATTATTTTTCTATTGTGGCTTTATCAGGTCTGGGTGTTCAGACTTTTACCAGGAATTGTGGAACATCTGCCTTGCCTTACTGGGAAAATAATTTTCAAGAAAAAATGACTAAATATTATTATATTTTTAAATATATGAAAAACACCACACAATTATTAGCCAATTTGTTAGAAGCATATTGTGGATCAGGTTAATTTTCCTTACATTTTTTTTAACAGTGCATGACCAGGGCTTTTAATATAATTTATTTTCTAAAACTTTGTTAAGTTATATGATAGGACCTATAATTTTATTTTGGGATTGATTGTAACAAATAATAATGCTTTCAAAAAGGTAAATATTGTTAAGGTTGTAGATTTCTATCTTAAACTAGGTCATTTCTAAGCAATGCCACTCTTGGAACCATATGCATCAACTTAGAAATGTTTGGGGTTATAAGCAAAAGTACATTTCAGAGGCCCTGTGGAATTAGATTTGATTATATTAGGTACAGAAATTGGGACTCTTTGTTCTTAAAGATAAGCCAACTAGCTGACCACTAAGGACTCCCACTACCAAAGACCCCTTATCAGTAAAAGTTCAATCAAATCTAATGCTATGGGGTCCCTTATCCATCACCTATCCATGAGTATTATCAAGAGCAGTGGTATCTGTAACTAAAAAAAAATCATTAGGCATTTAGTCCCTTATGCAAAGTAAAAAAATAGTGCACTGAGTATGAACACATAAGGACAATTTGTATTATCATCACTTTTGTGTACTTCAAAAAAACATCAGACAATGGCTATCACTATATGATGCAGGATGCCACAACAGCTCGGTTGTGTGTGTGTTACATGGAGCGTGGAGAGGGTCTACCAAAATGTGAAAACATTGCAGTTTTATTCATTTGCAGTGCCTTTGTAAAAAGCTTGACCCAAACAGTGAAAATGATACATCAAGTTCTTGGTTGTCAGAGTCAATCATACACCGCTGTTTTCCATTTAAAATTGAAACTGCTTTAAATATGGAACACTTTTCTTAATCTATAAATATGTGTATATAATGTAATGTACAATATTAATAATGGTAATGTGTATTTTCTTTCATTTTGTCTAATATTTTTAGGGCAACATAATTATAATGGATACTGAAAGGTGTCAATGTAAGTGAGCTCTATCAATGTTAAAAAATTATCTCAAACACAATTCCTATAGTATGATCTAACCACAAAAAATATTTATTAATAAATAAACATGCTTGACAAAAACTGTGATAATGTCTGGAACTGATAAACAAGGGTTGATACTTTAAGTATAAGACTAGTTTACACTTCCTTCTTGCAGAGCAATAGTTAATTTTCCAAGATGTTTCTTGCAGATATTATATGGTGCACCTTCTGAAACGTGCTATATTTTTGTGTATCTAGTCTAGACCAGACAGCAGCTGTCCAAATGTTATGAAGTAATAAAGATTGTCCTTTTCCTCAAATCTACAGCTTCAGAACATAGATGTATTGTATAGGTAATCTCTTATTTTACTTGCAGAAATTATTTTGATAATATTATTGATACTTTACCTAAATAAACATTACCAAATCATAGTATTAATGATTTCACATCAATATAATCCATTTTAGACAATATTTTGTTCATTTTTATTACTTTATTGCAAAAAAATTGCAACTTATAACACTTTTCTTTACTATTTTCTTTCGTTCCGTATATTTTCTGTTTAACAATTTTAAAAAACACGACCGAATTCCAGTGATGTTGCTGCCAATTTAGCATTTTACAATGAAGAAACTAATGGGGCATACTTAACAAAGGATTATATAGGAAAAACAGTACCATGAGAAGCAGTAAAGCCTGACTCCCATAGGGCATGAATAAAATGATTAAACACATTATATGTTAGTGGGATAGACGCCCTTGATGCCCCAATGGGCCATTTATTTTTTATCACTATATCTTAGGTGTAGAATGGGGCCCTGAAAAAGACATAATTAATATAGCTTATATAGTAAAAAAAAAGGGTACCCTTACAAACACTGATTCTTAGCCCTTATGGGGCAAGACCAAAATTATTTAAACCAATTTTATGTTAGGGGGATAGCTACTCTTGGAGCCCTTAGGGTCGTTTATGTTGTACCGCTTCGTATAAGGTGTAGAACGGGGCCCTAAAAATGACATACTTATTAATATATATATATATCACAGTGTATCTTATCCATGCATTAACTGAGCTGTGCTATAAAGCTTAAAATTAGCTATTTTGCCAAAAAACGCAGCTGTTGTCCAGTCTATGGTTTTACCCAAAGAGCTCTCCTTTGTAAAAAGGTATTTTTATTAGTGTAGCTCTTTTGAACTGAAGATCTAGTGCAAGTAACCTTACTTCCTGTATGTCAATATATTTCTATATATAATGGCAGTGGCTACGGTTCGGTCCCTATCTCTAACCCTATCCCTAACCCTAATCCTGAAAAAAAAAATTATGTTGTTATATAGCTCAGTGCAGCGACTCGGCCGCTATGCAATAATAAGTAAGGCTGGTACCCGAAAAAAAAATACGCGTTCGGTCGGACCGAACCGTAGCCACTGCGATATAATATAGATATATATATGCTTAGTAGCATTATTTTGCTGCTATGCACAATAAATCTCCTAAACAAAAGAGTTTTCCGTAATTACTAGATCTTCAGTTTAAAAGAGCTACAATAAGAAAGATATCCTTTTATACAGAAGAGCTCTTTGTCTATTTATAAACTAAAACTAGGGACAAACTTGGGGTGCACGTAGCATCTTTCATATAATTTGACAAAACCATGGTCGTCATTTATTAAGAACATTGTTCGAAATAAATCATAAAATGTTCGAAATAAATTATAATAAATGAATTAAAATATATATAAAAAAAATGACTCGCCTAAAGAGCTGTACTCGCTCAGACACTATTTTCGACGGTTGATAGATTCAAATTCAAAATATGTGACGTCATCATAACGGTCACATGCCCTGTGTTGGTTGGGTTTTTATCACAATTCTATCTTCAGACTATTTTCGCACATTAGCCTGGCGGAAAAATTTGGATGGAGGTGACGTAGTGTCACCCTCCATATGCAGTCACCCAGTGCCGGCCTTAGACATTTTTGTGATATAGGCAAGGGCAAAAATGCCGCCCTTTTTAGTTTAATTTTTCTAAGAAAACTCTATAAATGCTATTTATTATAATACATTTTTAAAATTTGGCAACTTTATAAAAGTTACAGAGTTTTAAGTATACGTAGTATATTTTAGGAAGTTTTTTTTTTTTTGGCTAAGTTAAAAAAAGTGATGAAAAATAAAAAAAATGAAATGGCATGTTTATTAAGCGTTAAAAAGATTGAAGAGAATTCAAGAAAAATATGCTTTTCTAGCTTTTGCAGAGGCAAACTCTTCAATTACTTCGGTCAGATCCAAATCTTCTGCAATCGTTTTCTCTATAGATATTGTAGCTAACCCAACCATACGATCCTGAGACATTGTAGAACGACGATATATTTTTATGAGTTTGAGCTTCGAAAAGCTTCTCTCTGCACTCGCCACTGTTATCGGGAGTGTAAGCGAAATTCACAATGTCACGTACACATTCGGAAAAAGAGCAACCACGCCCATTCCACATAGATAAGTTAATTGAAAGGTCCATGCAATCTTTGAAAACCTCTCTTTTATCACATTTCTCCAGTTTTTTAATGTCATACAAAATCCAAATAAATCGCTATGAGATGTTAACTGCATAAATCGATCATTACATGATTGAATTGCGGTATCCAATATCTGGTTGAAAAAATTACTCTGGAATTCATTTCTGGCTCGAGAATTGGATCGTCTGAAACTTCATAGTCAAATTGTCTATTTCTTAGTCGAGATCCTATTTGTATTTCCGTAGGTAAATTGCACTCATACCAAATTCTTCAGCCAATGATTTAGCTGTTGTAATTGCTTTGGCAAAACCTTCATCTGTTCTATAATTCTGGAGCATTGTTTTAGTTGTGTTCAATAGTTGAATAGATTTTTTAAAATCAAGATCTTTTTTTTGAAATGTTTTGCTAGATATATTGATTTCAAATAAAACATCATACCAAATCACTAGTGAACAAATAAACTTGAAATCGAGCATTTTTTGTGCAATTCCCTTAGCTTCTGCACGGGACTGGGTTCCACGTGGTCCAGAAAGTGAAATGTCATCAGCAATTGAAACGAGTGCAACGTAAATTTCAACTGTTTGGTATCGAATTACCTTCACGGCATTAACTCGACTTTCCCAACGTGTTGCGTATAACTTGTTAACAGTTAAACCTGCTGCCTCTTTGTTTTTTTTGGACATATTCTAACAATACATTCCAGCAGTACCGTACCCAGGGTTGTTTTTTTTTTGGGGGGGGGGGGGCTGTTCCAAGTTTTTAAAGGCAAATATTTGTCCATTTTTTATGAGTTACTATCAGAAATATTATTTTTATTTTTTTTTTTGGGGGGGGGGGGGGGCTTTAGCCCGGGTACGGCCTTGTTGATGCAGAAAAAAAGTTGCATATATTTTGAATTACCTCAAAAAACCTTACTGCTTCCAAACAACAGTTTACGGCATCATTCACCACCAAATTAAACGAATGCGCATTGCATGGGACATAAAAGGCTCTTCAATTTAGCTCTTTAACTATTGCTTGGACACCATTGTGTATTTCCCGCATGTTCGCTCCGTTATCGTAGCTTTGTCCCCTCTTATCATTTAGAAAAATGCCTGAATCTGACAGCTTTTAAAGTAAAATTTCCTACATACTTGCACCTGTAGATTTTTCAAGTTCTGAGAATCCAATGAAGTGTTCACTGATAGAAAATTCTGAAGGTTTGTCATTTGTCGATTCATTTGCTGTAACAAATCTAACAATCATTGTCATCTGTTCTTTGTGACTGGCGTCTGGTGTGCAATCTAGAACTATAGCGTGATATTTTGCATCTTTAGATCATTTATCACTTTCTGTTTTACCTTCTTACTCAACAGTTGAATGATCTCATTCTGAATATTTTTTCCCAAATAATGGTCATGAATTTCATCTGATTTTATACGTCTCATATGTTCTTTCATTACCGGATCAAAGTCAGCAATAACTTCAACAAATTTCAAAAGTTTCCATTATGAGATTATATAACCGATCAGACTGCCCTCTCAGGGGTAAATTTTGAACTCCATGTACTCTGACCATGATATTATTCTTTCTAATACATCCTTCCAGTGTTTCGCTTCACGATTTATAAGGCGCTGATTCACGTCATCAATAGTTTTATTATTTGTTATCCTCATTTTTAGTTCTTTCCACTCATGATAACTGGTTAAATGATCTGGAGATTTTTCATGATGCTGCAATATACTTAACAAATTTTTCCAGTCACAACTACCATGTGTTGCTAAGGCAGATTCACTCCTGTTATATATTCTGCAACAAAAACAATACACCTTATCTACTGGCGTAGAATACATCAACCATTTCCTTTTTAAAGTTTCTCCGTTAGCCAGTTTGCACGTATAGTGGTAATTAGAAAAGTGTCTCCCACTTTCATCTTTTGGAAACAAAGCTCAAATTTGATCTGCTTTGGATCATGCTGAATAAGAAAACAACGATCTGGTCATTTAGCAGGATCCTCCATTATATCTGAATCAAATTCATTTATTTTATTTTTAATTGTCATATTTTTATTTTATTTTGCTGGAATTTGCCGCTCCTTGAACTAATGCCGCTCTAGGCGGCTGCCTATATCGCCTATACCTAAAGCCGGCACTGAAACAAATCCTATAGAAAAAAATGTCAGTATTTTCTATTACTCTGTCTAAAAGTGCGTGTGTGTGAAGTCCCGGTAAGGGTGAGATAAAATTTCTTAGATCCTATAAACCACTAATGTTACAGTTTTTTATGGTGCCCTTCTTTCATCCACGCCATAGCTGGTAGTGTAATGGTCATGGAGGCACCACAGCTGGGACTTAAACCTAAAAGTAGTGGTCCTCAAAGTGTTGGTCAGGACTTACAGATGGACCATGAAAGATTTATATCATTTGTAATGTTTATCTTACAGATGGACCATGAACAGATTTATATCATTTGTAATGTTTATCTTACAGATGGACCATGAACAGATTTATATCATTTGTGATGTTTATCTTACAGATGGACCATGAACAGATTTATATCATTTGTAATGTTTATCTAAAAACAATTTAATTTCAGTACCCATTTCATCTAGAAAAGTTGCACTCAAAACGAATTTATCTAAAAATCATTAAATACCATAGATATGTAAAAAAAATATCTAACAATGGTGTTGTAGTTTGAACATCATTGCTGTATTTCTATGCTACTACGCGTGGGTATAATATTGAAAAGTGTTAAGAATTTTTTTTTTAATTTTGATAAATAAACATGGACATGGCATATAAAAAACAATGGCCATACCTGTCCTTTTCCTGGTTAACATCATTTTTATAGACGCTCAATGACTATTTAAATTTCATTATTTTCAGAGTTGTCATCATGGGTTATATTGGGAGTTTCTAGGTATTTGTGGAACTAGGCAGACTTCCAGAAATATGGACGGTGTGGGCAGGCCAAGTCAAAAGCATCACTCAGTTACCAGCAGAATATGCCACTTTGGCAGTGTAGGCCCAATGCAGTGGCTTAGTTAGCATATCCATAAGAACAGCCCTGGTTTCTATGCAAATGTGTGCTGGATGGCTAATAACGCTGTTAAGACACCCTAGCCAACAAAATAAGCAAAAATCTAGATTCTAATAGATCAATGTTAACAAAACCAATAAATTATTTAAAATTTCACACACACTGACATCTACATACATAATTTCAAAACCCGTATTTTGAAGTTAGGAAAAAATTTATTTGAACAATTTTTTCATATTTGTAGGGGAGATAATTTTTTGGTCATTTCATGCAAGTTAACAAAACTGACTTCTGTACATTCAGGAATATACACATTAAAAATTAAACACATAAATACAAGTAGGGTTAAATGGCATTCAAAGAACATTAAAAAGAAAAAAATGTTTAAAACTGCAGGTAAAGGTGCAAAAAAGACATATTTACATTTTTCAACCATGGACAATAGAACTATAAACATGGCTTCAAACAGTTGTGCAGTAACAAACAGAGCAAACATGCTGCATACAATATTACCAAATGGAAACAATGGCTACAAACAGTAGTACAAGCATGGTAACAAATTTAATTACAATCATAGATATGGAGAAAAAATTACAAATAGAACAACAAACATGGTTACAAACAGCATGACAAATATGGTAATGAAAAGAACTATAAAATAGGACAAACATGGTAAAAATAGAACTAAAAATCTGCTACAATAACAATACAAAATGGTAGCAAATAAAAACAAGAAAAATGGTTACAAACTGTAGCACAAATATGGCATAAAAAAGAAATATAAAAATGGTTGCAATTAAAAGTTTAAAATGGAAACAAACTGAACCAGGAAAATAGTTACAAACAGTAGGGAAAATATCGTTATGAATAGAACTACAAACATGGCTACAAACAGCAGTAAAAACATGGTTACAAGTATAACTACAAACAATTGTACAAACATGGTGTGACACAAACAAACATGGCTACAAAAATAGTACAGGATCTATAAAAATATCATCATTATGGTGTCTTCTGAAAACACTTTCATGAGAGTCAATTGTCTCCCCCTGTGCTGCAGTGGATGTAGAAAAAGATCAACATTATGATGTCTTCTGGCAACACCACTATGAGAGTTCATAATGCCTGAAACAGTTTAAATTGTCTGATGCAGGGTCATCGAGATGGGGAAAAAAAGGGGGGGGGGAGGCATTTGTCATTCACCCAATTAATTTCAAAATTTAAGTTATCAGAGTTTGCCAGGGGCCCGTGATTTTCATAATACTCAGTAAAAAACATATTTCTACCAATAAAGCTATTCTTGCATCAATGTTGCATCTGTGTGCTTTTAGCGAGACATTAATGTATCTATAACACATGGGTAATAATTCCATTTTAAATGAATTTCATTTCAGGCACACTGCAGATGAAGAAAGATGAACTAATTGAAATGTCATTTTTGAACCAAAAAAAATATTTAAATCTTAACTCTAAAATCCGTATTTGAGTTATTATGTATCACTGACATAAATAAACATAATGCTCACTCTCTTAGATAGGTTTTTAAAATAATTTTATTTCACAATTTTTTTTCTTTTTTAGATGCATAAGGGAGATGATTTTTTTACCTATACAAGTGAGGTAAAAAGTAAAAAAAAAACAGACCAAAAGTAAAAATGAAAAAAAAAAATCATTAAACACTAAGGGGTTAATGTGCATTATTAGTTTACATTTTTTAAAGCTATATATAGAATCATGGATAGTATGAACATGTATTTCAATTTCAGAACTAAAAACCTGCAGAACTACTAACATAGTTAGAATGAAAACCTGAAAACTACATAGTTACTATCAAAAGCTTATCAAAAAACTGTAAGAAGTCAGTGAAACAATGTTTCATGGATAAATAAATAAAAAATAAAGAGAAACACATTGAAATAAGTGAGAAGGAAGGACGAGTGGTTTGGTTGCTCTAGTTGCTCCACAGTCCACCGGAGTTCATTCCTCAATGAGAAACAATGGAATTTTCAATGTCCTGGAAAATCAATCAAATGTAAACATACCAAAAAAAATGTTTAATAATTACAGGTATAAAGAATTAAGTTAGATTAATACAAATTAATACAATTATTAAGAAATGGAGAAAAAAATCTGTCTCGTATTAAAAAAAAGTAAAAATAAACAATGTCGTGAAATATAATCCCTCATTATATAAACCACAGATTAACAAAAAATGGTTCTTGTAATAAAAATCATTCATTTTTTTAGGTGCAGGTAAAGCTATTTTTTATGATTTTCATCCACTCCCCCATTCCATGGAAACACTTTTTTTTACCATTCCTTAACACTGTGTGTCATACTTCATCCCACAAACCCTATTTCTTAAACTTTAAACTGTACTATTAATGTGCCTATCAAAAATAACTTTAATATACCCATATCAATCATACAAATAACATTTTAACATTTAAATGAAACAATATGGTATAATAAGCATTTTTATTTATTTATATAGCTAATCACAGAAAGTGTAATACATGTATACAACGATAAAACCTAAAACTAATTTTCAAATAAACAATTTATCTTGAGTTTTTTTATATATTAAATATTGGTTGGAATATGCCAAAAAAGAATAAAATTAAAAATAAGTAAATATAAATAAACATTTTTTTTTTAAATTACCAAATTCTAAATATTATGGGTTGTTATTTTTAGCTTGATTAAGTTTTTTTCTTCTTCATATTAATCATGCAACTGGCACAGATTTACAACTTCATCAGCAAAATCATTCTAATGTTTATAAGAGGACCCTCAGTAAAAGAAAATTTTAATTAAGGGGAAAGCCTTCTTTTGGGGGCCATCGGGGAAAAACCCTGTTAAGAATAACACTTTTATACCTTGAGCACATTGTAATCTTTGACATTAATGTCCCACTTACACCTAAAAGTATTAAGTCTAAAAAGTCATTTTATGTTACAGCATTATACAGTCCCAAGAGTGCAACCTGCTTTCAGACTGGGGACTAGACAGCCAACTCTTTTGTCTTGTCCTAAGGGGTACATTGTGTTAATTCTAAAAACATCATTTTTAACCTACCTGGAAATAAGAATTTATCCTGAACTCAATATTTATTTCATATCAATTAAAGATAGAGTCTATAAATACCTTCACAGGATTACCAACCACCAACAATCATTTTTTCTCTTGTAGTTATGTGTCACTTGATTGTTCATGTAGGAAGGTTTGCTGCTATACAATTTACTGACCATATTTAATTGCCACTTAATTACTCTTGTAGTAAAGTGTGTTTGCTGTCTATTCCCTCAAGAAAGTTTATAACTTCTAAGTGAAACAAATTTTTACATGACATCTAGAGTTGTTGGTTTGTTAATTGATTTTACTCCCACAGGCTTGGAAATTTGAATCAATATTTATATCATGGATCTAAAGTGAATTTTTACATAATAAGTACAAAAATGTCTTGTTTAATACATATGATGATGAATGTTTAATCAAGTTATAATTTGTATAATGACAAAATACACTGAAATATTATTATGGCATAGTAAATATGGCATTGATTGGTTGTCAACTTTCAATGTGAAGTAAGCAATGCCTTTCCAGAGATGCAAAATTGGCTAATGACTTATTGCATAGGCAGCACTGAAACATTATACTCACTGCATGTGTCAGTAAATGTTTTTTTAAGATAGACATTCGGCCAGCACTCTCATTACACAGAGTACATTGAAATATATGACGTCCAATATGTGATAGTAAGTGTTTTCTCAAGACAGACATTAGAATGCCACGCCAGTTACACAGAGTACAGTGAAACATCTGTGTGAAGTTGTGTGTCAACTGGTGCTTGGCCAAGTTAATTTTCTGAGCGAAAAATTTCAAACATACTGCACACTTATAAGGTGATTTCCCTGTATGAATAAATAGATGTGAAATCAAATGACTTCTATTAATAATACCTTTCTGACATATTGTACATTTTAATGGTTTTTCCCCAGTATGAATTGTTTGATGTTTAGTCAAATGACTTTTCTGAGTAAAACTTTTCTGACATATTGTACATTGAAATGGTTTTTCCCCAGTATGAATTTTTTGATGTGAAGTCAAGTGAGCTTTCTTAGCAAAAGTTTTCTGACATACTGTACATTGAAATGGTTTCTCTCCAGTATGAATTTTTGATGTTTAGTCAAATAACTTTTCTGAGTAAAACTTTTCTGACAAATTGTACATTGAAATGATTTTTCCCTAGTATGAATTTTTTTATGTGAAGTTAAAATATATTTATGAGTGAAACTTTTCTGACATACTGTACATTGAAATGGTTTTTCCCCAGTATGAATTTTTTGATGTAAAATCAAAGAACCTTTATGAGAAAAACGTTTCTGACATACAACACATTTAAATGGTTTTTCCACAGTATGAATTTTTTGATGTGAAGTCAAATAACTTTTCTGAGTAAAACTTTTCACACATATTGTACATTGAAAAGATTTCTCTCCAGCATGAGTAAATTGGTGTTTGGTCAAACAACGTCTTTGAGTAAAACTTTTCTGACATACTGTACATTGAAATGGTTTCTCTCCAGTATGAATTATTTGATGTGATTTCAATGAACCTCTTGAAGTAAAACTTTTCTGACATACAGCACATTTAAATGTTTTTTCCCCAGAATGAATTTTTTGATGTAAAGTCAAGTGAGCTTTCTTAGCAAAACTTTTCTGACATACTGTACATTGAAATGGTTTCTCTCCAGTATGAATTTTTTGATGTGAAGTCAAAGTACTTTTCTGAGTAAAACTTTTCTGACATATTGTACATTGAAAAGATTTCTCTCCAGTATGAGTAAATTGGTGTCTGGTCAAATGATATCTTTGAGTAAAACTTTTCTGACATACTGAACATTGAAATGGTTTCTCTCCAGTATGAATTATTTGATGTGATTTCAATGAACCTCTTGAAGTAAAACGTTTCTGACATACTGTACATTGAAATGTTTTCTCTCCAGCATGAATTTTTTGATGTGAAGTCAAGTAATCTTTCTTAGTAAAACTTTTCTGACACACTGTACATTGAAATTGTTTCTTTCCGGTATGAATTAACTGGACCATGGTTAAGTCCATTCAAAGCTAATCCTTTATGCCTTATTGAATTTCTTAATGATCAAGTGTTGTATTGACTAAAAATTTCTGGCTTTACAATCAGCTTTATTGTAGGGTATGTGTGTGTCTGCTTCATTTACATTACCAATGAATGATAAATGTCAATGGTCTTTTATGAGCTAAATAATGTTAAGTCTTTTTTGTTGAACTTTTTTTTTTAGAAAGCTATGTCGTGAACTGCAATTATTTCATTTTAAATGTAAAAGGTAATGGGTCTATTTTGAAATGACTAATGCACAAGGTCATAGTTTCACCTTTAGATGTAGCTCTGTGGATTAGACAAAAATAATACTGTCTGAGTTAATGAAATGAGTTTTAAATATTTCAAAAGATGCAACTTCAGACATTTTATTTCAGTTTTCTTGATTAAATTGTTAATTGTACTAATTGATGAAAGTATACTAAAAGATGTCCTTTTTACTACAGCTAAATGCAACAACAAAATATTTCAATGAAAGTATTTATGTAGTTTTTAACATTTTTTTACCACATGGTGGACCACGAAAAATCCTGTGTTGCCACACCTGTACTATGCCAATAAAATATTATTTACAAGGCTAATCTATTAACACACGGACAGGCATGCATATAAAATTATAAATAACATTTTAAAATACAGATAAAAGATAAAGTTAGAACTTTCCTTAGCCACTAAGGAACTATCAGGGCAGATGAAGTGTAGAATTCATCTCTTTCACTAGCCATGGGACATAAAAGGAATGAGTGGTTAGTTTCACTGGGACATAAGAAAAAATTTCCTTTGTTCTCACCAAAGATCAAAACGGGACTTTCAAGTTGAGCTATCTACTCTGCTCCACTACCCGTACCACCTAAAAAGTTGGGTACAGTGTACAAATTTATTATGAAATATTTTGTAAAATAAGAAAATTGTTGTTGTTTTTAAGTATCAAATTATTTTTTGGAATGGGACTTTCCCCCCATAGGAAATTATTCAACTCCCAATAAGAAAAAAAAATGAGATATTTCATTTCCCTAGGAAAATAATATGAAATATTTCGTTTACCTATTTTATACATTTAAAAAATTGATGTAAATTTAATAACAACTACTTAAAGCAGTACTTTTTGTTCGCTCTTTTTTCTAAACATTATTTTCATGAAAAATGAAACAAATTAGAAAATTAGGTTATGAAAATATCTTAAATAAACCAAGTTTTGAATTCCATTCGATTAATTTTAGCTTAATCTAGATTTTTTTTGCACTAAAAGAAATATGTTTAAACTACAGATTTACAGGTTCACATGCAGAGCAGTTGTATAAGGGGCCATCCATAAAAGACGTCCACCAATTTTTTGCTATTTTTTACCCCCCCCCTCTCCCCTTGTCCACATTTGTCCACTTTTGACTGGACCCCCCTCCCCCCCCCCCCCAGTTGTGGACGTCCAAAACATAAAATTTACCGAACATGAATTAATGAATATTTCGAATTTTTAAATTGGGAGAATGTAAACAATATAAAGAGTAGATATTTACAAACATTTTTTTCGGAAATTCAAAATTCTAAAAATGAAAAAAATTACTGTTTAAAAACATTTTATTGAATTATAATTAAAAAATGCAAAGCATTAAATCACAATTATCTGCGGGATTGAAGTTCCGATTGCAGCCATTCAAACATATTTCGTATGATGACTACATCAATTTCTGGTTCATTCTCCTTGTCTGATACTTCTGCCTCATCATGTTCACAAACAGGAATATTGTAATGGACGACCTTGGGAATTTTTCCAGCCACTGATGGACAATAGAGATCAAAAGGCATGCTACTGTAACTGTGATCGGGCTCCAGACCAATCAGTGCAAGCCTCTGAAACAGTGATCCATAAGTACCACTACTTATCCCGATAGCTGCAGCCATGATGCCTGCTTCATGACTAACAAAAGGTACAGGAGCTGGAATGAAACGTTTGGGAAATAGTTCATTATAGTTGGTTCGTCTTGCTCCACAGCACGTTACGTCATTACATTTGATGATCTGCAGAAAATATTGAGACTGTTGAACATGATTCCAACACCAATTCACAGAGGGAGATGGAAGAAATGTGCTTGTGCTGCTTGGTTCAACATACTGTGCATGCACATCATAGCCATCAATGACAGCCTGACTCCAAACTTCAGCGAGTATTTCTCCAGCCTTTTTAAAGTTTGCTTTTTCCAGGTTTTGGTCTATAGTTTTACCATTTGCATCCAAATGGGACCCAAAATGATCATGAGGAAGAATGAGGCCTGACAGGTCATGAGACAATGGGGCCATTCGTCGTTCTACAGCGTTGTAGACACTGTGACCTGGAGCATGACAGGCTATAAAAAAACATCAAGATTGTGCTTGGTAAACAATTTATATGCAGCGTTCAATGTTTTTGGATAACATGGGTTCTCGTCTGGGCCTCCGTCAACAGTGATAAATTACTATAGGCTTTACTAATCCACCATTTGTACATGCCACATTCTTGAAAATATCCTGAGAGACAAGTACATCAAAATCTGCAACATGTGAGGCAGCAGTACTGGAATCATGTTTACCATTCCTTATTGATATAGATGTTGGTCCAGAATAGTTAAAATAAAAATGAACAATAAAAAAAATAAAATTTGAAATTAAAAATACTTACATGAGAAAAAAAACCTTTTGTGCCGACACTACAGTCGCCATTTTGTCTGTTTCGTTTTAACAACATGTATCTGTCGGCATACTTCTGACAACTTTTAAATAATAAAACGGCTTCCGATTTCTATGACTCTTTTGTCATTAAACTGGAATTTTTTGCAGTAAATTTATGCAGAAACACTACATTGTGGACATCCACTCTGTCCTCAACCCCCTCCCCCCCATGTCCACTTTAGTCCACTTTTTGCTGAACCCCCCTCCCCCCCCCCTTTGTGTGGACGTCTTTTATGGATGGCCCCTAAACCAAAGATTTACAATCATGTGTAGATCAGTTGTATAAACCAAAGATTTACAATCCCATGTAGAGCAGTTGTATAAACCAAAGATTTACAATCCCATGTAGAGCAGTTGTATAAACCACTGTGGAGAACACATTGGATAGAATCATCCCTCCCCCTCCATTTTAACTCTACATCCCTTTTCATACCTCACAACTTCTCTGACTGCTGCGCAAGAATATAGAAAACATGAAGTATACGCAAGAACCTGTACTGAGTGGGCGACGTTGTATCTTATCTACTGCGAGTACAAGTCGTACTATCAACGTTATGGGGATTTACCTAACGTTTTAACCTCATAGTGTTGTACTGCTGTCGACAAGTTGAGCTTTTCTGTTATTGAATTTATTGTTGCTGAGTAGAGATATCTAGGCAGCACAAATGTGAGTGTGAGTACATAAGTAGAAGGCAGTTTGATGTGATAGAGCAATGTTAGGTGAATGGGAATTGTGTAAACATAAGGCCAATGAACACACAGTGTAGGCAGGGTGATAACAATGTTTTACAGTGTAGGGGTAGATATGACCCACAATATCATGAGGGTAGGAGATGCTTTGAAAGTAATAATGTAAGGTTTTGTAACAGAAGTGTGTATGAAGAAAGAGACAGTAGCCGTAGGATAGCTCCAGGCTTTAGACCCCACTTCCAAGATCATTACTGTACTATGAAGTCTATACCTAAAAATAATGAGTTTCATAATAATTTTCATCAAAAGAGACAATCAAAGTTTGGATTTTTTGGATGTAGAGAAAGGGACATAAACAGTAACCGGAGAGAACATTGCGCCACGTAATTTAAGTCTCGGCCATTTGAAATTGTGTACACCTATTAGTAGTACATATTTTAATATCACAACTTGTATGTTTTCATAGGTGAAAAGTTGAACATAATAATATATTGGAGAACTTTGGGGTTTTATTGTAATGTATTGTATTATGTCTGTTATTTCTAAAACAGTTTATAAATGATGGTTGGTTAAAAATGTTTAGTACAATCGCCTGTGGAAACAATGTATTTTTTTAATCAGGTATTTTTTGAATTGTGTGATCAATTGAATTACTGTAATTGTATTAAGAGATAGGCTTCTGTTATAGCCGGAATTATTGTTGCTCGTGATATTATGTGATACTAAGTAGCTTTGGTGTAATATGTTTTATGTATTCATTTCATATTAACAGAGTTAACTATGGTGATAGAATTTTGGTAATTTTTCTTGTATTACCATATTCTTTTATGATGTGCATTGGTTACCAACTGTGCTAGACAAAAGCTTTTTGTCTTTGTTACACTGGAATTTAATAGTAATATCAAAGTAGTAGTATATGTTGAATTTTTCATCATGTTTTTTTTTGCTACTATATTTTGTTGTGGTTTATTGTTCATGAAATTGTTAACAGTAACAGTTAAAATGTAGTTTGAAAACCAACAATTACTTACTATATAGAATGATAAACACCTATGCCAAGTTAAATGTAAACATTTATGTATGTACCACATATCTATTGACTTACATTATTACTTGTATTTTGTTTGGTTCATGTTAAAGTATTTTTTTTCTTACAATTCGACTATATATTGGGCAATGAAAAAGAGTTAAAGATGTCATTAGTTCTTTTTTTTTTCCATTAAAAAAAATCTGCTACTATTTTTTTGTTTGCATGATTGCATCATCCTTGGTGACATGGGGAGAGATGTGGAGAACTGGGTTCTCACACATTGGTTGGAATGTAGCATCATCTCCACCCCACCCCCCTTGTAACTCCCTTTTCATACCCCACAACTTCTTCTCCTAATAGAATGTATGGCATGGATCAAACCAATAGCCCCTGACGAGAAACGTAGTGAAAACGCACGTACCTGTCCCCCATCCCGTTCCCCCGCATTCCATCTTCTTCTGAGTTAATTGCTTTAGGTCAGCACAGGTCTGGATACCAGAGTATCCGTGCCTTACCATTTAATCTAATACCTTCCTCTGTTCGTTCAGTAGATGGAATGGAATGTAATTTATAGCACCCACACCTGTGTGGGGAAGGGAAGTTGAGAACAGATTGAGAGGACCCAATAATAAAAGAGTAGATATTGAGATAGAGTAGGAATTGGGCTGAGGCAAGCATAAAGAGTGGACGTGAGATATAACGAAGTCCACTATAGTCTACTATTATTCTAGCAGTTAGTCAGAGCATAATTTTAGCAGAAGAAATATATATATATAGAAGGCGTTAGAGACTATTGGATTATGTTATGTTATGAACTTTTGATGTAAAGATTTGATGTTGTAAAATAAACATTAAGATTAAAGAAGGAAAATACAAAGCCTGCATTAGACACTTCTGTTGTTTGGTGTTTGTACATCGTCACTGTAACCGAACAAACCAAAAGTAAACCCAGAATGCAACAACCACAGATTTACAAGTTTCAGTGCAGAGCAGTTGTATAAACCAAAGATTTATAAGTTCCCATGCAGAGCAGATATATAAACCACAGATAGACAAGTTCCAATGCAGTGCAGATATATAAACCACAGATATACAAGTTCCAATGCAGAGCAGAAATATAAACTACAGATATACAAGTTCCAATGCAGGGCAGATATATAAACTACAAATATGCAAGTTCCAATGCAGAGCAGATGTATCAACTACAAATGTACAAGTTCCAATGCAGTGCAGATATATAAACCACAGATATACAAGTTCCAATGCAGAGCAGATATATAAACTACAGATATACAAGTTCCAATGCAGAGCAGATATATAAACTACAGATATACAAGTTCCAATGCAGAGTAGATATATAAACTACAGATATACAAGTTCCAATGCAGAGCAGATATATAAACTACAGATATACAAGTTCCAATGCAGAGCAGATATATAAACTACAGATATACAAGTTCCAATGCAGAGCAGATATATAAACTACAGATATACAAGTTCCAATGCAGAGCAGATATATAAACTACAGATATACAAGTTCCAATGCAGAGCAGATATATAAACTACAGATATACAAGTTCCAATGCAGAGCAGATATATAAACTACAGATATACAAGTTCCAATACAGAGCAGTTCTGATGTTCTTAGAGACCTAGGGTAACCCTATATTTCAGGGCTATACAAGAGCAAACATGGTGTGTGGGGGGGGGGGGGTAATAAACACTGCCAAATATTTTGGGCCCATTGTAATCTTAACATAAAGGTCCCATATCTCCAATGTAAGAAAAACTTTTAAAGGACATTTAATATTATTGTTTTTTTTTTCTTGCAAGAGCTGAGTCTAGTCAATATTATGCCTCAATGCTGATCCATAACATGACAATATAACACAATTTCATCTCTACTACATGTGATAATAATTTTTTCTCAAGTCTTACTAAGTACAATGAAACGCTGTTAAAACAGAAACATTGTTTATGGCTTAGTAAATGTAACAATTAGCGCCCATTATACAAATCTTTCTACACATGTCATGTTAAACATTTAATTTGTTTTGTTTTTTTACAGTGTAAGCTGGGCAATGCCTTTTCAGGTATTTATACTTGATAAATAATTTGTTGCATAGGCAGCACTGAAATATTTGACTCACAGTATGAGTCAATAAATATTTCATCAAGTCAGACATGTGGGCAGCACTCTTATTACACAGAGTCTCTGTCAGCGAGCATTGAAATATATGACCTCCATAGTCTGGCGTAGTGTGATAGTATGTGTTTCCTCAAATCCGCCCAAAAGACTTCAAGATAAATGGTTATTTTATATCTAAATCGTAATACAAAGCTGGCAAAGTGAAAGGTCTTAGTACTAATTGTTTTAAAATGACAGAATATCAAAACCAAACCGGTATTTTTTCTGCCAGATTGTGAAAAACTTTTGATTGCGTTTTCTATGACCAACTTTAAAACATTTACGGTAATTGTTTACGACAATCCGCTCACGAGATAAATGGTTCTTTAATACCATATATGATATTTAGTTGATAATATAAATAAAACCTACTTCACATAAATACATTTTGAGGTGAAGCCTGGACCCAGGAGTCTACATTTATTTGAAATTTCTTTTTTCACTTGTTTTTTCAGAGTTAACTTTAGTATGGCAAAAAGACATTACAATTTTTTTTTAAGTTAAAGCGGAACAATTTTTTTTCTAAAAAAAAAGCTTTCCCCGATACCATAGACTCGGATAGACTCAGAATATCCATGGGCGTATTCAGGGGGGGGGGGGGCTAGGGGGGCATCCCCCCCCCCTTTAATTTTGGAAAAATGTCAAAAAGTTGTTACAATAAAACTGAACGAAACTTCCTGAAAGTTTATTACATTGAAGATAATGTACATATTATACAATGCTCGATTTAAGGTAAAACCAGTGCCGGGGATGAACACAAATTTCTGCAGAGCCGGGAATAAATGTCTATGATTTCATCCCCGGCTGGGATATATTAGCTAAAGCAGAGCCGGGGATGACAGGTCTCAGTGCCGGGGAATCACCGGTGGTAAATCGAGCCCTGTACATATGTCAAACATAAAAAAGAATATATCTTCAAGTATATTTGATTTCACTATTGTCATTTCTAAAAGAATGGTTTCCTTGTCGTACAGTTATTATACTAATAAAATAAAGTATGAAATTATAAAAATGCACTAATAAAGCAATAATATTGTGATTTTAAACTATTTATTCTGGAACAAACATTGATAAACGTCTATGTATTTGTCCAAATTGATTGATAAAATTTTCCTTTAAAAGTTTCCTTGTTTTGATATATTCTTTTTATGTGGATACTCATCATACAAAGACCAGATAAACGGTAATCATCATTTGTTGAGCGCAGTCACGTTTTTACTCGTCTTAGATGGCTAAATGATCTCTCGATTGTACATGTTGTTACTGCAAAGAGCCAATGCTATCAAAAAGCCATTTTAATCATGGGGGAAAAATTGCTTTCATCTAAAACCTCACATAGAGTCATAGTTTCTTTTTTTTCCCCTTTACTAGTTTGACATTTCCAAATATCATACAATGTTTCAGTCTCCTCTATGAAATTTTCAAATGCGTAATATTCAGCAATAGCCCCGGCTTGATCTTTAAATGCCAGTCTTTCTAGTTTTGTCATCGAAAAGGAATGCAAAACTAAAAGGGAAAATGCTGGTTTATTTTCTACACAAAAATGAGTTTCCAGTTGATAAAATATAATCAAGGTAGGGTGTAAAGGGTTATTCTGCAATAATCCTCAGGCAATTTAACTTTTGGATTTTCCCTGTTCATTTGTTTTCCAGCTTTTCGTGCAGGTTGAATGTCGACACCTATGTCCTCTGCAACACCTTTTGTAACTAAAAATGTCCTTATATCTCTTATCACAATTCTGTCGATCAACAGCCAACGTAGTCAACAATTCTTCAATGTATTCTTTGTACTGCCATTAAATCTAAATGCACTGACTGCAATTTTTGGATCTCAGCATCTAGCTTTGATAAATATTTTTGTATAACTAAACCACGAGGGCTCGATTTACCGCCGGGGATATCTCCGGCACTGAGAACTGTCATCCCCGGCTTTGCTTTAGCTAATTTCATCCTCGCCGGGATGAAACCACAGACATAAACCCCAGGCTCTGCAGAAATTTTGTTTCTACCCGGCACTGGTTTTTTCTTAAATCGAGCATTGAACTAAGCAAACAACAAATGTACCCCACCCCTAACTTCTTGCAGCACTAAGTAAGTGATGTGCAACTTGCTTGTTTTTTCCAGACTGTTCTAAATATTCCAGTTGTTTAACAAATTCTGTCACATTTTTAGCAAAAATCCGCAAGCTTTATATTTATGTGTCTATCTAGTTTCACATAGCAAAGGACCATTTGGAAATAGTTTTCTTCACTGATTACTTTCTCGGAAAAACAATATAATTTTAACACTTGAATCTCTTCATATTGAGCTTTAAAAGAAAAGAAAAAAGCAAATATGTGACAGTGGAGTAAATACTATTAAAAAAAAGTACTTGTGGAACCTGGGCATACTCATTTCAGTCAAGCCAAACCATCCAAGTGGTAGAAAGTACAAAGTTCAGGTGCGTGGGGCAGACTTAAAATGCTGCCTTATTCCAATGTAAAAAAAATCGTTAATAATTCTAGTTTAGTTAAAAATATTTTTTTTTACCTATATTTCAAAGCATTTTTAGTTAGTCGAATATCAGTGCCGGCCTTAGACATTTTTGTGATATAGGCAAGGACAGAAATGCCGCCCTTTTTAGTTTCATTTTTCTAAGAAAACTCTATAAATGCTATTTATTTTGAAGTAAATCCAAATTATGAAAATAAAAATATGATATATTTATATAGTACTATAAGATTTTAAAATTTGGCAACTGTATAAACGTTAAAGAGTTTTAAGTATTCGTAGTGTACTTTAGGACGTTTTTTTTGCTAAGTTAAAAAAAGTAATGATAAAAAAAATGAAATGTCATGTTTATTAAGCGTTAAAAAGATTGAAGAGAATTCAAGAAAATCTGCTTTTCTAGCTTAGGCAGAGGCAAACTCTTCAATTACTTCGGTCAGATCCAAATCTTCTTCAATCATTTTCTCTATAGATATTGTAGCTAAACCAACCAAACGATCATGAGACATGGTAATACGAAAATATGTTTTTATGAGTTTGAGCTTCGAAAAGCTTCTCTCTGCACTTGCCACTGTTATCGGGAGTGTAAGAAAAATTCGCAATGCCACGTACACATTCGGAAAAAGAGCAACCAAGCCCAATCCAAATAGATTGTCTAATATAACTCTAGACAACCAAGCCCATTCCTCATAGATAGTCTAATATAACTCTAGGCAACCAAGCCCATTCCATATAGATAGTCTAATATAACTCTAGGCAACTAAGCCCATTCCACATAGATAGTCTAATATAACTATGCAACCAAGCCCATTCCACATAGATAGTCTAGTATAACTCTATGCAACCAAGCCCATTCCACATAGATAGTCTAATATAACTCTAGGGCTTAATTTTTCTGTAATTCTCCTTGATAAAGCAAATAATTCATCGCACAGTTTAGTTGCATTAATGTCTGCTGAATCTTCGTTTTCAGATGTTTAAGGTAATTGAAAGGTCCATGCAATCTTTGAAAACCTCTCTTTTATCATATTTCTCCAGTTTTTTAATGTCATACAAAAATCCAAATAAATCGCTATGAGATGTTAACTGCATAAATCGATCATTACCTGATTGAATTGCGGTATCCAATATGTGGTTAAAAAAATTTACTCTGAAATTCATTTCTGGCTCGAGAATTGGATCGTCTGAAACTTCATAGTCAAATTGTCTCTTTCTTTGTCGAGATCTTATTTGTATTTCCGTACTGAAATTGCACTCAATACGAAATTCTTCAGCCAATGATTTAGCTGTTGTAATTGCTTTGGCAAAACCTTCATCTGTTCTATAATTCTGGAGCATTGTTTTAGTTGTGTTCAATAGTTGAATAGATTTTTTAAAATCAAGATCTTTTTTTTTTAAATGTTTTGCTAGATATATTGATTTCAAATAAAACATCATACCAAATCACTAGTGAACAAATAAACTTGAAATCGAGCATTTTTTGTGCAATTCCCTTAGCTTCTGCACGGGACTGGGTTCCACGTGGTCCAGAAAGTGAAATGTCATCAGCAATTGAAACGAGTGCAACGTAAATTTCAACTGTTTGGTATCGAATTACCTTCACGGCATTAACTCGACTTTCCCAACGTGTTGCGTATAACTTGTTAACAGTTAAACCTGCTGCCTCTTTGTTTTTTTTTGGACATATTCTAACAATGCATTCCAGCGATGTGTTAAATTACCTCAAAAAAACCTTACTGCTTCCAAACAACAGTTTACGGCATCATTCACCACTAAATTCAACGAATGCACACTGCATGGGACATAAAAGTCTCTTCGATTTAGCTCTTTTACTCTTGCTTGGACACCATTATGTTTTACCCGCATGTTCGCTCCGTTATCGTAGCCTTGTCCCCTCATATCATTTAGAGTAATTTAGACAAATGTTTGAATCTGACAGTTCTTTAAGTAAAATTTCCTACATACTTGCACCGATAGATTTTTCAAGTTCTACGAATCCAATGAAGTGTTCATTGATAGAAACTTCTGAAGGTTTGTCATTTGTCGATTCATTTGCTGTAACAAATCTAACAATCATTGTCATCTGTTCTTTGTGACTGGCGTCTGGTGTGCAATCTAGAACTATAGCGTGATATTTTGCATCTTTAGATCATTTATCACTTTCTGTTTTACCTTCTTACTCAACAGTTGAATGATCTCATTCTGGATACTTTTTCCTAAATAATGGTCATGAATTTCATCTGATTTTATACGTCTCATATGTTCTTTCATTACCGGATCAAAGTCAGCAATAACTTCAACAAATTTCAAAAAGTTTCCATTATGAGATGTATACAACCGATCAGACTGCCCTCTCAGGGGTAAATTTTGAACTCCATTTGACTTATTTGTTGTCGCCATTCAAAGCTATTTTGTGCTCTTATTTAATTCTACACTTTCTCAAAATCATTTTTTTTTTATTTTTAATTTTTATATTTTTGATTTGATTTTATTTTGCTTGAATTTGCCGCTCTTTGAAATAATGCCGCTCTAGGCAGCTGCCTATATCGCCTATACCTAAAGCCGGCACTGCAGTCACCCAAGGCGGTCCGCCCACTCGCCCCTACTTAGCTACGCCACAGACCCAGCCTGCCTAAGGGGATATAACTCTATGCTAAGGTTTTGCAGGGTACAGCTAGTATATTCATATTTGTATTTCATAATTTATTTCCAGTCTTATTATAGCTGAAAGGGGAGGATGGCCCCCATTAACAATGGAATGGGGGGGGGGGGGAGTGTAACAAGACAGTAGAGGGATTTCGGTTATTAAACGGTGATTTCAAAAGCGTCCATTATCATATGTCAGTCAGTTTATATTTAAACTAAGCCAAGGATGTAACTGTGGTTAGTGGAGCCTCGTTTCCATGCCAAAGTATTAATAAAATCTGGCAGAAAACAATCTTTACACACTGTAAAAAAAAAAAAGTTAAGTTCCCTAAGCCGGCCATCGGGGCAGATGAAGTGTAGAATTCATCTGTTGCTGTGGTTAGCACATAGCCCAGCCGCTTTTACTTCCCCAACAAAAAGTCAGGAACCCATTTAAAGCTAGGTGGACTTGTGGGACAACTATCTACACAACTCAACCATCCTCCCACCCTTACACACTGAGGTGATAGTAAAATTGAAACAAAAATTAATAAACATTTCAAAAACTGCAAATAAAAATAGTTTTCTTTATCAGTCAATTTGTAATTTTATATTCATGGATTGCCAATTTTATATGTACTTGTATAAACATAATGGCTAAAAGAAATAACAAGTGTGGCTACAAAAGAAAAATCAAAACATTGAACCACATGGTGCAACAAAACATGGCTAAGAACAGAGTTACAAACATGGTGACAAACAGGACCTCATTAAATATAAAAACTAATTAAGTGAAACTCAGTTCTATAAAGTGTGAACTTCAAATATAAAATTTATCTATATTCACAAACTAAATATGAAAAGGGTTTGAAATAAACAAAGAGTTTTAACAAAAGATTATTGTGCTAATTTTATTTAAAAAGTCAACAATAAGGCATAAAAAACAAAAATTGAAACACTATTCACAAAATATTTTAAAAAACAAAAACAAAGAAATGCATCACAAATTATCATTTTTTTAAATACATTTTTTTTTCAAATATCAAATAAAAGGTATTAGCTAGAATCAACATACATCTGTAATGAATTCTTGATGAAAACAGTTCAAAAACTCACAAAATCCAGAAAGAACAAATTAGTACCAAAATATCCAAATCTTTCTCCGGACCCCCTTAATATTCTCACAGATCATTGGTTGCCGATCGCTGTTATGAAGCACATATTAAGTTGTATCTTTCCATTATAAGATGAACAATTCCATTATATGGAATTTCATATAAAGTAATAGTGAAAATGGCTTTAAAACCTCTAATTTAAAAAATATAAACTATTCTGTCTGACATAGACTTATTTTAGTCAAAAACAGATTTGAGATTTTTGCTAACGGTGTTAATAACAGCATAATCCAATGTTAGAAAAGTTTTTACAGCACAGCACATATAAATTTATATTTCTTTTTCGTAAAGCTCAACAGGTCCATTGATTTCAAGGCTAAACTATTTATTACACAAAATTCAAACTGAAATTTGAGATTTATTGTTTGTGATAATAAAGGTTTTCTCAAGTCAGAAGGTAGTTATCAATCTTGAAACATGGAGTACAATGAGATCTTCATTTTCTTATGACATACAATATTGAAATCAAAACTGAAATCACTCCTATATTGTTTGTGAATATAGAACAGGGAAATATCATACTTGAAATATAGAGTAAAGTGAAATCTCTTTTTTAGATTTGTACAAAGTTTACGACAAACTGAAATCTCCAGTACATATTACTTTACAGCATTAAATGTTTTTCTTTTTTCCAATGTGAGCTGAGCAATGCCTTGTCAGGGTTGTAAAATCAATAAACAATTTGTTACACAGACAGCACTGAAATATTTGACTTGCTATATGTGATAATAAGTGTTTCCTCAAGTCGGATATTGGAACACTACTCATGTTACAAAGTGTACATTGAAATATTTGTGTAAAGGTATGTTTAAACTGGTGCATGGTAAGGTTACTTTTATAAGTAAAACTTTTCTGGCACACTGTACATTGAAAATGTTTTTCTCCAGTATGAATTAGTTGGTGTTGGGTCAAGGAGCTTAGATAACCAAAACTTTTCTGACATACCGTACATTTAAATGGTTTTTCTCCTGTATGAATTAACTTGTGTTTCATCAAGCTACTTTTGCGAGTAAAACATTTCAGACATAGTGCACATTGAAATGGTTTTTCTCCAGTATGAATTAATTTGTGTTTGGTCAAAGTACTTTTGTGAGAAAAACATTTCAGACATAGTGCACATTTAAATGGTTTTTCTCCAGTATGAATTAATTTGTGTTGGGTCAAGCTCCTTCTGTGAGTAAAACATTTCAGACATACTGTACATTGAAATGGTTTTTCTTCTGTATGAATTAACTTGTGTCTGGTCAAGTTACTTCTTTGAGTAAAACATTTCAGACATAGTGCACATTGAAATGGTTTTTCTCCAGTATGAATTAATTTGTGTTGGGTCAAGCTATTTCCGTGAGTAAAACATTTCAGACATACTGTACACTGAAATGGTTTTTCTCCAATATGGATTAGTAGGTGACTGATCAAGTTACGTTTCTGAGAAAAACTTTTCTGACAAATTGTACATTTAAAAGGTTTTCCAACAGGAGGAATCAACTGGTTCATGGTAGAGTATCTTCTAAATAAATCCCTTGACACTTATTGAACTGGAATTTAAAATCAGAAATGAAATGTTATGTGGAATTTCTCTTAAAATTTTGTTAGAATACATTTCAGATAAATATTTATCTAATATATAATGTTTAATTTGGCATTACCAAGACTGACCAATTACATTTTTCTTTTACAAAATATTGGTTGTAAATTTAAAATGTATCCAAAAGTCTACTCATGTTCCAATGATTAATTCACAAGATCATACTTTCACTGCTTGTCATAACTTTCTGTGGATTTGAACAAAAATTATACAACAGTAAGTATTTGCTGTCTCATTTTTTTATAATATTGAAAACATGTGTAGATTTATTAACAATTACAGTCTTCCTCACTAAATGACAGGTTTAAAATTCTTATACTATTATACAAATACATATACATTTGTTACTATCATCCTCAGTATATGACAGGTTTAAAATTCTTATACCATTATACAAATAAAGATACATTTGTTACTATCATCCTCAGTATATGACAGATTTCAAATTCTTATACCATTATACAAATAAAGATACATTTGTTACTATCATCCTCAGTATATGACAGATTTAAAATGCTTATACCATTATACAAATAAAGATACATTTGTTACTATCATCCTCAGTATATGACAGGTTTAAAATTCTTACACCATTATACAAATAAAGATACATTTGTTACAGTCTTCCTCACTACTAGTCACTATATGACAGGTTTAAAATGCTTATACCATTATACAAATACAGATACATTTCAAAGAATATATTATGTCAAGACACTGTGTGACGGTAGAAGTTAAGGTTTGGTTAGACAGGAAAGGATTGAAGGGAAAAGGTCAAGTCATGAACTGGATAAAACTAGAGGGTGACAGAGCAGAGCGAGTTTGACTGCGAGGGTTTGAGGAAACTTATTTTATGGGACAAGTGTTATCTTATCAGTGTAATGGTAGGGGCATAAGTTACTGTAACAGTGACTAAAACAGTGCTTTAGTCAAATATGTGGCAGTATGATTTTACTTGTTAAATATGTTAAGTTAACTTTTCTAACTAATATATATATATATATATATATATATATATATATATATATATATATATATATATATATCAATGCCAAGGCTTGGTATATGAACACAACAGATCTAAACGTTAATGGCTTCTAAAACATTGATGCATATGTATAAAATATAAGTCCTTGTCTAATGATGTCTACACTACAAGTCTACGACTAACTCTCAGGACTGTCTACACCGAACTAAATGTCCAAGGTAAAACTTGCATACTGTCAAAACATCAAGTCAAGCTACGGTCATGGGGGGGGGGGGGGCATGACAAAAAGATACTACAAAATATTTTAACTGCTGGAACCTCCACCCAGTGGTGAACTTGGAACATAAGGAATGATCGGTTAGGATGGGCAGTGGCGTAACTAGGGTGGGGAAGGGGGGGTCCAAATTCTAATGCCCCCCGGGCCCCGGTTTGAGGGAAAAGTTGGGAAAGTCAAGCAAGTTTGTTACTTTTCTCAGATGTTTGATTCCACTCCAGATGTTTCTCAGAAAGAACAAGTATCCTTTAAAGCTCGTTACTTGGATGTCGAGAATTTTGAAATAAAAGAGTTATTCCTTGGTTATTTTGAAATTGTGAAGTCAGATGCAAAACATTATGAAGAACTTGTTTAAGACATTGGACTAGACTCACAGGTCAAACCTATGATAACAAAATGAGTGGCCACAATGAGTGGCCGTCGGTCTGGCCTGTAGAAACGACTTTTAGACATGAATCCAAACGTAACATTTCTGAACTGTGATAATCACTCTCTCAAATTGGCAGCTCTTCATTCTGCTGAGATAGATCTAGCAAACGTCACATTTTTCAGAACTGTTCATGAATTGCTCAACTTTTTTCCCAATTCACCCCAGAGATAGGCCAAACTGAAAGAAACTGGAGCCGGGAGTCTAAAAAAAGGAGAGTAGTTCAAGGTGGTTCTCAAGAGAGAAGCTATGTCCTTAGTTTCCTTGCATCTTGACTAAGCTGCTGAAGAGATTAAGAGCATTTCATGCTTTCTGCAAAATGATGAGAAACGGACGAAACTGATCACACAATCCATCGAAAGAACAAAAGAAGGCATTGAATATTATGGATTTCATGTAGGCAAAATAACCAGAAGTAAGAAAAGACTTGATGGGGAGTTGAGTTCTGATGTAGGACTGTCAACAGAACTGCAATTCAAACGTGTTGCGACCGAAGTGCTAAACATGAAGGACAGATTCCAAAGGTTTCAAAACCATGTGGACACCTTTGGGTTTTTCTTGAACCAAGACAACTGTTAGATTCTATGCATGATCACACACTGATGTGTTACTTTTTCCTGTTTGTATGATGACATACAGGCAAATCACTTGTTCAATTATGTCATTGATGCACAAGCACTTTTCATCAACAAACAGTACCATAATCACCAATTGACATATTGAAGAATCTGGCTTCATATGGTAATGATGTGTACTCAATCCTTGCAACCTCCATCCAAATACTGCTAACTCAGGCCACTTCCATTGCATCATGTGAGAGATCATTTTCAAAACTCAAGTTAATCAAAAACTATATCAGGAGCACAATGATGCAAGAAAGACTTAGCAGCATGGCTTTAATATCAGTGAAGTAAAAAGTACTAGACAGTATTGATCTAGATGACATTATAGATGCCTTTGCTGCACAGAAAGCACAACGTGAGGTAATATGAATTGAGATTTGTCACTTGTGCACTATTTTGTCCCTTAACAATGGAATTATTCATTAAAAGAGTTTTAAAGATTATTTTTGTTAATTTTATTGATATACTTTTCTAATTTGAATTTAGACATGTATTTATTAAGTACATTATCTTATGTCATAATATCGTATGTCAAATTGCAATGGCCCCCAAATAGGCCAAGCCCCCCCCCCGGGCCCCCAAAACCCTAGGAACGCCTCTGAGGATGGGTCATTAGTACCTGGGAGGGGGTGGGGTAAAAGTGTCACCTGGGGAAGATAACCAGAAGATAAATGGGGTGAAACTTGGAACATGTCGAATGGTTAGTTAGGATGGGGTATTAGTGTGGGAGCGGGAGGGGAGGGGGTGAATTCTACACAGGTTCTACACATCACAGTTACTATATTATATATCGAGACTTTATTATTATTTTCTATTGTGGCTTTTATCAGGGCTGGGTTCCAGACTTTTGCCAGGAATTGTGGAACTTTAGCCTTGCCTTACTGGGAAAATAATTGCCAGGAGTTGTGGAACTTTAGCCTTCCCTTACTGGGAAATTAACTGTCAGGCATTGTGAAACTTTAGCCTTGCCTTACTGGGAAAATAATTGCCAGGAGTTGTGGAACTTTAGCCTTCCCTTACTGGGAAAACAATTTTCAAGAAAAAATTACTAAATATTATTATATTTTTAAATATATGAAAAACACCATACATTTATTGGCCAATTTTTAGAAGCATATTGTGGATCAGGTTAATTTTCCATACATATTTTTTTAACAGTGCATGACCAGGGCTCGTAATATAATTCATTTTTTAAAACTTTGTTAAGTTATATGATAGGACCTTTTATTTTATTTGGGATTGATTGTAACAAATAATAATGCTTTCAAAAAGGTAAATCTTTTTAAGGTTGTAGATTTCTATCTTAAACTGGGTCATTTCTAAGTGAAACCACTCTTGGAACCATATGCAGCAACTTAGAAATGTTTGGGTTGTAAGCAAAAAAACATTTCAGAGGCCCTGTGGAATTAGATTTGATTATATTAGGTACAGAAATTGGGGCTCTTTGTTCTTAAAGATAGGCCAACTAGCTCACCACTAAGGACTCCCACTACCAAAGGCCCTCTATCAGTAAATGTTCAATCAAATCTATTGCTATGGGGGCCCTTATCTGTTACCTATCCATTAGAACAGTATTTTCAAGTGCAGTGCTATGTGTAACTAAAAAAATTCATTAAGCATTTGCAGTTAAAAATAAATAGTGCTCTGAGTATGAACACATAAGGACAATTTGTATTATCATCACTTTTATGTACTTCAAAAAAACATTGACAAATGCTATCACTATATGATGCAGGATGCCACAACAGCTGAGTTTCAAGTGTGATACATGGAGAGTGGAGAGGGTCTGCCAAAATGTGAAAACTTGTTATAAAAAAAGATTTTTAAACTCCTAAATACCGCAAGAGTTGCAAAATGGTTCAGAGAAGCTGTACGTTTAATAGGCAATAAAGTTACTAGAAGAGCTCTCAGTCAGAAGGAGGTCAGATAAGGCCCATCCTATTTCAACTTTCCATGTGAGCGGCTTTGCTTCTAAGACTATTTCCAGATGTTTGGTAGTTAAGATGGAAAAGCGGTGCAAAATTTCAACAAACTTATTCATTTGTTTATTTATTACACCATAAAGATTCATGTTGATATAATAACTTTCTTTTTTCAATTTCCACTGTAAATAACTGGGTGGCAAGGGGCAATACTACTGTAAACAATTATCATCGCACACTTAACAATGAAAGACTGCTGTGTATCTCAATGTTATTGTTTTAATTACTTAGTGCTGCAATGAAAAGGCGGCTTAAAAGTTGGCTAGCCCCCCTCCCCCCCCCCCAATTAAAAAGATTGGGATGGGGTCAGCTTTGATACATATTTTCAAAATAATTTTTTTTTTAACTTATGAACGAAATTAAAAATCTTGTTAGTTTTTGTTTCTTTTGCTTACATCATCCTAAAGGATAAATTATTTCACTAAAAAAAGTTTTAAAATTTTGTCAAAGAGATCTAATTAGTTGTTACTTTTAGTTAAAGAACCAAAAGGACAAATTATAAAAAAAAAAACATAATGTCTTTGAGAGGAATCAAACCAGGATAGTCAGCATATAAAAAAAAAGCAAGCAACTTAGCCATTCTGCCACCACGTCACTTACATTAACAATAAAATTTAAATTCTTATACTGAAAATTGCTTGATTATTTTGCACTTCTATTTGACTTATGTAATCTTATATTGTAATTTAAAAATAAATCAAAGCACTATTTATTAAAAAATGAAATATTATAATAGCTGAGAAATTAATTGCATAGAAATTAGAAGAATTTCTTTTTTTTTTTAAGTAGATCTTTTTAAAAAAGAACTTTATATGCGAAATTAGTTATGCCGGAGAATTTTCAATTATTACTTTTGTTTACGTTTGACGATTTTTTGTATACTGTTGTATTGATTCTTTACTTTCGATTTAACGCAGAACCCAAATTGCTATTATTTTATTTCATAGTAAATCTTAATCTCTATTGAGCAAATGTCTACCCTAGTCACCATGAGTTAACATAGGGATGAATCTAATTAGACTGTTGATAAAGAATCTAATAAGACAGTTGATTCACAATCTAATGAGACAGTTGATTCAGTTTTTAAAATGCTTTGATATGTCTATCTAAAAACATTTCAAAGAAAAATAAATAGCATTACCAAATTAATCCCAGGCAGAAAAAGTCATCACTTCCATTTCTCAGGCTCAACTCTATTGCAGTGTCCAGTCTATTGCAGTCTCCACTCTAATGCAGTTTTGTTCATTTGAAGTGCCTTTGTAAAAAGCTTGACCCAAACAGTGAAAATGATACATCAACTTCTTGGTTGTCAGAGTCAATCATACACCCCTGTTTTCCAATTAAAACTGAAACTGCTTTAACTATGGAACACTCCCTAATGTAATTTAATGTACAATATTAATAATGGTAATGTGTATTTTCTATCATTTTGTCTAATATATTTATGGCAACATGATTATAATGGATAATGAAAGATGTCAATATAAGATAAGTGAGCTCTATCAATGTTAAAAAATGTCTATGACACAATTCCTATGATCTAACCACAAAAATATTTACTAATAAATTAATATGCTTCACAAAAACTGTGTTAATGTCTGGAACTGATAAACAAGGGTTGACTGTATTTATTCTAAGTATAAGGCTATTTATCACTTACTTGTTGCAGAACCAAAGTTAATTTTCCAAGATGTTTCTCTGACACGTGTTATATCTGTGTGTGTCTACTCTAGACCAGACAGCAGCTGTCCAAATGTTATGAATTAATAAAGATTGTTCTTTTACTCAAATCTACATAAAAAGAAAAAAAAAATGTCATACAAAAACTACAATACTTAATTAGTTTACATGTTTTATTTTAAAATAATTACTGGACTAAATAAAAAGTAATAATTTTTAAGCTGGTGAAATTTTTTTTAATAATTTATTTATCACAGTCATCTCATGTTAAATAATTATAATTCATATTTAATCTTGACATAAAATTACGCAATAACCTCTGGATAGAGCAGCCACTCATTTGTCAGTAGGGTAGCTTGAAAAAAATTACTTAAAAAAATATCTATATATATATAAACACACTTGGTTCGCATTCTTTATTTTATTATTGATTTATCTATAAACTCAAATTGCATTTTTTCAACCTGTAATCTAATGGTTGAATTCTTTGCTGAGTCTTATTATCTCTTCTGTATTTGTTTGATTAAATTTAGTAAAATTATAACTATTAACTATCATTTACTATGCTAAAGTCACTAAAGAATTTTTTTTTCTGGATAAAATTGTTTTAAATATTTTATGGGTATTTTCATATTGTTTTTGTGAGGAATTTGTTTACATTACCCATTTTGCAATTAACTAATTTAATATTACTACCTGCTAAACCTATCAAGCAATTCAAGGTAATTTCTTCTTAAGATGCGTTATTTTATATGCAGGTGGTGAGATGCAAATACAGAATGAAGATGTATATGATACTATGTGTGAGAGAAGGCCATACTATGATGGGTCATAGCCTGTTTTTACAAGCGGTTTACAAGACAAGAAACAATCATACTATTATCACCTAATTTTGATTTTCCATCAGAGCCACAAGTTTCTTGTAAACACAATATTTATTAATTTTTAACAACAATAAATAACATGCACAAAATATTTCGTTTTTCAACTTTTAAAAAAGACATACTTTTATACGCATAAAATAAACAATAAAAGACTTAACTAGAAAAGCAGTGGAACAATTAGTGTTGCGTTTTTTTCGTAAAAAAAAAACGTGCCATCTAACCACAAGTTATTTTAATTTTGACATAAAAAAAAAAGGTAGATCTTATTAAAAAGTCTCTAGGGGCCGTCCATAAAGTACGTCATGCTATTTTTGACACACCCCCATCACAAAGTGTCACAAATCTCGGGACCCCACTACTGTGCCTAGTTGATAAATGATAAAGCAGCTTTGCATCAGTTGTTTGGTTGATTGGGATTGGAGGAGGAAAGAATCTCGAAGGTAAAACGTTGAAATATGAACTCGCTAGCTAACATGAGGAATTGTGAACAACACATTGAAAAATATACATTTCTTGCTATTTTGACATAAAATTAATTTAAGAGTTTCACAAAATTTTTGAAAATTATTTTTAAAAATATTAAATTTTACTAAAAAAATAATAATGTACATTAGAAATAAAATAAAAAATATATTTTAAAAATGTGACGTCACACTTGGTCTGACCCCCCTCCCACCCCAGTCACACTTTCTTACACCCCCCCCCCTTTGGAGCGTGAAGTACTTTATGGACGGCCCCCAAGCCCCTAGTGTATTTGGTAATTATTGTTGTAGACCTTGCGTTTGCCATCGGTGTAGATTTTAGCCAGGGTTGTTAACGATGCTCTTAAATTGTATCGTCAATACCGATACCGATACTTCATGAAAATAGTATCGCCAATACCAATACCGATACTTCATGAAAATAGTATCGCCAATACCAATACAAATGCTTAAGTAAAAATGTATCGCCAAAATCAATACCGATACAATATCGATACTTTTGAGAACAACAACATGTTTTTATTCAAAATATAATGAGTGCAAGTTTCTCAGGTTTTTTTTAAAAAAAATTAAAAAATACAACGTCAAAGCATAATTTTAATGCTAATCACTTCACCATTTGGCAGCACGTAAGAAGACCATCATTTCAAAATGGTCATTGCTTAGCCTAGAACAAGGGTCGGCAACCTGCGGCTCTTTCGATGTCAAACGGCGGCCTAATCAAATACCATAATCTTGAAACAAAAAATTTCAGTGGCTCTTTAAAAACTTGAGAAAAATGCAATTTTTTTACTTTTGGCTCTTCCGTCTCAAAAGGTTGCCGACCCCTGGCCAGGAAAAGTAATGGCATAATAAACACGCCCACCCAATGAAACCAGTCGCTCAACTGCAGCACTAGCCGTAAGTCATGTGTTCAGTTGCAGGTATAGTTTCTTAATGCTTGGGTAGACTGCTAATGACAGCATTTCTGATGAGTTATCTTCAAGATATCTTCAGCAGAACTGTTACTATTAAGCAATTTGTCCTTGTTAAAGTTAGTAGCTATCTGGAACAAACAAAATCGCTCATCTTTGGCTGCGGCAATCGGCACCTATCTCGTTACTCCCGGAGACACTCGGTGGAATTCCACTTACACTTCTGTTGCAAAATTTCATTGTTTACTGTCCAATCCAGAATTAGAACTTGATATGTGTTTGATAACATTAACATCGAGAGACTGACTCCGCAGCAGAAACTATTCAGAGCAGAATACATTGAAGCATCTGATCCATTGTGTTGTGGACTGGGCATTTGGTAAGGGAAAAATAATATTGGATTTGGCTATTTACAGCCCCCACTAACCATTATAAAAGGTAAATTACAGCTAATGATTTTGCGACATAAACAGCCTCTCACGGTGTGTGAACCCCTTGCCAGAGCTGTTATTGATTGCATTAATGCGCGATCCAGAGGCAAAACTGGCAGCAGTGGTCAATCCAAAATTTAGGACCAACTGGACAGACAACTTGGATCACAAGGCAGAAGTTGTAAAAACCTTAAAGCGTGCCTGCAGTGCACTTTCCATTCAATTTACTCTGCAGGGTGGTGCAGCTTTAGTACAGTCAACAGAACAGATATCTAAATATACAAATTTTTTTGCTTGTTTTACTGCACGGCGGCAGAACCAGGACGAATTGCTTAATAATAACAGTTCTGCTGAAGTATTTGTAATGGTGAAACCTTAATCGAAATATTTGAAAATGTTTATGTTCTAAAATATTCATGTCGATTGGATGGTGAACTTAACCCATATTTTCTTTATTTGTGATAAAAAGCTCCACCAAATATGATATGGGGATATAGGCTTATATTTTAATCATACCCCTACTATTGACTGATCACTGAGTGCAACGACTAGTGCTAGTGTGTACTTCAATGTTTTAAATGCGTAGAAAATATACAACGTTTACTATAACCAAAATAAAACGAAAGAAAGAATGTATAATCTTGTCATATGAAAGAAAGTAAAGTTACCATAGCCGGCCATTGGGGAAGATGAAGTGTAGAATTCATATGTTGCTATGACCTCGGCATGTGAAGGGATTGTGTGGTTAGCACAACGCCCAGCCGCCTTTACTTTCCCTAACTCAAAGTCAGGAACCCATTTAAAGCTAGGTGGACTTGTGGGACAACTATCTACACAACTCGACCATCCTCCCACCCTTACACACTGAGGTGATAGTAAAATTGTAACAAAAATTAATAAACGTTTTAAAAACTGCACATAAAAATAGTTTTCTTTATCAGTCAATTTGTAATTTTATATTCATGGATTGCCAATTTTATATGTACTTGTATAAACATAATGGCTAAAAGAAATAAGTGTGGTTACAAAAGAAAAATCAAAACATTGAACCGGATGGTGCAACAAATATGGTTAAGAACAGAGTTGCAAACATGGTGACAAACAGGACCTCATTAAATATAAAAACTAATAAAGTGAAACACAGTTCTATAAAATGCGAACTTCAAATATAAAATATGAGAAACATCTCAATTTATCTATATTCAAAACTAAATATGAAAAGGGTTTGAAATAAACAAAGAGTTTTAACAAAAGATTATTGTGCTAATTTTATTTAAGAAGTAAACAATAAGGCATAAGAAAACAAGCAATTAAGCCTGTTCCATTCTGGACACAGGACGTGTTAGCGCATTTTCATGTTATGTATCAGTACGTTTGTTAGCTTTCAGTAAATATTTGTAAATTTTGGAAATGTTTATAAATTCAATTGTGTAATGCATATATTTGTAAAAAAAAAATTATAAAGACGTTTCTTTATATTTGAAAAAAAATTATTGTCTCTTAAATCTAACTACAAGTGGTTTGTGGTTACTGAAATAAGACTCATAATTGAAAACATTCGAAATTATAGTCATTTAATCGTCCAAAACTCCGTCAATTGTTGCATAGCTCTGATACTTTCAATTAAACTCAGAACACAAGCCTACTATTTCATTTGATGAGTTTCTTAATAAATCTTGGTGAAACTACGTGCTGCAGTATTTCGCACCAAATGAACGGGCTATTGAACGTACAAGGTGTATATATATAATATATAAGCCCCTTAGGAACCCTGAAGCCCGGCCCTCAGAGGTCCTATCGCGAAATGAACTTTTGATGTACACATGGCAGGCCAAGACCTACAAAATGATATATACATCATGGGTCTAGGACTTATAGTTGCTGAGATATAGCGATCCTTTATTAATATAGCTTATATAGTAAAAAACGGTACTAAGGCCCCTTTTACGGCCCTGATAGGTCAGATCGCGAAATGGAAAAAAGTCATTTCTTGGCAGGCCAAGACCTACAAAATGATATATACATGGGTCTAGGACTTATGGTTGTTGAGATCTAGGGTGTACACGGGCAGACATACAAAACGGGGACAATAGAGCATTTTTTTTTTCGAAAATGCTCTAAAAATTGAAACACTATTCACAAAATATTTTAAAAAACAAAGCAATGCATTACAAATTATCATTTTTTTTAAATACATTTTTTTTCAAATGTCAAATATAAGGTATTAGCTAGAATCAACATACATCTGTAATGAAGTCTTGATGAAAACAGTACAAAAACTCACAAAATCAAGAAAGAACAAATTAGTGCCAAAATATCCAAATCCTTCTATGGACCTCTTAAATATTCTCACAGATCATCGGTTGTCGATCGTTGTTACGAAACACATATTAAATTGTATCTTTCCATTATAAGATAAACAATTCCATTATATGGAATTTCATATAAAGTAATAGTGAAAATGGCTTTTAAACCTCTATTATAATTTAAAAAATATAAACTATTCTGTCAGACATAGACTTATTTTAGTCAAAACAGATTTGAGATTTTTGCTAACGGTGTTAATAACAGCGTAATCCAATGTTAGAAAAGTTTTTACAGCACAGCACATATAAATTTATATTTCTTTTTCGTAAAGCTCAACAGATCCATTGATTTCAAGGCTAAACTATTTATTACACAGAATTCAAACTGAAATTTGAGATTTATTGTTTGTGATAATAATATAAAGGTTTTCTCAAGTCAGAAGGTGTTATCAATCTTGAAACATGGAGTACAATGAGATCTTCATTTTCTTATGACATACAATATTGAAATCAAAACTGAAATCACTAATATATTGTTTGTGAATATAGAACAGGGAAGTATCACACTTTAAATATACAGTGAAATATCTTTTTTAGATCTGGACAAAGTTTACAACAAACTGATATCTCCAGTACAAATTAATTTTATAACATTGTTAACCCACGAACTGATGTTTGAATGGGGGATCATTTAAATATTTTTTTAACTTTTTTTACATGTTTATATATGTGACCTTGGTTTTCAGAGGTCATGAGAAAAGTAGCAACTAAAGTGTATCTTTCAAGGTGCCTCAACCTCCCTATATTTAAGGTCTACCTTTATAATTCTGATATAATATTATAGCCCTTTCATTTACCTTTCAGAATATGTATGATTTGTATGGGTGTGCTTTTGAATGATTTAAGAAACCTTTTTGTTTTGGTTTAAGTGCTTAAACATGTGCAAAACGTACTGAACATTACAGAAACAAAAAAACAAAGATAACAACGACAAAAAAAATATAAAGAAAAGTAAAATCAATTTATTTAATTAATAATAATATCCTGATTGAGAAAAATATATGAATATATTTATTCCTTGACACATCTACGTTTCTGGAGGCCTTGGATTGTGACATGTTTGAGTTTCGGTTCACATTTATCATAGCAGCCAACCTTGCAAGTTGGGCACCCCAGTGTCTTGATCGTTTACAACAGTAGCCTACTTCTATTTTTCGTGTCAGTCAATTAATGCAAGCGTAACAGTCATCATCAAAATAACTTCTTACGTCTCATTAAAAGGTTTCAAAAAGGTTTACTACAAGAAATATGTCGTAAACCTGAAGTCTCAGTAATGGCATCCACCATTTTCAAAAAAGTGGCTATGGTAGTTGGTACAGATAAATATTGGACTGGATTTCTTTTCTTTACCTGTATTATATCGGCCGGAACACTACAGAAACAGCCCGTCGGCCGAACACAGTTCGTGGGTTAACAATGTAATGTTTTTCTTTTTTCCAATGTGAGCAGAGCAATGCCTTGTCAGGGATGTAAAATTAATAAGCAATTTGTTACAAAGACAGCACTGAAATATTTGACTTGCTATATGTGATAATAAGTGTTTCCTCAAGTCGGATATTGGAACACTACTCATGTTACATAGTGTACACTGAAATATTTCTGTAAATGTATGTTTAAACTGGTGCTTGGTAAGGCTACTTTTATAAGTAAAACTTTTCTGGCATAGTGTACATTTAAATGGTTTTTCTCCAGTATGAATTAGTTGGTGTTTAGTCAAGGTACTTCTGAGAGTAAAATTTTTATGACATAATGTACATTTAAATGGTTTTTCTCCAGTATGAATTAGTTGGTGTTGGGTCAAGGTGCTTAGATAAGCAAAACTTTTCTGACATACCGTACATTTAAATGGTTTTTCTTCTGTATGAATAAACTTATGTCTGGCCAAGCTTCTTCTTTGAGTAAAACATTTCAGACATACTGTACACTGAAATGGTTTTTCTCCAGTATGAATTAATTGGTGTTGGGTCAAGTTACTTCTGCGAGTAAAATATTTCTGACATACCGTACATTTAAATGGGTTTTCTTCTGTATGAATTAACTTGTGTTTGGTTAAGCTACTCCTGTGAGTAAAACCTTTCTGACGTACCATACATTTAAATGGTTTTTCTTCTGTATGAATAAACATGTGTTTGGTCAAGCTACTTCTTTGAGTAAAACATTTCAGACAAACTGCACATTTAAATGGTTTTTCTTCTGTATGAATTAATTGGTGTTGGGTCAAGTTACTTCTGCGAGTAAAATATTTGAGACATACTGTACATTGAAATGGTTTTTCTTCCGTATGAATTAACTTGTGTCTGGTAAAGCTACTCCTGTGAGTAAAACATTTTAGACATACTGTACACTGAAATGGTTTTTTTGCAGTGTGGATTATTAGGTGACTGTTCAAGTTACATTTCTGATTAAAACTTTTCTGACATACTGCACATTGAAATGGTTTTTCTTCATTATGAATTAATTGGTGTTGGGTCAAGGTACTTCTGCGAGTAAAATATTTCAGACATACTGCACATTGAAATGGTTTTTCTTCTGTATGATTTAACTTGTGTTGGGTCAAGCTACTCCTGTAAGTATAACATTTCAGACATACTGGACACTGAAATGGTTTTTCTCCAGTGTGGATTTTTAGGTGACTGGTCAATTTACATTTCTGAGTAAATTTTTTCTCACATACTGTACACTTAAAAGATTTTCCAACAGGAGGAATCTTCTGGTTCATGGTAGAGTATCTTCTAAATAGACCCTTAGTCACTTATTGAATTGGAATTTAAAATCAGAAATGAAATGTTATGTGGAACTTCTCTTTAAGTTTTTTAAGAATACATTTCAGATAAATATTTATCTAATATAGCTTGTCACATGCTAAGAGAAAGAGAACTGGAATGTTTTACAAAAAGCCTTGTCATTTCTCAGTTGTACACCAAGCTTAAGTTTTATCAGTACTTGTATGTTTAATTTGGCATTACCATGACTGACCAATTACATTTTTCTTTTACGAAATATTGGTTGTAAATTTAAAATGTATCTAAAAGTCTACTCATATTCCAATGATTAATTCACAAGATCATACTTTCACTGCTTGTCATAATTTTCTGTGGATGAGAAAAAAAATGATACAACAGTAAGTATTTACTGTCTCAATTTTTAATAATTGAAAACGTGTAGATTTATTAACAAGTACAGTCATTCTCACTATGAGAGGCTTAAAATTCTTATACCATTATACAAATAAAGATACATTTGTTACAATCATCCTCAGTAAATGACAGGTTTAAAATTCTTATACCATTATACAAATACAGATACATTTCAAAGATGTTATATGAGGAGTCTACAGGAAGAAGGGAAATAGTCACTCAAAAAAAAATTTTATAGTGCCAATAATTGAACTTATGATAATTTTAGACAAGTTAAATATTCATTTTAACAGTTATCATTGGAGATACTTTGGTCATGGTTGGATTTTTTTTTTCATGTACTACATCATTATTTGTAAGCAAGGGGAAGAATATATTATGTCAAGACACTGTGTGACGTTAGAAGTTAAGGTTTGGTTAGACAGGAAAGGATTGAAGGGAAAAGGTCAAGTCATGAACTGGATAAAACTGGAGGGTGACAGGTATGCCGGGCAGAGCAAGTTTGACTCGAGGGTTTGAGAAAACTTATTTTATGGGACAAGTGTTATCTTATCAGTCTAATGGTAGGGACATTAGTCACTATATTATATATCGAAACTTTATTATTATTTTTCTATTGTGACTTTATCAGGGCTGGGTGTCCAGACTTTTGCCAGGAATTGTGGAACATCAGCCTTGCCTTACTGAGAAAACAATTTTCAAGAAAAAATGACTAAATATTATTATATTTTGAAATATATGAAAAACACCACACATTTATTGGCCAATTTTTTTAGAAGCATATTGTGGATCAGGTTAATTTTCCTTACATACTTTTTTACCAGAGCATGACCAGGGCTTTTAATATAATTTATTTTCAAAAACTTTGTTAAGTTATATGATAGGACCTATAATTTTATTTTGGGATTGATTGTAACAAATAATAATGCTTTCAAAAAGGTAAATATTGTTAAGGTTGTAGATTTCTATCTTAAACTGGGTCATTTCTAAGCAATGCCACTCTTGGAACCATATGCATCAACTTAGAAATGTTTGGGGTTATAAGCAAAAGTACATTGCAGAGGCCCAGTAGAATTAGATTTGATTATATTAGGTACAGAAATTGGGGCTATTTGTTTTTAAAGATAGGCCAACTAGCTGACCATTAATGACTCCCACTACCAAAGACCCCTTATCAGTAAAAGTTCAATCAAATCTAATGCTATGGGGCCCCTTATCCATCACCTATCCATGAGTATTATCAAGAGCAGTGGTATCTGTAACTAAAAAAAAAATCATTAGGCATTTAGTCCCTTATGCAAAGTAAAAAAAAATAGTGCACTGAGTATGAACACATAAGGACAATTTGTATTATCATCACTTTTGTGTACTTCAAAAAAACATCGGACAATGGCTATCACTATATGATGCAGGATGCCACAACAGCTGGGTTTTGTGTGTGTTACATGGAGTGTGGAGAGGGTCTGCCGAAATGTGAAAACATTGCAGTTTTATTCATTTGCAGTGCCTTTGTAAAAAGCTTGACCCAAACAGTGAAAATGATACATCAAGTTCTTGGTTGTCAGAGTCAATCATACACCCCTGTTTTCCATTTAAAATTGAAACTGCTTTAAATATGGAACACTTTTACTTAAACTATAAATATGTGTATATAATTTAATGTGCAATATTAATAATGGTAATGTGTATTTTCTTTCAATTTTGTCTAATATTTTTAGGGCAACATAATTATAATGGATACTGAAAGGTGTCAATATAAGTGAGCTCTATCAATGTTAAAAATGATCTCAAACACAATTCCTATAGTATGATTCACTATGATCTAACCACAAAAATTATTTAATATTTATTAATAAATAAACATGCTTGACAAAAACTGTGATAATGTCTGGAACTGATAAACAAGGGTTGATACTTTAAGTATAAGACTAGTTTACACTTACTTGTTGCAGAGCCAAAGTTAATTTTCCAAGATGTTTCTAGCAGATATTATATGGTGCACCTTCTGACACAAGTTATATCTGTGTATCTACTCTAGACCAGACTGCAGTTGTCCAAATGTTATGAAGTAATAAAGATTGTCCTTTTCCTCAAATCTACAGCTTCAGAACATACATGTATATATATCACAGTGTATCTTATCCATGCATTAACTGAATAGAGCTGTGCTATAAAGCTTAAAATGAGCTATTTTGCAAAAAAAACGCAGCTGTTGTCCAGTCTATGGTTTTACCCAAAGAGCTCTCCTTTGTAAAAAGGTATTTTTATTAGTGTAGCTCTTTTAAACTGAAGATCTGGTGCAAGTAACCTTACTTCCTGTATGTCAATATATTTCTATATATAATATAGACATATATCTATGCTTAGTACGTTTTTTTTCTGCTATGAAAAATAAATCTCCTAAACAAAAGAGTTTTCCGTAATTACTAGATCTTCAGTTTAAAAGAGCAACAATAAGAAAGATATCCTTTTATAAAGAAGAGCTCTTTGTCTATTTATAAACTAAAACTAGGGACAAACTTGGGGTGCACGTAGCATCAGCAATGATATTATGCTGTCGTCGACGTTCTTTCATATAATTTGACAAAAACATGGTCGTCATTTATTAAGAACATTTTTCGAAATAAATCATAAAATTTTCGAAATAAATTATAATAAATAAATTAAAATATATAAAAAAAAATGACTCGCCTAAAGAGCTGTACTCGCTCAGACAATATTTTCGACGGTTGATAGATTCAAATTCGAAATATGTGACATCATCATAACGGTCACATTCCCTGTGTTGGTTAGGTTGTTATCACAATTCTATCTTCAGACTATTTTCGCACCTTAGACTGGCGGAAAAATTTGGATGGAGGTGACGTGGTGTCACCCAAGGCGGTCCGCCCCCCTCGCCCCTCCTTAGCTACGCCACTGACCCAGCCTAAGGGGATATAACTCTATGCAAATATTTTGCAGGGTACAGCTAGTATATTCATATTTGTATTTCATAATTTATTTCCAGTCTTATTATAGCTGAAAGGGGAGGAGAGCCCCCATTAACAATGAAATGGGGGGGGGGGGAGTGTAACAAGACAGTAGAGAGATTTCGGTTAAACATATTAAACGGTGATTTCAAAAGCGTCCATTATCATATGTCAGTCAGTTTATATTTAAACTGAGCCAGGGATGTAACTAGGGTTACAGGAGCCTCGTTTCCATGCCAAAGTATTAATAAAATCTGGCAGAAAACAATCTTTACACACAGTAAAAAAAAAAGTAAAGTTCCCTTAGCCGGCAATCGGGGCAGATGAAGTGTAGAATTCATCTGTTGGTATGGTTAGCACATAGCCCAGCCGCCTTTACTTGCCCGAACTCAAAGTCAGGAACCCATTTAAAGCTGGGTGGACTTGTGGGACAACTATCTACAAAACTCGACCATCCTCCCAACCTTACACACTGAAAAGTAAAGTAAAGTTCCTTCTTAGCCCTAACGGGCCATCGGGGCAGAATGAAGTGCTTGAGAATTCAACTGTTTCTATAACCTCCGCATATGAAGGGGTTGTGTGGTTAGTACAACGCCCAGCCGCCTTTACTTCCCTCTAACTTAAAGTCAGGTACCCATTTAAAGGCTGGGTGGACTTGTGGGACGACTTTCCCACCAAATTTCACAGGGAGAAAAATTCCAAAGGGCCTCACCGAGGATCGAACCCAGGACTCTCCAGGTTGACAGTCGAGTATCTACACCACTCAGCCATCCGTCCCACATCTTACACTGAGGTGATAGTAAAATTGTAACAAAAAATTAATAAACATTTCAAAAACTGCAAATAAAAATAGTTTTCTTTATCAGGTCAATTGGACAGTCGAGTATCTACACCACTCAGCCATCCGTCCCACATCACACACTGAGGTGATAGTAAAATTGTAACAAAAATTAATAAACATTTCAAAAAACTGCAATAAAAAATAGTTTTCTTTATCAGTCAATTTGTAATTTTATATTCATGGATTGCCAATTTTATATGTACATGTATAAACATAATGGCTAAAAGAAATAACAAGTGTGGCTACAAAAGAAAAATCAAATGTTGAACCAGATGGTACAAAAAATATGGCTAAGAAAAGAGTTACAAACATGGTAACAAACAGGACCTTATTAAATATAAAAACTAATAAAGTGAAACTCAGTTCTATAAAGTGCGAACTTCAAATATAAAATTTATCTATATTCACAAACTAAATATGAAAAGGGTTTGAAATAAACAAAGAGTTTTAACAAAAGATTATTGTGCTAATTTTGTTTAAAAAGTAAACAATAAGGCATAAGAACAAAAATTGAAACACTATTCACAAAATATTTTAAAAAACAAAAACAAAGAAATGCATCATAAATAATAATTTTTTTTTAAATATATTTTTTTTTTCAAATATCAAGTGTGAGGTATTAGCTAGAATCAACATACATCTGTAATGAATTCTTGATGAAAACAGTTCAAAAACTCACAAAATCAAGAAAGAGCAAATTAGTACCAAAATATCCAAATCTTTCTACAGACCCCCTAAATATTATCACATCGGTTGCCGATTGCTGTTATGAAGCACATATTAAGTTGTATCTTTCCATTATAAGATGAACAATTCCATTATATGGAATTTCATATAAAGTAATAGTAAAAATGGCTTTAAAACCTCTAATTTAAAATATATAAACTATTCTGTCTGACATAGACTTATTTTAGTCAAAACAGATTTGAGATTTTTGCTAACAGTGTTAATAACAGCGTAAACCAATGTTAGAAAAGTTTTACAGCACTTATAAATTTGTATTTCTTTTTCGTAAAGCTCAACAGATCCATTGATTTCAAGGCTAAACTATTTATTACACAAAATTCGAACTGATATTTGAGCTTTATTGTTTGTGATAATAAAGGTTTTCTCAAGTCAGAAGGTAGTTATCAATCTTGAAACATGGAGTACAATGAGATCTACATTTTCTTATGACATACAATATTGAAATCAAAACTGAAATCACTCCTATATTGTTTGTGAATATAGAACAGGGAAGTATCACACTTGAAATAAACAGTAAAGTGAAATCTCTTTTTTAGATTTGTACAAAGTTTACGACAAACTGAAATCTCCAGTACATATTACTTTACAGCATTAAATGTTTTTCTTTTTTCCAATGTGAGCTGAGCAATGCCTTGTCAGGGATGTAAAATTAATAAACAATTTGTTACACAGACAGCACTGAAATATTTGACTTGCTATATGTGATAATAAGTGTTTCCTCAAGTCGGATATTGAAACACTACTCATGTTACATAGTGTACACTGAAATATTTGTGTAAAGGTATGTTTAAACTGGTGCTTGATAAGGTTACTTTTATAAGTAAAACTTTTCTGGCATATTGTACATTGAAAATGTTTTTCTCCAGTATGAATTAGTTGGTGTTTGGTCAAGGAACCTCTGAGAGTAAAACTTTTCTGACATATTGTACATTTAAATGATTTTTCTCCTGTATGAATTAATTGGTGACTGGATAAGTGACCTCTCTGAGAAAAACATTTCTGACATACTTCACACTTAAATGGTTTTTCTCCTGTGTGAAAATATTGGTGTTTGTTCAAGGAGCTTTGATAAGCAAAACTTTTCTGACATACTCTACATTTAAATGGTTTTTCTTCTGTATGAAGTAACTTGTGTTTGGTAAAGCTACTCCTCTCAGTAAAACATTTCAGACATACTGAACATTGAAATGGTTTTTCTTCTGTATGAATTAATTGGTGTTGGGTCAAGTTACTCCTCTGAGTAAAACATTTCAGACATACTGTACATTGAAATGGTTTTACTCCAGTATGAATTAGTTGGTGTTGGGTCAAGGTGCTTTGATAAGCAAAACCTTTCTGACATACTGCACATTTAAATGATTTTTCTTCTGTATGAATAAACTTGTGTCTGGTAAAGCTACTCAAGTGAGTAAAACATTTCAGACATACTGAACATTGAAATTGTTTTTCTTCTGTATGAATTAATTGGTGTTGGGTCAAGTTACTTCTGTAAGTAAAACATTTCTGACATACTGTACATTTAAAAGGTTTTTCTTCTGTATGAATTAACTTGTGTTTGGTCAAGCTACTCCTACGAGTAAAACATTTCAGACATACTGTACATTTAAATGGTTTTTCTCCAGTGTGGATTTTTAGGTGACTGTTCAAGTTACGTTTCTGAGTAAAACTTTTCAGACAAATTGTACATTTAAAAGATTTTCCAACTGGAGGAATCTTCTGGTTCATGGTAGAGTATCTTCTAAATAAACCCTTAGTCACTTATTGAATTGGAATTTAAAATCAGAAATGAAATGTTATGTTGAACTTCTCTTTAAGTTTTTTTTAGAATAAATTTCAGATAAATATTTATCTAATATATAATGTTTAATTTGGCATTACCAAGACTGACCGATTACATTTTTCTTTTACGAAATATTGGTTGTAAATTTAAAATGTATCTAAAAGTCTACTCATGTTCCAATGATTAATTCACAAGATCATACTTTCACTACTTGTAATAACTTTCTGTGGATTAGAAAAAAAATTATACAACAGTAAGTATTTACTGTCTCAATTTTTAATAATTGAAAACATGTGTAGATTTATTAACAATTACAGTCTTCCTCACTATATGAGAGGTTTAAAATTATTATACCATTATACAAATACAGATACATTTGTTACAGTCTTCCTCACTATTTGACAGGTTTAAAATTCCTATACCATTATACAAATACATATACATTTGTTGCAGTCTTCCTCACTATATGACAGGTTTAAAATTCTTATACCATTATACAAATAAAGATACATTTGTTACAATCATCCTCAGTATATGACAGGTTTAAAATCCTTATACCATTACACAAATATAGATACATTTCAAAGATGTTATATGAGGAGTCCACAGGAAGAAGGGAAATAGTCACACAAAAAAAAAGTGTTATAGGGCCAATCATTGAACTTTGATAATTTTAGACAAGTTCAATATTAATTTTAAAAGTTATCACTGGAGATACTTTGGTCATGGTTTGATTTTTTATTTTTTTACTACATCATTATTTGTAAGTTAAGGGAAGAATATATTATGTCAAGACACCGTGTGACGGTAGAAGTTAAGGTTTGGTTAGACAGGAAAGGATGGAAGGGAAAAGGTCAAGTCATGAACTGGATAAAAATGGAGTGACAGGTACGAAGGGCAGAGAGAGTTCGACTGCGAGGGAGTGAGGAAACTTATTTTATGGGACAAATGTTATCTGATCAGTGTAATGGTAGGGACATTAGTTACTATATTATATATCGAGACTTTATTATTATTTTTCTATTGTGGCTTTTATTAGGCATTTAGTCCCTTATGCAAGTAAAAATAAATATTGCTCTGAGTATGAACACATAAGGACAATTTGTATTATCATCACTTTCATGTACTTTAAAAAAAACATCAGACAAATGCTATCACTATATGATGCAGGATGCCACAACAGCTGGGTTTCTTGTGTGTTACATCAGACAAATGCTATCACTATATGATGCAGGATGCCACAACAGCTGGGTTTCTTGTGTGTTACATCAGACAAATGCTATCACTATATGATGCAGGATGCCACAACAGCTGGGTTTCAAGTGTGTTACATCAGACAAATGCTATCACTATATGATGCAGGATGCCACAACAGCTGAGTTTCAAGTTTGTTACATGGAGAGTGGAGAGGGTCTGCCAAAATGTGAAAACTTGTAAATAAAAAAAGATTTTTAAACTCCTAAACACTGCAAGAGTTGCAAAATGGTTCAGAGAAGCTGTATGTTTAATAGGCAATAAAGTTACTAGAAGAGCTCTCAGTTAGAAAAAGGTCAGATAAGGTCCAACCTATTTCAACTTTCCATGTGAGCGGCTTTGCTTCTATGACTATTTCCAGATGTTTGGTAGATGGAAAAGCGCTGCAAAATTTCAACAAACTTATTCATTTTTTTATTTATTACACCATAAAGATTCATGTTGATATAATAACTTTTTTTTTTTCAATTTCCACTGTAAATAACTGAGTGGCAAGGGGCAATACTACAGTAAACAATTATCATCGCACCCTTAACAATGAAAGACTGCTGTGTATCTCAATGTTATTGTTTTAATTACTTAGTGCTGCAATGAACAGGCGACTTAAAAGTTGGCTAGCCCCTCCTCTCAATAAAAAAGTATGGGATGGGGTCAGCTTTGATACATATTTTCAAAATAATTTTTTTTTAAGTTATGAACGAAATTAAAAACCTTGTTAGTTTTTGTTTTTTTTCCTTACAACATCCTAAAGGATAAAATATTTCAATAAAAAAAAAAGTTTAAAAAATGTATCAAAGAGATCCAATTAGTTATTACTTTTCATTAAACAACCAAAAGGATAAATTATAAAAAAAAAACAACATGTCTGTGAGAGGAATCAAACCAGGATAGTCAGCATATAAAACAAAAAAAGCAGCTTAGCCATTCCACCACCACGTTACTTACATTAACAATAAAATTTAAATTCTTATACTGAAAATCGCTTGATTATTTTGCACTTCCATTTGACTTATGTAATCTTAAATTGTAATATAAAAAAAAATCAAAGCACTATTTATTAAAAAATGAAATATTATAATAGCTGAGAAATTAATTGTATAGAAATTAGCAGAATTTTTTTTTATAGTAGATCTTTTTAAAAAGAACTTTATATGCGAAATTAGTTATGCCGGAGAATTTTCGATGATTACTTTTGTTTACATTTGACGATTTTTTTGGTATACTGTTGTATTAATTCTTTACTTTCAATTTAACGCAGAACCCAAATTGCTATTATTTTATTTGATAAAAAATCTTAATCTCTATTGAGCAAAGGTCTACCCTAGTCACCATGAGTTAACATAGGGATGAATCTAATTAGACAGTTGATAAATAATCTAATTAGACAGTTGATTCAGAATCTAATTAGACTGTTGATTGAGAATCTAATTAGACAGTTGATTCAGAATCTATTGAGACAGTTGATTCATTTTTTAAAATTCTTTGATATGTCTATCTAAAAATATTTCAAAGAAAAATAAATAGCATTACCAAATTAATCTCAGGCCAAAAATTCATCACTTCCATTTCTGAGGCTCCACTATATTGCAGTGTCCAGTCTATTGCTGTCTCCACTCTAGTGCAGTTTTGTTCATTTGAAGTTCCTTTGTAAAAAGCTGGACCCAAACAGTGAAAATGATAAATCATGTTCTTGGCTGTCTGATTCAATCATACACCGCTGTTTTCCAATTAAAACTGAAACTGCTTTAACTATGGAACACTCCCTAATGTAATTTAATGTACAATATTAATAATGGTAATGTGTATTTTCTATCATTTTGTTTAATATATTTAGGGCAACATGATTATAATGGATACTGAAAGATGTCAATATAAGTTAAGTGAGCTCTATCAATGTTAAAAAATGTCTATGACATAATTCCTATAATCTAACCACAAAAAAATATTTCCTAATAAAAAAACATGCTTCATAAAAATTGTGTTAATGTCTGGAACTGATAAACAAGGGTCGACTGTATTTACTTTAAGTATAAGACTATTTTACACTTACCTCTTGCAGAGCCAAAGTTAATTTTCCAAGATGTTTCTAGCAGATATTATATGGTGCACCTTCTGACACGTGTTATATCTGTGTGTATCTACTCTAGACCAGACAGCAGCTGTCCAAATGTTATGAAGTAATAAAGATTGTTCTTTTCCTACAATCTACATAAAAAAAATATTATTATGGGTAGTTACTGTGAGTAAAATGGTGACACCACTAATGGCATCAAAAAACTACAATACTCAATTAATTTGCATGTTTTATTTTAAAATAATTACTTGACTAAATAAAAAAGTAATAATTTTTAAGCTGGTGAAATTTTAAAAAATAATCTATTCATCGCAGTCATCTCATGTTAAATAATTCATATTTACTCTTGACATAAAATTACGCTATTACCTCTGGATAGAGCAGCCACTCTATTGTCAGTAAAGTTGCTTGAAAAAAAATTGCTTAAAAAATATATATATATATAAACACACTTGGTTAGCAATCTTTATTTTATTATTGGCATTATCTATAAATTCAAATTGCATTTTTTTCAACTGTAATCTAATAGTTGAATTCTTTGCTGAGTCTTATTATCACTTCTGTATATATTTTGATTAAATTTTTAGTAAAATATAAACTATAGGTATAACTATTAACTATGCTAAAGAATCCTTTTTTTTTTTAGGCACTTGCTACGGGTACGTAATTACGTGATCCGTATTTGTTTTGGCCCGGGGCACGTAAATAGATGTGCGCATGCGCGACTTTCGGGACTCCGTATTTTGAGCGATATGATGTTAAAAAAAAAAGAAATTTCGCAATTTTCTAAACAAATTAAGTTCTCAGCTTTTATAATATTTTTTTTAAAAGAAATACAGCTTTGAATTACTTTAAATTACAAAATAAGAATATAGGCCTAAACTAGGTCAGAAGAAAGTGAAAACACATTTTTTTTTTCAATAGTACATAATGAGAGACATTTTTTTATTGTTTTTTTTTTCAGAACGTATCTTTTTAGTTGTCAGGATATATGTCTAAGACTAAAGATGTGTGCATGCACTGCAGTTATTCTTTATTACTTTTTTTGGGGTCTGCCCAAGCCTAATAAAATCGGACAAATAAAACAAGAAATTATGCGTTAAATTAGTATCTATCGCACCCCCCCACCCCCAAAGAAAGCTAACACTCGTTAATTCGTCTCCATCAGTGTTGGTTCAATTCTCGGATAATAAATGCTTCCTTACCCCCTCTATTTTTGTTTCTTAATCTTAGTATTATTTAGTAAATTTGAAATATGTAGGCTACTCTGAATTTTTTAAAGTGTGACGCAAAAATGATGGTAAGGAAAAGTTAGGTAATATTTAGGTTAGCATTACGCAGGTATTTTTATTAGTAAAAGGATGATGATTTATTAATAGTACGAATCAATGGCGTAGCGGGCTAAGCTCGCACCCGGGGCACAATACCTCTTTAGCCCCCCCCCATTAAAAAACCATATACTATTATATGTAAATTATACCATTTGGCGCCCCTCTGTGAGGTGAGTAGTGCCCGGGGCATGATAGCCCCCCCCCCCCACACTGATAGGAATACAGGGTTTTTTATAATAATTTTTAAGGTGAAATTTTAATTGTTATTTTGAAGATGAATTACCTCGAATTTAAATGGTAATGGACGGGGTTCAGGAAGACAGACTTAGGGCAGACTTTAAACACTGTAATCAACATAGATGCAAAAACAACACTTTCCTGCTGCTTGTTTTATGACTTGTATAACAAGTGAATTTTTCCACAATTTTATTTGGATGGAATCCCGAAAATTTCAGCTATTGCATACATAAAGGAATTATTTTAAACTGTATTGTTAAAGTGTTTATTTGTTTTTATTTATTCATGTTTAAAGAAAATGTTTAGGTTGTCATTGTTATAAAAACATAGACATGAACACATTAATACAAACATTAACCTCTAATATTAGGTATGTGACATGAAAATTTATTTAAATATATATAAATATAAATTTTTTATGTACCATGGAAAAGAGCTTTAAATAAGCTTTCCATTGATATAAACTTCTTAGCAGTAGGTCAACAATAAAAAAAGTTATCCTACTTTATAAGAACGACTTATGTTACATGAGACAAAGGAAAACTGTGTCAGTCACTTAAACTTTTATATTCTGAAAAAAATGCTATATATTAGGTATCAATAGAACCAAGTTAAAAAGGATCAAATATGATATTTAAAAAAAAATTAACTTGAAAATTGCTTTAAAAATAATTTATAAGTACATCGTAGCCTGAACTATTAAAAGTGGAAACTTAATGTGATAAATTGAAGAGCACATGTATACATTAATGAATATAAAACTTATAAAAAACTTTCATAACAATCCCAAATTATAAAAAAAAGGTAACAAAAAAATGCGAAAAAAAAATTCTTAAGCAACTTTTCTATTATTGAATTACAACATATATGTTACATCTCCTAATTATCTTCAAAAACTCGCACAAAATAACATTATACAAAAAAAAAAACACTGATGAAACAATGTCATAAAATGTTGGATATTTGCAAACGTATATAAAATTAATGCATTATATAAAACGAAAATAAAAATGTTAAAAAATATGTACATTTATAAAAAATGTTCATATCATATTCTAAACATCATTTATACATTTATCACAAAACTATTCTTTTTTTGGCTTATTAGAAATTCTAGCACACTTAAAATGGTACCATTCAAGACAGCTGTCACATTCAATACAGTGTTCAGTGCTATTTGTGTGACAAATTGGGCACTGCAAAACAGCCATGTTCTTCCTTTTTCTTATTGATGACCCTAACATTTTCCATACTCGATCTGAAAGGAAAGGTTTCAGAATATCTTTTATGACAAGTTCATTTATCAACGATGATGGCAAATCAGTAGGGCTAAGTTTGAGTTCCTCCACATCTACAGGCCTTGTTGGCGATATATCTTCAGGTCTTCCTCCTACAAGTAAATGACCCACTAAAAATACAAAAAGAAAAAAATATAGAGGTGAATTAGTTCAAGAGGCGGCATACAACATTTTGATTGATGCAGAATGAAATGTATACTTTGCATTATAATCGAACTTGTTATAGTTTTAAAATCCCACTTTCAAACATTATCATAGAAATGTAGGTGTATACAATTTTGTTATTTTAAAATTCACTTACAATTAACTTTTTGCTGAACTGTCTTCTTGGTAAAAAATTCCAGTTATTATTCCATTTTCATTTGTTCTAGATCAGGTCCTGTTTGAAAAAAAAATTGTTTTTAATACTTCTAACTGAACTGTAAATTTGTTATTTCATCACTTTTAATTCATATGCTATTAAAAAGCTTATTTAATTTTTATTCATAACACTGCAGTTTTATGAACAAGTTTCGAAGAATAAACAATTAAATAAGTGGTTTTGATTTAGCGTTTATCTAGAAAAAAGAACTCAAAACATGTTGCAGAACAATATATTTTTAGGAACTCGTTCACTTATAAGGGGTAGTGGGAGTGTGGCACAGTTTTAAGAAATGGTAAAAATCATTTGAGTAATAGATGTTGTGCTCTACATTCACCAAGATAAAAATATAATACGCTAATAACCAATAATAACGAAAAGTGCCAATGTATAAAAATTACCAACTTAACTAACCATTGCAGTCACTGAAAACAGCCAAAAGAGACTCCACATCTACAGGTCCTTTTTGCTTTGCTGCCAAATTGTGAAAATCTTTTAGGTTATCTTCTTGCCTAAATAGAAAAAAACAATTTATATAATCAAAAAAATATATACAGTTTATTTTCACACAGTGCTTCCATTAATGATAACTGAGTAAAAAATAAACCATACTATACGAATATTACATAGTTGTGGTCTTAATATTTTTGACACTGCCTACCTGTGATATGGTTATGTCCTTCAACTATTTTGTCAACCTGGAATTGACTTCCATTTTCTGCTACTTTTAACCACAATTCAAAAGGAGAATCCATCTGGAAAGTACTTGAATAGAATTTAAGTGTAAATGTTTAATTTTAAGTAAAATGTATTTTTTTATTATTTTCTTATAGTTAGTTATATATTAGTTAAAATTGTATTAACCTTTGATTTGGCCTCTTTCCTGTAGAACAACTCTTAAATCTTTTTCCACCATGATAGCATGCATAATGAATGAAGTAGTACTTTAAATCAGATTTTAAATATTTTTTTACGCCACCTTTTTGTGCCGCAACAATTGTTCTGCTATCTCGCTTATATAAGGAGATGCATGATTCAGCTTCATAAGCTGCCATTTTCTCCTCCAACTCTTTTAAAGTATTAAATCGATCGGCGACTTTCATCCTTGTGATTGTGCACAAAAAAATGACAAAAAAAAACAACAAACAACTTCCGCCGTCGAGCGACATCTATTACGTGCCCCGGGCCAAAACAAATACGGAGTACGTAATTACGTACCCGTAGCAACTGCGTTTTTTTTATTTGATTAAATTGTTTTAAATATTTTATGTATATTTTTATATTGTTTTTGTGAGGAATTTGTTTACATTACCCTAAGCCTATCAAGCAATTCAAGGTAATTTCTTAAGATAATTATTTTATATGCGGGTGGTGAGAGGCAAATACAGAATATTAACTATCATATACATCTATATTCTCAGAACGGACAGGCTACGCTTACGTCAAGACGTAATTCGTATTTTTTTTTTCCGGCTTACGTCAATAGATATTTCTCCACACCCTAACACTGTCCCTAACCCTATCCCTAACCCTAACCCTTTTTGTTTACGCAGTGGCAGCGGTAACATCAAGACGTAATTCGTATTTTTTTTTCCGGCTTACGTCAATAGATATAATATTAGAAGGCGCTTGACGTAAGCGTAGCCACTTCGTTCTCAGAATATGATACAGATTACCGACAAGAATAAATCATACTATTATCACCTGATTGCTGATTTCCCATCAGAGCCACAAGTTTCTTGTAAATACAATATTTATTAATAACAATAAATAACCTGCACAAAATACTTCGTTTTTCAACTTTTAAATAAGACATACTTTTATACGCATAAAATAAACAATAAAAGACTCTTAACTAGAAAAGCAGCGGAACAATTGTTGTTGCGTTTTTAGTCAAAAAAAAAAACGTCCCTTCAACCTACAAGTTATTTTAATTTTGACATTTAAAAAAAAAACCGTAGATCTTATCAAAAAGTCTAACTCTAGTGTATTTGTTAATTATCATTGTAGACTTTGCGTTTGCCATTAGCGTAGATTTTAGCCCATAAACTTTATATGATTAACATAACCATTATAAATTATTACTTAGGCCGACTCAAAAGAATACTGGTGTAAAAGGGGGGGGGGGCTCTGTATTTTTGTAATAAAAATTATTTTTTGATCAAGGTGACAAAGGTGTCTCATCTAAAATGCATTGTGTCTTTCCACATTTAACGTAATGCCTGTTTCCAGAAGATGCAAGCATTGGCGTCGCTAAAATATTTCCAGTGTTCACAAATACACATGTTTAAATTTAACTGACAATGTCATACAGGTTCAGCCCCGTAGCGTGAAAATTCTACAGCAGGGGCCAGGCATTCTACAGCAGGGACCAGGCAATAGCAGGGGGGCAGCTAATACAGTTTACTAAGTAGAACAAATAAGCAGAGGGGGGGGGGCAGACAATACGCGGGGGGGGGGCGGCCCCCAGCCCCCCCCCCCCCCGCACGCTACGGGCCTGTACAGGTTCATTTTTCAATTAAATTTAAGTATAACATTAATTATTTATATTGACATAAATAAATGTATTTGAAAATTCAAACATTTTGACAACAAATACAAGAAGGTTTCGATTTATTTTTTTTTTTTTGTTAATTTGTCATTTTATAATATGATTTGGCCTTGTAAAATGCCTTGGCATCAGTGGCGTCACTAGGGGGATGCGGGGGGTGCGGACCGCACCGGGTGACACCTTCACGAGGGGTGACACCCAACTGCAAAATATCTAGTTTTAGACCTATATTCTTATTTTGTAATTTAAAATAATTCAAAGCCGTATTTAATTTTTATAAATAAATAAAAATATATCCGATTACTAACAGGCACTGCGTACTTTTTATTATTTATTATTTAACGCACTGGCTCCGGATACGTCTAAAATGAACTCTTATGATTTAAAGTTATTTTCTTTTCGCGGGAAATTGCATAACCAAGCAATTTTTTTTTATCATATATTAAAATTGTTGCGCGCTGGCAGTGTGGGTTAATCGTTTGGCCGTGACCCATTTATTGCTAAGTATATGTGGGTTCGATTCCTCGCAGAGACATGTATTTTTTTTTCAGATTTTTTTTTCAGGATTAGGGTTAGGGATAGGGTTAGGGCGTGGAGCAATATCTATTGATGGTCCCCGAAAAAAAAATATATCTCCCATTATTAACAGTAAATGACGTCATCAACGTCTGCAGTAAATAAGAGTCCTCATTCATTCTGTTTACTGACGTCATCAAAGTTTGCTAGACGTATCCCGAAAAAAAAATACTTAGTACGTCTTAGACGTATCCGGAGCCAGTGAGTTATTTTAATGAAATTATTGGTATACTTGCACTGACCTATAGATATCAATTATCGCTAAAATCCTGACCCCGGAAACGGAAAAAAAATAATAAAGTCGCGCATGCGCACATATATACGGTCTCTAGAAAAAAAAATATGGAGACCGGGGAGTCATGAGAGGGGTGACACCATGAGTTACCGCACCGTGTGACACCAACCCTAGTGACGCCACTGCTTGGCATTCAGCTTTTTTTTTATCTGGCAACTCTTGTTAGTTGTTAGTTTATAATCTTCTGCCACTGAGTGAATTTTTTAATTAATGCTAAATTAATTCAGAGCCCTGATAAAAAGTGTGATTTTAGAGCTGACAATGATGGAAACAGAGTTTTTAGATATGCATGGTTATCAGACTATTCACCGTGGCTTGTATGTTAAAAGGTGCCTTTGCAAATATTGCGTGTTGTTTCCGCAAAAAAAGTAATTCGAGCAGTTCATGGGGCATTTGTCATCAAACCATGCTCAAACTTTAAAGATTTCAACGAAGATGCAATTAGCCAGATGCAAAGCACATGGCACAACGACTCATGAAGATGTAAGCAATTTTGTTGCATGATTGGAAACCAAAGCAATTCCTATAAAAGAGCAGTTGAAATCATCATTTAGTAGACAATTTCAAGAAAATCGTGGCTAACTGGGTCTCATCATTTCTACAATCCTATTTTGCGGCTTGCATGATTTAGCACTTCGAGGAAAAGAATCAAATTCTGGTTGGCCCTAATTGTTATGACCTGGTTATTGGTAATCATTTGTCAATTGGTTCTTTTATGCTAAGTATATCTCGGCAACTACGCAAAACACTATAATCGAAATTTGTGGGTCTCTCTTGCGCGAAGATATTGTTTGTGAAGCAAATAATTCAGCTGCATTTTCTACATTTGCCAATGAGACAACTGACATTTCAGGCATTGAGCAGATGTCACTTGGTGTTAGATTTGTCAAAGAACAAAATGGGAAAATGGTGGTTACAGAAGAACTCCTCGGATATATTCCTATATTTGCTGTTTGTTTAGTTATTATTCAAAAATATTCATCAAAGCTAGAAGTTGTGACCCAAATATTGCAGTCAGTGCATTTAGCTTTACTGGCAGTACAAACATAGCCTACATTGAATAATTGTTGACTACATTGGCTTTTGATCGACAGAATTGTGATGAGAGGTATAAGGAAATTTTGAGTTACAGAAGGTGTTGCAGGTGACGTCGACATTCAACCTCCACGACAAGCTGGAAGACAAATGAACAGGGAAAATCCAAAAGTTGATTTGCCTGAAGGTTATTTTATAATAACTGTTTTTATATAGTACCTTCATTCTATTATATCATCGCTGAAAATTCGTTTCGGAATAGAAAATAAACCAGCATTCTCCCTTTTAGTTTTGAATCCCTTTTTGATGACAAAACTAGAAACTCGCATTTTAAGGATCAAGCCAGGGCTATTGCTGATTATTACGCATTTGACAATTCACTCGAGGAGAGTGAAACCTGGTATGATATATGGAAATGTAAAACTAGTACAGAGGAGACAACAGAAACATTGACTCTATGTGAGATTTTAGATGAACCAATTTTTTCCTCATGATTAAGATGGCTTCTTTGACAGCATTGGCTCTTCCAGTGTGTGAAGTATCTGTAAGGATGAGATGAAATCTTTTAGATCTTTTAAACCATTAACGGGACGCTTTTTAAGGTGCCCTTCTTTCATCCCCATCACGGTGCAATGGTCAAGGTGGCACCATTGGAGATATAGCGGGGTCCCCCCTGGCTGTTCCAGTAACCTCTCTCCAGAGTAGAGAGAGAGAGAGTAGAGAGAGAAAGAGAGAAATATATATATATATATATATATATATATATATATATAGAGAGAGAGAGAGAGAGAGCTAGAGAGAGGTTAAAAATGGGTAGGCGGTCTACGAGTGGATAAGTTTTTTATTTGTTTTCATTTTAGCAATTTTTTTCGTAATCAACGCACACATAATTGAAAAGCAGACGATATGCAGACGACATGTATGTCTATTATAAACGGAAACGGGGGGGGGAGTGTAGAAAGTCACGTGCCTGCAGTTAGACAGCCGCTTGGACAGACGTGAGTGATATGTGTTTGTAAGGTCGGGGAGTGGGGACAGAAACCACTTATCAATATAGACATTTGTTTACATTTAACATCCGGTCTTTGCACATAAATTGGAAAATGAGGAAATCGTCCAATGAAAACACACCACAAACAGAAAATAGATTGGAAACGGAGAAATCTAATAAAACGCTATAATATTTTGCAGACAAGGTAACTTTATTGCATGGCTTTCATATCTGCCTAACCGTGTTTACAATTATTGATTTTTAAATTCGCCCTTCAATACAATAATAACACTTGGGAATGGGGGGGGGGGGGGAGAGGGGATATGCTAAGCAATGCATTTGGAGGCCCTAAGCAAAGGAACATCGTAGAATACATCGCTAACGGTGTCAACGCTTGCAGATCTTATGCAACAGCGGCCTCTTACGAGTCAACTTACGACCCCTCTTATACAACAGTGGCCTCTTACGACCCCTCTTATACAACATTGGCCTCTTACGACCCCTCTTATACAACAGTGGTCTCTTAGGACCCCTCTTATACAACAGTGGCCTCTTACGATCCCTCTTATACAACAGTGGTCTCTTACGACCCCTCTTATACAACAGTGGTCTCTTACGACCCTCTTATACAACAGTGGCCTCTTACGACCCCTCTTATACAACAGTGGCCTCTTACGACACCTCTTATACAACAGTGACCTCTTACGACCCGTCTTATACAACAGTGGCCTCTTACGGCCCCTCTTATACAACAGTGGTCTCTTACGACCCCTCTTATACAACAGTGGCCTCTTACGACACCTCTTATAGAACAGTGGCCTCTTATGACCCCTCTTATACAACAGTGGCCTCTTACGACTTCTCATACTGTCTCTCTCTCACATACGGATACTGTCTCTCTTTCTCTCTCTCTCTCATATTTGCATATTCTCTCTTTCTCATGATCATATACGCATGATGTCTCTCTCTCTCTCTCTCTCTCATATACGTATACACTCTTACATTCTCTCTCCCTCCCCCCATCCCAGCAGGGGCCATGTCGAGTAGACGTAGTGAGTAAAGTGTGACACTGACCTTTAACAAAACTGACCTGACACATTTGGTACTTGACTGACGTCTGGACGTGGTATTCAAAACAAAAAAAAATCCATTTCCACTCACTTCCTGTATTTAAGTTTTTTGTTGTCTGCAAAGCTAAACTTGATTTTGTATTGAAAATACTTGATGAAGTTGAAACATTTATACATCAATTTTTTTATTCTATTATTTATTTATAATAGCTCACGCAAGCGGAAGGGTTAATTTTACTCACAGAATATAAATTATACAGAAAGCGCATCGCCATGTAAAAAGTCCCCCCCCCAATTAATTCTAAAAATCAAATTTTATTATAACATATATATCTATATCATTGTGTTACAATTTTTTTCTTATATAAAACTCTCCGCACAGCCCCCCCCCCCAAGCCGCACAGCACCCCCCCAAAAGAAAAATCCTGAGTACGGCCTTGACTTAATTTATATTGAATCGGTATATTTACCTACATAAATGAATATTCCTCACATATAGAAATTTAAATAAATAAAAATTTATGAAAGTAATTAATTAATTGCGCACAGCATTGAGAGTAACTGCTCTAAACCGATTAATTAAAATAGCATTACAATGTTATTTTCTGTGCCATTTAAGAAAACTAATTATTCTACATATCAGTATATACATTTTTTAATAAACGTACAAGACTTTGAAGCCGCAAATTTGTCTAACCTTTTGTGGTCTTATAAATAATGCCCCAACTTTAGACCATAATATCTCCTAGTGTGGACGCCTAGTAGGCCTACTTGAAAGTAAATGAATGAAAGAATATATGAATAACATCTTTAAAACAAAACTTCCTAATTTTTTAAAAACTTGCAATAGATCGAAAATCCTTGGTGGTTTGGTTTGGTTGGTTGGTTTGCTTTGGTTGGTTGGTTTGGTTAGTTGATCGGTTGGTTTGGTTGGTTGATTGGTTAGCTGGTTTGGTTGTTTGGTTTGGTTGTTTGGTTTGGTTGGTTGGTTTGCTTTGGTTGGTTTGGTTAGTTGATCGGTTGGTTTGGTTGGTTGATTGGTTAGCTGGTTTGGTTAGTTGGTTTGGTTGGTTATCGTTGACGAGTAAAACGTAATTTGTGACGGGTTTGGCTTGGTTGGTTTGCTTTGGTTGGCTCGGTTGGTTTGTTTGGTTGATTGGTTAACTGGTTTGGTTAGTTGTTTGGTTTGGTTGATTTGATTGGTTGGTTCGGTTGGTTTGGTTGGTTGGTTGTTTGGTTTGGTTGGTTAGCGTTGATGGGTACAGCGTAATTTGTGACGTATGAAATGTAGGTCATTTCTGCACACTTTCAGCACCCAATTAACCTAATTAATCGTATTTAAAAATTAGTAGTTAGATTGATTAGGAAGGGGTTTCACATTACATCTAGATTTCCCGGGCAGCGCCGGGCTTAGTATCTAGTTTATAGATATCGGCGCGCAAAACAAAAACTTCAAAAGAGAATTAAAATTTAATTTTTCCTTCAACTTCGCCAACCGTGGTTGTATTTATGGGGAGATGGGTGGTGTTAATATTAGTAGTGTCAGCGGCGTAGCGTGGGTATCGGCCGCCCAGGGCGGAAGACGATTTTGCCGCTCTCTCATTTAGGTATTTCAATTTAATCTATACATTTTGCCGCCCCCCTAAAAAGTAATAAAAAGTGCCGCCCGGTGCGGACCGCACCCACCGCCTCCCCCTAGGCACGCCACTGAGTTGGGTTGATGTCTGTGATTACTAGTAGTGGTTGAATGTATGTAGATTACTTTTAAAACAATGTATTAAAATCGCTATTGTTTTTTCTGTAAAAAAAATTTCTGAATTGTATGAACAGTACAATTGTGATATTTTGATTTTCATTTCAAAACGGATAAAGATACAAATAGTGGGGTTATTCTATTGGGTTTATGAATTATATATTTTTATTTTATTTTGTTAAGATACAAAGTAATTTTTTTTGTTAGAGTTTGTTACAATACATTCTTAAAATACCGATAGAAAAGTATTGGTATCGAGTATTGGAAATTTTTCGTTTAACATGTATCGGCGATACACAAATCAATATTTGATACAAAAAGGATCGGCAATACAGCAACCAATACTAAAAAAAAAAGTATCGCCGATACTGTATTGGTCGATACCGATACTTCGATACTAACAACCCTGTCAGTATTACACTAGATCTGACCGGACCTTGTGGGAGAAAGAGTGTACTCTCAATAAACAATCGTCCAATTGTAACACGTGCCTTTGACTAGAAACCATTTCCCCCAATCAAGGCCGTAGCCAGGGGGGAGGCTATAGGGGGACTGTAGCCGGCCCCCCCCCCCAAATTAATTCTAAAAATTAAATTCTATTATAAAATATACTTTTTTATCATTGCGTTCCAATTTTTTCTTATATAAAATTCTCCGCACAGCCCCCGCCCCCCCCAAAAAAAAACCGCACAGCCCCCCCCCCTCTAAACAAAATACTGGCTACGGCCTTGCCCCCAATAGCAAGGGCTCTCATCTCCCGAGGAGTGGAGCGGGTGTGAATTTGATCATTACGGTTCTTAAGAGGGGAGTGGGGTAATTACAAACACTGAAACAGGTTCGAACGATTCAATGGTAGGCGTGCAACTTTATGGCCTTGTATGGGCAGTGGTCCCCAACCTTTTTTTCTCGGCACGGACCAGACAGCGTTTGATCATTTTACGTTACCGCTGCCCGCTAGAAAGGTGTGGGGCGGAACGGAGGGGGGTGTTGATTATTTCTCGTCCATGGAAAGTCACACAATCACTAAATAAATAAATTAATAAAAAGGAAATAATTTAATGTTTCTCGGGCGGCCAAGTGACCTAGGGATTTGGGGGCCCGAGGGGCGTGGTCTCTTTGGGGGCCCCTGCATTTTGACATTCGATACCATAACATGAAATAAAGTACTTAATATTTATTATAAAAAACATTGTGGTGGGGGGCCTCAAGCTGCGGCACGGGAGGACTTTTGAATTTGGATCCCACCTCCCCCACCCTAGGGCACGCCTCTGACAGAACCGCTCTTAGGCAAAGTTGAACTAGGAAATCTCTCTTAGGCATAGTGGAACTATGAAATCGCTTTTAGGCATAATCGAAGTAGTCACCCGATCTTGAGCATAGTAAAATTAGGCATCGTTGAACTAGGTAACCGCTCTGAGGCCAAGTCAAATATTAAAAAAAAATTATTAAGCACCTGTGCAGAATAAAAACAAAATATTATGATTATCATATATGGATACATGGGGCGAGTCGTAACTGGCGATTCATGGCGCCCTGTGCGAGATATATTTTTGGCACCCTCCTCTCAATCTGAAAAAAAAAAAACATTTAGCATCGCCCTTTCCTAGTCCGACGTCATGTGTGACTACACAATCCGCAGTTCTATTCAGTGCCGAACCTAGAGATTTGGGGGCCCGGGGGGCTTGGTTTCTTTGGGGACCCTTGCATTGTGACTTTCGACACCATGACATGAGATATTGTACTTAATATTTAATGATATTTAATGTAAAAAAATATTTGGGGGGGCCACCCCTCAAGCTTGAGCCCGGTGGGGGGACTTTTGGATTTAACCCCCCTCCCCATCATAGGCAACAGCCCCGTAGCGTGAACATTCTACAGCAGGGGCCAGGCAATAGCCGGGGGGGGGGGCAGGTAATACATTTTACTAAGTAGAACAAATAAGCAGAGGGGGCCAGACAAAACGCAGGGGTGGGCCGGCACCCACCCTCACGCTACGGGCCTGATAGGTACGCCTATGGTACTATTCCTGTGCTACTGGCTGACAGATACGCGGATTTATTTATTGTTTTATGTTAGTGTACCTTGTAAACCTTATCATATCCAGCATGGAGCAGCATTAAAAAGAAAGTTTTGATATTGTGTAATTCACAGGACTTTCGAAAGTACTAAATTGTGAATCTAATACATCAGTTCTTTTTTTTTTTTAAAAGGTAGACCTCTAAAAGTTTTAAGGTTTGCTTGTCGAAAGCTGATCAAGTATGGCTCCCCTCGCTATGTGACTATTATCTGTGGTAGTAAGAAACAGTACCTCGACACAACCAGACATTTCATTCACAAAGTTCAATCGTACTATTTACAGACAATATCCGCTTAGGCGCCTGTGCTGTGTCGTGTTTGGCTTCACTTTTTTTTCTCCCCTTTTCTACGCAGTTACAACATCCTTCTCTTGACCGAGCTACAGACAACAAATTTTATCAATGAAAAGCGAACCTGGTGTTTTTAGCGGGAATGCAGCGGATGTAGTGACGTCACAGAGGGGAAATCCTTCAAGTATTGTGTGACCTTGACCTGTGCATATTTCCACTCTAACACTGAGTGTGCTACAAGTCGGTTAACATGTAATTTCGGACCTTCATTATTTATGAATCATGCCATGACTGGCTTTATAGAGGTAAGAATCTTTATATCATTGATGCTAATAAATTTCATGTTTTCATTTTACCTTATTTGGCTGGTGTTATTATATCTTTTGAATTTGATTGGAAATTACTTTTATGTACCAGACACGGAGGAATGTAAACGTCTGCCTAAAAACATGGCGGCGGCCGCCACTTCCTGTCGTTGTCTGAATAAAAGTATTAGACCCTCATAAAGTTTAAGCATAAGAACGTACCGTACCGTGTTCACTCGAGACGAAGCATTATTAACAGACTTTTAGAACTTTCTTTATAACACAAATACATTAGAACATATTGCCTCATTTTCTCTGTCATTATTACTTTATTTTGTTCATCAATATGATTATGAATGATTACATAATAAAACTGAAACGATGGAAATTAAGATGGACCTAAATATCTACTAGTGTCTTATTTATATGTCAGTCTTATTCACATATTAGGTATTATTATAATTTAGGGGGAAAATGTATAATAAAGCTTTTTTAATTGAATTTGTTGAATGCATCTTTTATATATTTAGAAGTGGCATTGCATTTATGACAACTACTGTTACACTATTCTATTGTATGATGATATACTAAGTAACTATCTACCCTTCTTACAAATAATATTTGAGGATTAAAAAAAAATATTTATGATAATAAATCATAATATATAATACCATGCATGTGTATTTTATGATCATGTAAATAGTTTTGAGAATTTCATAAAATAATTTTTTTATTGCACCAAATTACTTCACCCCCTTTATTTGTTACTCTACAATTATATAATTTAGAATGGAATTAAATCTTATGAAATATAGACTATCGTCATCAACTTTCTTCTCTCTGAAACCTGTAGACTTTGGCCACTTTACGAGTTAAGCTTTGCATTGTAGCTTGTTTTTATTGCTTATACTGTTACCTTTTAGCCAGCTTGAGGCGATTACAGGTCCACTTTATTATTAACAAACTAGCAAGCATAATTTAGTGCCATTGAAGAAATACAACAGTGGATTATTTAATTTTTTTAAGACTGGTGGCTTAATTTAAATAAGTTAAGGATTTATTACTCCACTGTTGTGTACTTTTAAACCGTACATCATACACATATTGTCAATACAGTAACAATCCTACGGTTTATCTTACAAAAATACTTTTACAAGTGAGTCTCTTGAAAATACACTTTTATTTGATGACATCTTGCTACTTGTGATAAACTGATATAACTAAAATAAGCTAAAGAGCTTTTACCGGATACACTTGTTGTGGTGCTTAATTTTTTTTAGTGGTCCTGAATTTATTTGAATGCTTTTATGGAAACTTGTTATTTTCTGTGGTTTAGCTTCATGCACATTTTTTTAAATAGTTGGATAAGTTTTCATGAAAGCTATTTTGGGGCTAAAATTATTAACTTCTATGTCATTCATTACAATTCACAGTCAAGGCAAAAAATTACTCAGGTTGTAAGATGAATTTATAAATAAAAGTATAACTGCTTTCATTATTTATTTATTATTAACTAGGAAAAAAATAAATCTAAGTATAATGTCCTTACAGCCTCAGTTCTAAAACATATTTCACTGGATAACAGGTTTAGCATGTTTAAGAGAAATGTTTTTTTTTCATGAACATGCTTACAGGCAAATAAACAACAACTACTCTTGTGGTTCAATTAATTAAAAAAAATATATATTTCTCATTTTGGCTCATCACACAGCTTAGCAGTATGTGTCAAAGTAATCTCTCAGCAATATTTAAAGAGTTTGTTGGCATATATAGAGTTCAATAAGTTGAAAATAGTGTGGAATATAAAAGATTATTCTTTGTCTCAAACTCTGTTTTAGCCTGGTTTACTTGTGGTATGTCACCCCAGATTTTAAAATGAAATCTTGTTGACAACTTGTGTGTAGGAACATCGGCATATTTTTTTAAAGATATCTTTTATGTATACATTCATTTGCTATTTGTCTTAAACATATGCAGTGTGCATTGTAACATGTGTTCAACTGCCACCCTATTGTTCGTGATGTAGGTTAGAAGTGGGGGAGGGGGGGGTAGCGTAATTGCCTACACATTTCATCTGTTTGCCCTCGCTCACCTCAGAGGACACGGGGACAAAGTATCATCAACCCCTACCCCCCTTTCACCAGACCATCGGTCTTGCCAAGCTGACACTATCAGTTTCTTGTCCTTGTTAACCTTACCCTATAATAATCCCCCCCCCCTTTCATTTCCAAGCTGAAGTATACATAGTATTTCTTTCTTTTTTTTTCTGGCCACATTCCACTGTCACACAAACACATCAAGCTGCTCTTGTAACTTTTTATAGCGTACTGTGCTCACTTAGCGTCGGCTGTTGTTTGCACTAGATCTGCTGTTCTCAACTTGTGGGTCTCGGTCGAATTTCAGGTGGGTCGCCAGAAAAAAAAATCTGAAAAGATGGACACCCATGTTTGTTCCACTTTTAAAAAAAAAAAAATAAAACGATGAAAAGAAAGTCATAAATAAATGAAACATTTTATTAATTGCTACAGTAATAGAAGGGGCAGATTCTCCCCCCCGGCCCGATTCGGTCCTTAGTGATAACCAAAGGGAATTCGTCCAGGTCCTGGTGAGATGGGAAGTGAAGGCAAAGTAGCGTTGTGCTAACCACACAACCCCTTCAAACACACAGTTTAACAGATTCATTCTACACTTCACATGCCACTTTTTTAGGCTAAGGAAACTGTAACACTTACGATAATAGAGAAAAAAACCTCAAATAAGATAGATAAGTGACATTGCGGATATGACTATTTGGTATATATATATATATATATATATATATATATATATATATACTTTTCAAAAGAGACAAATGTTGCAAATAGTAACATCACACGCAGTGGGCCGACCTGTTATTGGTCAAGTGGTGAGATTTACTGTTTATTCTATACATATCGAAAAGGATGACATTTTTTGAACTGGACAGAACTTAAAAAAGGAACTGTTGGTCACCTAAATAATAACAAACTCATATTTCACTATATAATCTCTTAGCATGTTGGTCGCGCAACCAAAACCAAAGTTGGTCGCGAAGCTAAAGAAAAAAAGTTTGAGAACCACTACACTAGATAATGTTACATGTGTTTGTTTGTTTTTTATTTTAGATGTTTGTACTGTATGTACCCCAAATACCAGGTATTTGTATGTGTTTTACTTGGTATAAACAGATTTCTAAAGTTCTAACATAATAGAATTTTTCCAAAGGATCCTATACCTTTATGTGGTTGTCTTTTTAATGAATGTATGTTTACAGTTTTTATACTATATGCATGTGATATGCACGAGGTTATTAGATTATCAATTAGAATTCAATTTTCATACTTCGTATAACACTTCCCCCCCCCCCCCCCCCCGTGAAACTAGGAAGTAGTGTTAGGCCTTTTCATCTAATGAGCTTTTTTTTTTTATTTGTACTGCAAGAGTGGAGGGTTAGAGTTGGGTATTTTATTAAAAGCGCGGGTTTTTTTTAAACGGGAAGGGGATGGGGTGGTAAAAGAACGTAATTCATCATACGATAAATAATCATACCGGCTAATTTCGTTTAGAGTCATGAGAGTTAGATGGGCAGGCTAGGTGGAAATTTCTGGATGTTTTAAGTTTGGTAACTTATATTGCATGATAATTAAGCCTTGCTACACATAGTGGGGACGGATGGCCGAGTGGTGTAGGTACTGGACTGTCAACCTGAGAGTCCTCGGTTCGATTAACGGTGAGGACCATTTGGGAATTTTCAAAGTCGTCTTGCTAGTCCACCCAGCTTTTAATGGGTACCTGACTTAAGTTGGGGAAGTAAAGGCGGCTGGGCGTTGTGCTAACCACACAATCCCTTCATAATCATATGCCGAGGTTAGGTTATAGAAACAGATGAATTCTACACTTCATCTGCACCGATGACCTATTTGTGTTAAGGGAACTTTACTTTTACTTACTTACTACATATATTGCGTTTTTTTTTAACACTTGCCAAATTGTATTCTTTATGTAATGGCTGGCCCGGCTCAGCTATTCAGGTGACGTGTATTATTTTACGCATCGCTGAACTGGAGTCGCGGGCTAAGGTGGATCATTTTGTTCCAGCCCCCCCTTTACACCCCCTCCCAACTGCTACATTTTCCATAAAATATGACTACCCTAGACAAGCTAAACCCTTCGCCTATGTTCTGTGTGTCGAGAGAGAAGACACGTGTTGAATGGTCCAATCAAACGATCGAATGTATTGTATTGCGCCGTTCTGTAACTTTTATTATACAATGGGCATTTCATGGCGCGGCTCTCAACTCTCGATACAATACACCTGAGGGGAACGTTTTTTCCCCCCTGACATCAGATATGTCATTGAGCAGACTTTTGGAGTCGTGGCCATTACGTTATTCCTTATTTACATTGCGATATTTTTAGATTGATTTGAAGGGTCAAGTGGCACTCTACTGAAATAATGTAGTCATAAAATATTAATAAGTGCTCGATATCTGCTGTGTATACCATGTGGCTATTTCTCTACTACTTCATAGGGGGTCTCCTTGTGTTATTTTTATCCCCCTTTAAAGATATGTGCTGTATTCTTCACCCCCTCCCTTATATAGGCTTTGAAAAGTACTTTGTTTCAGTCCACTTTTAGGCCTTGTTTTAATAAAATATATACGTGAAATAACATAATTATATAGTCAAATGTAAAATGTTTCAGTCTGAACAAAACCTGAATTGGACGAGTTTAGATATAGATAATATTGAAATGTATTTTCACTTTTTTTTTCTTAAACCTAGCAACAAGCTTGAATTACTTTTTTACTCATGTGATGTTCATCTCTAACTCCCGTTAAAACTTAGATTGTTAATTCAACACGTTTTTTTTTCCAGAGATAATTTTGATTTGGTGCTAACACATTTTCGGTCGACGTTTCAATTATAATTATTGGCTGCAAACAGTCTCAGGCTTTTCTTCTGCGCGACTGTTTGCTGAAGGGGAAAAATAACCTAGGCTTTGTTTAAATTTAAAAAAAAATGTAACTACCTAATTGAAACAGAAGTAAAAAAAAAACAACAACGTTACAATAACAAGGGAAACTAAGATGAGCTGGAAAAAATACACAACTAGGGAGCGACCGATATGCCTTTTTACCGATAGTCCAATACCGATATTTCCCCCCAGCATTTTTGCCGATACCGATACCGATATTTTGCTTTTAATGATAGGGTGTCTTGCAGATGAAGAAGATTAGAAGAAAAAAAGATTTGAAAAGACAGACCGGTAGACCGAAGTCAGAAACACAAACCATGCCTGCATAATCTCAGACATCTGCATGTTTATTGTTTAAAATTAAACTTATAACAAACAATTTGTTGTTTTTACTTTTTACTTGTACACAGACAGAAAAGTAAGATAAAGTTGTAAATAATTAATGTCAAACTAAAAAAGTAAAAATGTATTAATTGTTAATTGTAACTTCACTAACTTGTGAAAGTTGTGATGACATTAAAATAATTTTCTTCGTTAATCTTTGTAATGTTTACTGAATTTACTTGTAGCAGATTTTTAAAAACGTTTGAAAAATTAAAATCACTTAATTATATCAGTAAATTACTTCACTCAGGTGAACAGTTAATTGGAAGTCTGTAAGTAAACTTTAACTCTGTAAACCAAAACCAGTTTAGAGTTACTAGATTTGTGAAAAAAAAACAACAATGTATCGGCAGCCAAAAACGCCCGGTCCGATAGTTAACCCATAGTGCCAATATCGGTTCGACTATCGGTCGCTCCCTACAAAAATCGGCCGATCCGATATTAACCGATAGTGCCAATATCGGTCCGATACCGATTCCGATCCGATTATCGGTCGCTCCCTAACAACAACAGATATCCACAACGCAGAAATCCTCAGCATTCAGCCAATGTACAGTTTCACTATTGTATATATTGAATTTGTTTCACGAGAGGTTGTTCTGGGGACTGGATATGGTCATTCCATGTGTATGCATTTTTAGGAACCGCCCCCACCCCCACTCTCTCCACTGAGTATTATAGCATATTCTATTGGTCACCTAGTGCGGTTGTCAGCTGGCTCAAGTGCTATCCCCATGTTGTTTTCTATTATTTCGTTACTTATGACCGTTAAATATTTTGGTATATTTCTAATGGCGCTGCTCATCATTGTTGTTGTTTTATTCTACTATTTTAAACCAAAATCTCCCGCCTACATCCACCTCACGTGTTATATTCAGTTTAGAATGTATAAGGCTTGGAGAGCGGACATTAATGGTGTGTTTAGTTTATTGAACATATACATATATATAAGCACATGTGAACACTGATTATAATGAAAGAAAACGGAAGTGCTGTACATAATTTCAACACTAACTACTTTTTTTTGTGGTTGCTTCTTTTGATCTTTAGATTTTTTTTTATGAACACGTGGACAGTATAAAAAGTGGTGGGGTGGGCCGGGGTATGGAACAGGTTTGAAGTCGAAGTTGTTAGTTGAAGTAAACTGTAAAGATCACGAACAGTCGTTCCGTTTCCTGTGATACTGTCTCATTTATTCTGGCACTGGCATGTGTCGTAGATTCCCCCCCCCCCCCTCCCCAGTACTTCCAGATGGTAGCCACTAAACAGATAACAACTGGGCACGTTTGCAAATGAGGTTAGTCGGCTTTAACCATCACGATTTAACCCCCCCCCCTTTCCAGCCCATTCCACTCTTTCATGTTCTTCTGCCTCTGATTTTGTATATGTGTGTTAATAAGGGGAACTACTCAAACACGAATTTTTGGCAATCGTTAAGAGTTGAAAGACTTTTGCTTCTATTAGATTCCATACAAGATGTTTTTTTTTTTCAGCTAAATGTATGATGGTGGGTGCATATTGGATACCGGGATTAAGTTATTGTCTATCTAAGCTTTACTTCAAATCGCATTTAATTGCTTCATTCATAATATGAAGCCACCATCTTTCCTCTATTTCATTACACTAATAGAATGTATGTGTGCAAACATTAAAAAAAACAGTTGTAAGTCTTCTGCTGGTTAAGAAAGGGAGTCAACTAACCCAGTACGTGATTTAAGATGAAGATCTATGAGCCTTTTTTTTTGTTGTCCTTAGCCCTCGACTTTTGATGTCCATTCGAAGATCATCTGGCTCGTACGTGGACTGAATGATTGATAGTCAAATCATTGTGTCTCCACACAAGACAATAGTGTTTAAAGTCTTGTCTCTACACAGGACATTGGTGTTTAAAGTCTTGCCTCCACACAAGAAGTGGAATTCTCTGCTGCATTTTCCCTTACTGACAGTAAATGCGCATGATGAATTGGAAATAGCCAAGTGTTGGCGAAAATTTACGTTTTGTTGCATTTTTACCTGGCTTCATGATGGTTTTGTACGCGACATTTAAACATGTTATCATGTTTATTGATAAAGAAGAAATTATGCGAAGATTGGTAGAGAGGAAGAAAACTCGGTGAAAATTAGGTCACAGCTATGATGCATATGTTTCGCCGTTTGTAAAAAGATACAGCAAAAAATGTCTTCTGGTAATAATCCAATATTAGTTTATCTTGTATACGAGCAGTATATCTACCCACATCTTTTTATTTTACGTATTTTTTTCAGTTTTCCATGACTTTAGACACCCATAACTGTCATTTGTTATATGAAAGTGCTAAATTCTATAAGTCCGTATTATCTGCTCTAGTTGAAAAATATCCGTCGTAAAAATGAGAAGGGTTGATATGATATAAAACATAAAGTGTAAGTGGAACATACAATTATCTATATGTTCCCGGCCTATTGGGCTTTCTTATTACCAGGTATACTTGGCTGCCACATTATTCGAGAGTCTGTTGTACATGGACATGTTTTGTAAAAGTATAGTAGTCGTTCTATTCAGAATATAATACGTTGAAGATAGACGAATGATTAAACAGGCCTCCTGTTTATATAACAGTGGGTCAAAACGTAAACATCAAAACGTATTTACTACTAGTTAGTAATGGATGTTTATTGACATAGTCTGTCTTAATATTTTTTATCTGAACGCGTGCTCCCTTCTCACGGCGCTGGTTGACCCTTGGATTCAAGGTGGGTTGGCCAGAGCGGGTACACGGCGTGAGGGGGTGGGAAAGGGGGGGTTGCTCTTCGGCAGGGCTGATGGGGAACAAGAGGGGAAGAGATGTAACAGCTTCCTGCACACAATTTCGCTCTCTATAATGGTTTCCGGTTGTTCTTTTAATTTTAGCCTATGCGGCTTCCTTCCTGTCCAGGTGTAAGAGATGGTAGAAGCCAGTGCGTGGACTAAAGGGCACCATTATGATTTCACTGAAACACTTTGTTATATTTATGAATGTTTTCTATGTACATAGTTTTATTTATTTATCTGGTAGACATGTTTAAAACTACACATTTATTAGTAATGCTAGTAGCAATTTTGTGTATGGTTGTGATTTTTTATTTATGTCGAACCCCCCCCCCCCCACCCAATCTCTTTTTTTTGACTGATTTTGAAATAGCAGTGAGTCCTAGTGTAAGGATTATAACATTTTGGAGTTTGTAAATACATGTCTTGTCGAGTATCATGGTATATTTTTCCTACAGTTGAAATATGACGCTTTGGATATAATTGTGATTGTGTCTTGTCTTGAGCTATTAAGATAAGAAATCAGTTGCAGTTTATAAAAAAAAGTCTGTATCCGAGCAAGGGAGTCTATGACAGGAAGACTACCAGGTTCCGGGTTGTGTATCGGCACAGAGTTAATGCAATTGTTTCGTTGATTAATGTGAGAATACGTTTTTTACATTCTTCGAATATAACCACACTCTTTCCTGACGTTTTTTTTTTTTTTGGATGACTAGTGAAGCGTACATATTAGTTCGCTGTTGTTGTGCCGGCGCATACGCAATGTGAGCTACTGTTGGAGGCCCTGCGTTGTCTAGAAAAAATAATTAGTAGATCAACATTACAGTTTATCTACAACGTTTATGTGTCTGCCAACTCGTGTCACTAAGTTCTTATTAGGTTTTGCTACTTTGGTCCGAAACTTTCTGTCAACACTGCGCTTTTGAACAAACTGATCGGGTGGTGCTATTGCACGCGGTATTTTAAAATTGTGATGCACATTTATTTTGTATCACCCACCCCCAGGGTCACACTAAGAGCTCTCTTGAGGCCCCGGGCGCATTAGATACAATAGAAACTCGAGTACCTCTAAAAAAAAAAAAGAGACGAGTGTACCGGAGTAAAAAGTTTGTTTCAGGTCCTTTCTAAAGTTGGGTCACTGCGACCGGTACGCCACACAAATAATCTTTTTAAAGCAGAACTTGTGTTGTTTGTTATAAAAAAAAGGACTTGTTGTTGAGATTGAGTCAAACCACGTGTGTCGTCAAAGACAAAAGTGTTTGTATAAATGTCACGAAATTGACATATTGGTTGTTTACATGGATCCATCATCTCCACTGTTTGCTCTCGCCACGCTGATTGATATAATAAAAGACTATAAAAAGGACATGATACGAATCATCGGCTGTTACTTTTACTAAATAGATTTTAATAGGCGCATTGTGCTTTTTAAATCTCAAGTAGGTCACGAAGACCTTATTGGATGATCAGAGCAACCGCCAAACCACACGAAAGAGAGAATCAGTTTCTTAAGTATGGACATCTCTACACTTCTTTTTGTTATAACCACAGCTAGCATTATCACATACGACACAAATACTGTGGGTGGGGGCGGTTGAACAAACTTTCTATAAATAGCCAAGGAATACACATATTTAGGGTAATGTGCTAGAGTGTCAACTGTTTCTTTACAAATGAATTATACCTTTGTTATTTTCCTTTTTTTCCCCACAAAGTTTATTTTTTTAAAACCTGTGAAAGAAATGTAGGTCATTTTACCTGCTCCTTTATACACCGTCAGCAAAAAGTGATTTAATTTCTTAAATTGATCATTTAAATAAAAGTCGGTTTCTACGCTTGACCTACTTATTGGGCGTTATGTGGGAGTATGTTGATGAGTGAACGAACGGGTCAAAACTGTTGTTACTTGTCATTTGATGCTACGTGTGTATGATTGGCGTGGACTTGGCTTAGGTAGTTAGACTTGTTCACAACACAAATGACTTATTTAAATGTGCATCTAGTTAAATAGAGCAGTTACAATCAGCTACTGGTTGACCTGCCCATACAGACCCCGCCGTCACCGGAAGTAAAAGAAGCGGTTGCACCTGTCAGTTGGTCAGTTTTTTTTCTTCTGTTTAGACGTTGTCATCTTTAGTGGAAAATATCAGTTTTCTCACATCACCGTCTGTGTGCGGCGCTCATGTAGCCTGTATATTGACATGTGTGTATGTATGAATAATGTAATTTATATTATAAACGAAATAGCAATTGTTTTAAAAGTGTTAACATGTTACAAATGATCATCATTCTGTTTATAAACGATAGGATCATTATCACACCGAGAGGTTTCTCTTTGGGCAGTGCTAGTAATGGGATGAAAAGAAATAACACCCACCATTGACCGGGCAAAAAAAAAAACAAGAACAACAACCCAGATGTAAGTAGAAGAAAAAGATAACAATTCACAGTAATACGTCAAACTCAGATCTCCTTAAAGCCTCTAACAAGTTGGATGCCGAACGATCTTTATAGAATCGTACAACACAATCGGAACGTGATTTGAAATTGAACAGCTAGCGTGCTACGAGTTCGTTTTTTTTTCCCCTTGCGCTCATGCCATTTTGATGTCACCTTTGTTTCTCATTTTAGTGTAAGCACGTCTTCTGATATGAATCATTTGGAATGATTTAAAATAGAATTCAAATGTAAAATTGGTCAAACAAAATATATTTTTTTCAAGATAACCATAATCTGGGCCGGTGGTGGGGGGGGGGGTAATCATTGACACATCCCTCCCTACATTATAGATAATAAATAGAGTAAAATTATACACTTCGCTTCAAACTAAACATTTTGGTTTTAAATTTGCCTGAGACATATATTACGTTTAGAGGAGCATAGATTATCCTCCCCCCTTTCCCCACACGCCGTTTCAGACATCAGGTATGGTGGAATACAAAATTTCTTCTATTTCAGTAAATACAGTACGCTCGTGTTGGCGATCTAGCAGACAACAGACTAATAGATGTTAAGATGGTGGGGTTGTGGGTTGGGCGATCATTGTATGTATGTGTGTGTGTGCGCGCGCCTTGGGGTTACTAAATCCTTGACTTGCCTGCCACTCTCAAGACGTTGTTGACTGGTCGTGACGCTGACAATCGCAATGTCAGTCTGTTTGTATGTGTGTGTTGGGGAGCTTTGGCAGGGTGTGGCTGTCCCATTAACTGCAATGGTGTTTCGTTTGGTAGAATGAGTGTGTGTGTGTGTGTGGCAGTGTCATGATAGACTGAGAGCTGAAATGTCTTACTTACAGCAACATTTAATGTTATTCGTGGTGAATTCAAACATAAATTAAAGTAGGTATTTAAAAAAAAAAGTTGCCAAATAAATTTCATGTAGCATTTATCTACACCATATTATTTGGCTGCACTGTGACATTTATCTACACCATATTATTTGGCTGCACTGTGACATTTATCTACACCATATTATTTGACTGCACTGTGACATTTATCTACACCATATTATTTGACTGCACTGTGACATTTATCTACACCATATTATTTGACTGCACTGTGACATTTATCTACACCATATTATTTGGCTGCACTGTGACATTTATCTACACCATGTTATTTGGCTGCACTTTGACATTTATCTACACCATATTATTTGGCTGCACTGTGACATTTATCGTTTTAAAACAAAATTATCTTTAGGTCACTTCAGAACCATTTCCGATGTCAAGAGTGTATAGTTAATGCATGTCAGTGCTTTTGTGTCTCTATGTACATCTTTGTATCATTGAATGCCCAAATCTGCATGTATACCATTTGGTAGTTACCTGTATCACTAATGTAATTGTTTGTGTATACAGTGCATCGCTGAATCCATGCCGATTTTTAGAGCATTTTCGAAAAAAAAAATGCTCTATTGTCCCCGTTTTGTCTGTCTGTCTGTCTGTCTGTCATCACCCTAGATCTCAACAACCATAAGTCCTAGACCCATGATGTATATATCATTTTGTAGGTCTTGGCCTGCCAAGAAATGACTTTTTTCCATTTCGCGATCTGACCTCTCAGGGCCGTAAAAGGGGCCTTATAAAGTACCGTTTTTTACTATATAAGCTATATTAATAATGGGCCGCCCTATATCTCAGCAACCATAAGTCCTAGACCCATGATGTATATATCATTTTGTAGGTCTTTGGCCTGCCAAGAAATGACTTTTTTCCATTTCGCGATCTGGCCTTCCAAGTGTACATCAAAAGTCCGTTTCGCGATTTGACCTCTCAGGGCCAAAATAAAAGAATTTTTTATGTACCGTTTTGCTTATATTTTAAATATAAATAATAAAAGCTAACCAAAGGGGCGTAATCATTATTTATTTTTGTAACAGTTATTCAACATGACTTACTTGTCCTTTTAATATCTTTTTTCAGATATATGCATTACACAATTGAATTTATAAACATTTCCAAAATTTACAAATATTTACAACATGAAAATGCGCTAACACGTCCTGTGTCCAGAATGGAACAGGCTTAATTGCTTGTTTTCGTTTATATCAGCATTTTAATTTTTGCGATGATTGTGGGAGTTTAGTTAGACATGCACCCCGACAGTAGACCCAGTTATCATCCTGCCTGCTCGCCATTACCTAGTCTGGCCAAATAATAAAGAGCTACATGTATCACAGTTACATGCATCACAGTTACATGCATCACAGTTACATGCATTACAGTTACATGCATCACAGCTACATGCATCACAGCTACATGCATCACAGTTACATGTATCACCTTTACATGCATCACAGTTACATGTTTCACAGTTACATGTATCATCTTTACATGCATCACAGCTACATACATCACAGCTACATGCATCACAGCTACATGCATCACAGTTACATGCATCACAGCTACATGTATCACAGTTACATGCATCACAGTTACATGCATCACAGTTACATGCATCACATCTCTCTCCCTCCCTCGCTCTTCTGTGATTGTTATGTGAATCTCACTTGTTGATCATTTATTTATTTAGATGAACGATGTACACAAAGGTTAGGTTCGAATGAGCAATAATCTGTCATTGATGTATCGTTGTATGTGTTTCATTGTCTTCACTCGCCAGTCTTATAGTAGAAATCAAAACTTGGTGTACTTTAGCACTGTTCTTTATCATTACTGTTAATGCAGTGGCCCAGTATTCTGTGTGACCCTCATTGCAGAGTTATTCTGAATGACCGGTTAGAGATTTAATGGTCTTTTGTTGGTCATTTCCCTCATTAGGCTTGGTTTAGTCTTTTTTTTAAAATATAGGGCTTCTGGTGATAGGAGTTCGTAAACGATCGTGTTAATTGTGTAGCTAAACACTATCACTCCTTTCTTTAATGTATTCAAACTATTATCTATTTCTTTGTTTAACCTACATGTACTTTGCTGGGCGAGAAATTAAAATGTGACTTGTGCACTTGGGCAGCTCACTCTTTGTGCGCATTCAAGATGAAACCTTTTTTTTTTTCAATTCTCCGGTGTTAGGTTTATTGAATGGACCCAGCTTATGTGATGCCAGGTAAGTCTTAGTCTACACTCGACTACGTAGTGATACGTGGAGTGGAGGGGGGTGTATTTATATGTTATCATTTTAATCTGTTGTTCAAATACATGCAATGAGGTAATGTTTACTCAGCGTCAGTTAGAATCAAAGCCAAATATCTGCGGATGAGAGGGGAGGGGCGGGCTCAAGCCCACTGTAGCCACCATGAATGACATAGTCGACTTTTTCCATCAACCGATGTATTGCCGGGTGGAGTAGGAGGGGGGGTAGACCTTCCGTTGATATTTACATTGTATTGTATGCACACATATATTAAATGTTCACGTATTTACTCTCCAACGAGACTCGCTCTCTCAACCTGTTTTGCTCATGTAACGCCTGGGAGTAAGGAATCGATTGAAAAAAAATCAGATGTGTGGAGGGAGGCGCTAGATGTGTTGAAAGTTAAAACTCGCAACTACTAGATTGCATATTGCTTATCCTGTCTTTGTTACTTCCATTTAGACTTAGTTTACTGGTCAAATACATGTGTGGATAAAATTTCTAAATCTCTCTTTTACTTCCCTCCCCCTTATCTGCTCTCTCTCTCTCTCTCTCTCTCTCTCTCTCTCTCTCTCTCTCTCTGCCACTCCCCACCCTCTTCTCCCCTAGTCGGTTGTTAGAGGGGTGGTTGAGGGTGGATGGTCTTGTAACATATTCTTCTCCCTTTTAATTCCCTTCTCTGAATAAGACGGCTTTGAAGTGCTATGTTTTACACCGTGCAATGTGGGTAAAAGCTACGGTGAAATTTAAGGGTGTTATGTTTGAGTGGATTCAAATCGTCCAATTTTTAATAGATCAAAGTGGATCTGAATTGTGTTTCTTTATCGTAGATTTTGACCTCAGAAAAAAAAAAAGAAACCCACTTGCTGGTCCCAATACTTGGCCCGTCTGATACGATCTCAGTAACAGTTTTGTATTATACCCTTTCTTTTTTTCTACTTCACCAGCTTTCAATATATAAAGTGTCGGAAGCGAACCAGATGTGTCCCAGTATTTGTGTAGGGGTGGGACTCGTTTTTTTTTTTAATCATTTGAAATATTTTGTTTATTTCCTCTCGGTGTCGACCCTACCTACCTGGCACATATAATGAAAGCTGTTCAAGCATCCCCGTGAGCGCGGCCAGCAGAGCGAGATAACACCGCCCGTTTGTGACTACCATTGCTGTCCCGTGTGCCCCCCCCCCCTCTCCTTCCATCTTTTTGTAACCACCAAGATGAAACACCGCGAGTAAATTGAACATATTTAGATGACTAATTTCTATTAGCTCCCCCTGAAATATTGAAACTTTTTTTTTTTCAGGTGCGCCTTTTCTAGAAAACCCTTTTTACTACAAAATAGACATTTTAAAAAAAGTGAGAGCTTGTGTTGTTAGCTTGTGTTAATGGTTGGGCATCGACCTGGTACTGGTAAAAAACAATCACGCCACCATCCCTTCACTTGTAATTGAACTTCTCTTCCTATTCGGTTGAAAGAAGTGTGTTTTGGTGTTGATAGTTAATGGCTTTTTATTTTGCGTTAAATTACTTGTCTTCTGCCCCCCCCCCACCCCGTTATAGATTTTAGCCTTAGTTGTACACCATTATTGCATTAGCGTTTGTTATATAACCAGTATTGAACCATAATGCTTGTTCGGTGTTGATCGAATCTCTCCCTTCCCGTACCCGACGTCGTCGTTGAATTTGATGGGAAACGTTTTTTTTTAAACTCTACTAAGTAACAGATCGCGCGCATTGCCAATTATGCTGCGAAATAATTCACACCTAAGAACATGCATCAAGTGTAATAGCTGCTCATTGTAATAGCTGCTCATTGTAAGAAAAGACTCGACGTAAATTAATACAAAAAAAAACAACTGACTTCCATTTTGCTTTCAGCTGCAGCAATTGTGCAGCTAAGGTGTGGTAACAATCACAGTCAGTAGCATAATGTAATGACTTAGTTTGGACTAATTAGTGCAAGTATTTTGTAAAACGTCATTGCTCGATTCGTTATCGTACAAATCGATTAACTTGGAATGTTGTTTGATTGGTTTTAAAAAAAAAGGAAAAATGGTAAAGAAAAGAAAAAAAAACAACTTATTAATTGAACACCTTTAACCAAAAGACATATTTCGAGACCATTTCATTTAGCTCAATTATACTTAACAATTTCCATTCTGTTACAGGTAGCTTTAACTTTCTATACATTGATCAAAATGCTTTGCTTACTTTAAACGCCCCACTGAGGTTAAGACCAAAGTAAAGATTTCATTTTCATTCCATGTAATATTGTTTCCGGCTGTGTGAAAGTATCGAAATATTGTGTTGATATGTAATGAACGTTTATGCTTTACAATTTTACAGAGATTCTAGCGAACAAAATATTGGCCAATTGAATAGATACAACGGTCAGATTGGCTATCTGTTGTTCAATCACTGTTTCCTTCATGACACGCAGTACGTTTCTTTGAGCACTGCTGTGTGTAAGAGAATAGGGTCCGAGGTCAGTTTGACTTTGAGCAAGAACAAAACTAATACAAATATTAGCCATGAACTTGTGCGGACTATGGATTGAACATTATCTCTGCAAACTTTCATTGCATTTTTATCGACTTCAAAACGCTTATAATCGAAATTTGGCGCCAAAATGTGTTGTTGTCTTTTTCTTGTTTATATTTCTTCAGTAATTTACTCGAATCCACAGAGTGGAGAAAGTGTACCGCCGTTGAACGCAGTCAAAAGAAATCCCACACAGAAATACAACATAAACCCAAAACTTAATTTCGGCGTGTTTTTTCCCCATGTCGCCGTGTAAGGCGTCACTTTGAAAGAACGACCAATGTTATATGAATGTACACCATATCTACTGATACGTGCACTTTAGCAGAAAGTTTTCGATTCTAAAGTGATTGCATCGTTAAATATGTTGTTCATCCTCTCTCCCTTCCCCCTTTATATTTTTCTCACCTATTTGTTGTATCTATCTCCCCCTCCTGCTGGTAGCCATGGTTACATTATCCTTATTGTTGTTGTACAATGGAGTTACTCGCCACATTAATTGTTCACCCTGGTCGGATCATATCGTAACGCGTACCGTGTGTGGCATTCATTCAGTTTACTGGTTAAGTATTTAATATTGGGAGCAGTAGGGTGGTTTTTTTTTTACCTGGATTTCTTTGGGATAATACTGTCGTGGATGTCAGCGGGAGGTAACTGGGTGGATTACCACCGATTGTCTGGACTGTTTATATAGTGACATTCACAGAGAGGGTTACAGTGAGATGAGTAACGTCAAATAAACTATTTCTTTAGAAATATGTGTCTTACACATAGATGGGGGATATGTAGTGACAGAGATACGTGATACAACGGTTATACAATGGGGATATGTAGTGATAGAGCGATACGTGACACAACGGTTATACAATGGGGTTATGTAGTGATTGAGAGATACGTGACACAACGGTTATACAATGGGGATATGTAGTGACAGAGAGATACGTGATACAACGGTTATACAATGGGGATATGTAGTGACAGAGAGATACGTGATACAACGGTTATACCTGGAATATACCTATGTGCCTGGAATATGAAGTGTACTTTTTGGTAGTTTAACAACTATTCCAACAGACATTCTATCAATCCAATGTAAATTTTCTAAGCCAATGTTTCTTATGTTCGTAGATGTCATCTTCCTTTTTAATTTTAGTGTGAAAACTGAAGGGACATAATCTTTGTGTTAAATACTCACTAACTCACTGGTGGAATCCACTTGTTTTTTTTTTTATTTTCATTATGAGTTGGGGTGTACATTTGCGTAACTTATGAAAGAGCAAGGTGTTTGCCGGGAAAAAAAAAATCAGGCCAATTGATAGACTTGTGGGTTAAAAACATGACGTGCTACACAATTGTCATTAACATATTCAGATTCAGGTCGTAATTTGTCTATGTTCTGTTTGCCTCGCGAGTATAGGGCTCCCGACAATGCCTTCCTCCCCCCCCCCCCACACCCTTAGTTTAGTCGCAGTCTACATTACCTGACAAAAAGTTTACCAGCAACATTGTATGCTCTTGCGTTAGACGTGAAAAAAAATCACTGGCTATTCCGAAAACATTTACTCTGATCGACCTAACTTCATTGCTTGTTCCCGCATTTACCCCCACCCATTGACACCCCCCCCCAATTGGAGAGTGATAGACGTTTTTATGTTCACGCCTTACACTTGATCTGCCTTACAAGTTGACACCCGGGAACCCCAGAGTCTTTCATGTCCGATCATTGTCTCCTCCATGAGGGCAATACTTTGTGTGTGCTTATTTATGTTTCTTGTGCAAGTGTGTCGCTGTTTGATGTCTAATAGGAATTATAGGATCACAGAGATGGTGTTGACGGGCTGGAGTTATGGTACCTTAAGACAAAAAAACTTTCTTTTGCTTAAAAAAAAATTGTGTTGGCTGATAAGTTGTTGCATGTGTGGGATATAGAGTTGGCAACAATACTTTGTTTCTTATCCATTATCAAATCTGAATAGAGGTATCCGTATAATACATTTACTTTTCTTGGTTACCGTCTGTACCATTAAGCCCTACGACTTACAATAAAAAAAAACAACCCAAAAGCACTAACTTTTATAGGTCTAAGAGAGAATAAAAAACAACGAAACTAATAAAAAAAATATAGCAACATCTCAAAATTCGAACAATTTTTTTTTTTTTACACTTTAAAAAACGTGTTTTGAAATACGAACGACTGAGCGTGAATTTGTCAAAAATTCTTCGCCTCATAACCGAGAGTATTTACTTGAAAAAATTACTTGAAACATTTAAACCAAGTTTACGGAAGTCCATTTTTTATGATCTAAATAGAAAAACAAACAAACATGTAAAGTGCTAAAAGCCAACATTTTCTTAAAGATTTAAAATTAAACACTCAAGATGGCCCGCGTACACCCAAGATGATCTTGCAACGACTGATTGTTTGAAAGACGCCTTCTGGTCGTCTGGTGTGACATTGCAATCAAGATTATTTGTTGTTTTGTTGCATGGATGTAACATAATTAGCACTACACCCAGCCCCGAGAGTTGGTGTGGGATCAAGAATATAAGGTTACATCTTAATATGGCCTTCACCTAGATTCCAGATGATCTTGCAATAAACCGGTGGGAGTTAAACTTAGCCGTCTGCATTACTGGATAGATATTGACAGTTTGTATCCCACCATTTTTAGGATATGGTTGTTAAATATTTCTGTTGTGGACCATTCACTAATTGCCTAACGCTTTTTCCCCCCTTGATTTTGAAACCCCCATCCTCCGCTTTTTTAAAACCATTCCTTAACACTGAGTGATACATTTGTGCACCCCATGACAAGGCTTTACGTATTAAGTGAACGACCCCTTTCCGTTACTGTTGAGTAGATGATAATTTATCTACGTCACCTCTATAAAACTTTGTAGTAATGTTAAAACAAGGATCTATGTCAAGAGTGTGCTTGATTGGCTGCGTGCGGACATATATTTGTGGGTGTGTGTATATATATATATATATATATATATATATATATATATATATATATATATATATATATATATATATATATATATATATGGATTATTTTTAAATCTTTCTTTCGAGTTCCAACCCAATTGCGTAAATTTCTGTTTGTTTATACAATTAAAATGCGCTGAAATACGTTTAATACAGGTCTCGAATGTTTATTGTACAACGCCTACCCCTTCCAAACTTAAACCTAATATCTAGCATTATGGTGGCTTTGTTTACATCTTTTCTTTGCTACACCTAGTGGAGTTTTTTTATTATGTGCATACATCCCCTCCCTCTCCATATTCTCGCCATCTCTCTCTCTCTCTCTCTCTCTCTCTCTCTCTCTCTCTCTCTCTCTCTCTCTACCCCCCTCCTTATTCTTCCCATCCCTCTCTTTCTATCTTTCTCTAACCTACCCCCTTCTGTCATCATTTCCCTGTTGTCATCTGAGTAACAAAATCTGAGTGCGCTACTTGAAGTGATAAAAAAAATATATACAGGAAGTCGCCTGATTGTTCTGTCCCATTCAGACCAGCTAAGTGTACGGGGTAGAGAGGGGGGCGAAAGGTGAAGTCTTACTGGGGGTAGTTGAAATGGAAGAGATTACAAGAGAAATGGTTGGTTTGCGCCAGTCTCACTCAAAGCGTGGGTCGCGCGATCTATAAGAGCTAATTTAAAGTGGGTCGCCTAAAAATATGAGAACCACTGCTTTACGCTGGTCTTTAAATACGGCTATCTAATGCGTTTTCCACTGAATTGGTTCTATACCAGAAGTGGTAGAAGGTGGCTCTTCGTTGATTTTTTTTTTGTGCGGTTCACAATACATTTTCCCCCTATCATTTAATTTTTTTTTTGGTCACAAAGTATTTGATACAATGATTATTGTGGGGCTCGGTATGCAGCGTTAGATTGCGCCTCACCCAAGCTAGGCCATTCGTCCTCTGTACTGGATCAATTTTTATATTTCTCATTGCTCTGCCACTAGTTTTATAAATGGGGCGCAAAAACGTCAAAATTCTCTTCACATCTCATTAAAATATACGTCAGCACATTACACCCGTACGTTAACAACGTTAACAATAAAAATCAACGATGTTTTTTTTTTGTGTTGTTGTTGCTGTATAGGAGAGTAAATGACTACTGAGGGGAGGGGTGGAAATTAAAGGGGCGCGGATTGCCCCACATCATACAAATGTATGTTTTGTTCCCAACTAAGCGCTTGGTTGACCTGCTAGACTTACACTGCTGCAAGCCAAACTGTTTCAGTTACTAAGTGGGACAAACCATTTTTCTTTTGGGTTTTTTTTTGTTATATGTCAGATGTGTTTTTCCTCTTCTATAATTGTATCACGTTGAAGCCGTGACAGTAAAATAATGTAAATAAATAAATAAGGCAGCGGATTATTGAAGAAGATAATGAAAGAGATAACCCGTTTGTTTCAATCTAGTGCTAGTGCGCGTTATTCTGTAGGAGATGATGTTTGTTTTTGCATTGAGATCCACCCCTAAATCCCCCCCTCCCTCCGTGTTGCTCTTTAAAGTGCTACCGAATGGCCAACAACTCACTCGCTCTAATGGGTTTTTCTTGGATGTGCATATTGTGTAGTCTGTTTCACCCCTCCTCTCCGCTTTATGTTCCAGCACCTGTTTGCATCCTGTGATTGGACACCTGGACTTATCTAAGCTCTACGTAAATACGTAAATAAGAACTCCCTGTTACCAACGTATGGGATTAAGGACAACACGCCTTTTGCATGCATGGAGGTTATCGTAATCTCACTACGACACCTGTAAATGTTATCACCCTCCCTTCCGAAGGTGTCGGGGAGGGTGGGGTGGTTGGTTGGTTGTTAGGATACAACCCTGGCCGTCTTCGGCGTTGTTGACATCCGACTCCGAGAGAAGTAGAGAAAGCATGCAGTTTGTAGTTTGTGCATTCCAAGTCTGCTGTTTAACTTGTGTTTGGAGTGTGTGTCTGGATTATTGAACTGGGCAACATTTTTGTGTAAAAAATTGTTTTGCTCTATCAACTGTTGACGTATTAATCTTTCTATTGTAATACCAGGGTTTTTTTATTTTTTAGTTTTAAACTTCACGATTGATACAGTGTATACAGTGGATTGTGAATATATTTCAATGCATAGTGGACAATATTAGATTCATTCGACATCATGCTGGATACGAGAGGTCATTGAATAGAATACGTTATTCGCTTCTGTTTCAGATCATCATCCACAGAGTAGTCTAGGGGGATTTCATTTACCTCCTCTTCCTTCCTGCAACCTTCTAATGCGCACTTTCCTTAATTGGTTCGGGGACAATTTCGGACAGACTGTGTTTAGCCTAACAAGATTGGATGTGTACTCATTCTAAATTGAATGGTTCGTATCCGGGTGACGCAGAGGACCAAGTTAGTCTAGTGTTGTGGTAGGCAGGATTGAGCGTGAACGGGCTGTGTGATTACTGTCGTGTTTTGTTTTTTAAAACATGTGTCCGATTGAAAACATTCTTGAGATGTGGTGACAAGTTGCTCTAAGATGTATTAATAAAAGAGGCGGTGTTTCCACAGGTAGATAACTTGCTATTAGATAACACTCTACCCGTGTCAGTGTAGATCAGGGGCTCTCAACCTGATGCGCAACCCGTTCATACACTTTGAGGTTCGCGATCCAACCGTTAAGAAAACCCACTACATTTGTATTTAAAATACAACAACAACATGTGAGTAAAATCAACACGAATGACAGTAAAATCAACATGAACTGTATATGAGCCTACGTGTTTCTAATTTTACTTTGCATAGTAAAAACTGGATAAGTTGCACACGTGCAAAATTGATCGTAGTTTTTCACGAACACACACTTTTGTTTTCATATATGATCCCATTTCTTTTTTAATTTATAAATTGTCGTGAGTTTTTTTTTTTTTTTTGCATTTTTAAAAATGTTCACCTTTGTCTTTTTTCATGTAAAATATCTGCAATAATCTTTGAAAGCATTTGACTAACTTTTGAAAGAACAAGGTGTTTGCTAGAAAAAAAGCAGGCCAATTGATAGACTTGTGGGTTAAAAACGTGACGTGCTACACACTTGTCATTAACATAGTCTTAAAATACTTGATAGCAAAAAAAAAAAGGTTCATTTTATTTTCTAGTGTTATTGTCGATCAATTTAATTATAAATTTAAATTTGTCGCGACGCGACACACACAGATATAGATGTTGTTTTTTTTTTCAGAGGTGATTAATTGGACTTCATTTAATGTTGTTTGGCTAGGTCTATGATTATGCATTTGTTACGTTTCCTTACAATGGAAAAAAAAAAGTTGGGTCGATATTGGTGCCGTACAACATGTTTTAACGTACACGATCTCTATATAATTGTAGATATTATTGCAAAGTGACGCCTTTTGTCATGATTGTAAGGTTGGCTCTTGAGATGCACATCGATTGGAAGGCACACTCACACTGTGTCACTTGCAACAAAAACAATAGTATCATTCTTAATTACATTTTTTTCTGGTGTAGTGCCCAGATTGGCTTGTTGCATATAAATATCAAATCCGACAATTTACTAATAACGTAATAATGAACATTTTACCTATAACTATATAAACTGTACTATACATCCTAAGCGTGCCCGTAAAGCGTCAGTTTCTTCCAGTGCCACTCCGAAAAGCGATCTTCTATTATTGGGTTACAAAAAAGTTGCGCAGACCCCTGACATATACATTTAATTAGTCTCTTAATTTTGATCAAGTTTCATTCATCGCCTCATTCTACCACTAGGGAAACAAAATCTTCTTTCTTTCATCCTGTGTTTATTGTGAACCTCGAGAGTTGAGCCCCCTGTAATACAGAAATAAAACAATAACCGCATTGGAGATGGAGGGTGGGACAACAACGAGATATGCACAACTGGTTAATGATTGTGTCGTTTCTAGAAATGGTCATTAATCATAAGTGCCGCGTGAGTCGAAAGAGTAAGGCGGTAGTTTGGTCGTGTCACTGTCTCTGCTCACATTAGTCATTGTCGTCCATGTTTTTATACTAGCAACATTTTGTGCTTAAAAAACAACATCCACTGGAAAACTAGTATTGCAGCAGTGTTATACTAGCAACATTTCAACTGCCCACAGTTGAGCAGCTTTTGAAACAAAAAATCTTTGCAAACATGATCTACAAGAGTTTTAGTTGTCGAACTCTGGTGATTCTCACCATTAAGTGTGGGATAATATTTATAGACGTCTTGCCTAAGTATGCTATACATAGGAATATCTTTAATTGATTTGAAGAAAGCGCACAGGTTAAAAGACAATCATCTCTTCCGAGGAGTTAAAAGTAAAAGTGCTTCATCCTTTTTTAAAAAGATATAAGAAAGTGTAATTAATTAAAAATGATTTTTTTTTAACTAACAGTTCTTTTTCATCTGCTAATTGTTGTGTCTGTGGAATTAAGGGGAAAGGGAAGGGGGTGCTTGACAAAAAGATTTCGTGAACAGGCAAAAAGGAAGTAATTTTGATGGGGACCAGCTGTTACACTCTATAGTACTTGAATTGTTTACTTATTTCCTGTATTTTTTCAATCATTCAGTCCCCACCGCCCATCTTGTGTTATTTACAAATTGCTAATCGTGAGTGTATCGTTGTAGTTGTGTTTGACATATCTGTCTGATCTCACTAGAAGTGTTATTCCTGTGTGTGCACTAGACGTGTTATGTCTATGTGTGCACTAGACGTGTTAGGCCTATGTGTGCACTAGTATTGTTATGTTTATGTGTGCACTAGAAGTGTTAGGCCTATGTGTGCACTAGTATTGTTATGTTTATGTGTGCACTAGTATTGTTATGTTTATGTGTGCACTAGTATTGTTATGTTTATGTGTGCACTAGTATTGTTATGTTTATGTGTGCACTAGAAGTGTTAAGTCTATGTGTGCGCTAGAAGTGCTAGGTTCATGTATGCACTAGTATTGCTATGTTTATGTGTGCACTAGAAGTGTTAGGTCTCTGTGTGCACTAGAAGTGTTAGGTCTATGTGTGCGCTAGAAGTGCTAGGTTCATGTGAGCACTAGTATTGTTATGGTTATGTCTGCATTAGAAGTGTTAGGTCTATGTGTGCACTAGAAGTGTTATTTCTGAGTGTGCTAGGTTTAACGTTTATTTCACATCTAGTTTACTTTCATGTCATACCTCAAGTCGACGTGTTTCTGGGCATGTTGCCTTTACCATCTCCGGACTGTCCACAATTTACCTTCTAAGCTCGTCACGTTTAAAAAAAAAACTCATATGGACAGTGATAATTATTTGCTGCTAATCATCTATTTTTAGCATCAGGTTGGCCCCACCTAGGAACACTTGCACATCAATTGGTTCGCGCAGACACGGCTGAATTTATGTAAAGTGAGCACTTGTTTCAGCATCACCCCCCCCCCCCCCGTCTTGCGTCCACTCCACCCTTCGATACATGCGGAATGGAGCGGGGGGGGGGGGGGAGGGAGATATTGTTGAAACAAGATCTTTTACACGTTGCTGGTTTTGTTTTGTTTTGCTGTTGTTGTTTTTTCTATTGATTGATTGTTGGCTTGAGTCGATTCATGAATCTGCTGGGATCTAGCAGGCTGCGGTCATAGCGTGAGGGTTTGTTGTAGGCTCTAGTTGTGTCACACCCACCTGACATGGCTGACTCTGTGCACGATCTGCTGAATCAGGTATTGGTTGGTGTGTGTGTGTATCTCGCCAGACTCGATGTGACCCTATTCACTGGAACTGTTGAATGACATCAGAATATTAGTGTTTCGTTTTTAGTGAACTGTAAAAGACCTTGGTATAGTTTTTATTGTTATTATGCTTGTGTATTGAATCTGCTTTCAAATAATGGAGTTATTTTTATTTTTAATATTTTTTATTGATTTCTGATGTCGAGTTGCCTACATTAGGTTTAACTAAGTGTTCATGTCTGATGTCATGTTGCCTACAATAGGTTAAACTAAATGTTCATGTCTGATGTCAAGTTGCCTACATTAGGTTTAACTAAATGTTCATGTCTGATTTCATGTTGCCGACATTAGGTTTAACTAAATGTTCATGTCTGATGTCAAGTTGCCTACATTAGGTTTAACTAAATGTTCATGTCTGATGTCAAGTTGCCTACATTAGGTTTAACTAAATGTTCATGTCTGATGTCAAGTTGCCTACATTAGGTTTAACTAAATGTTCATGTCTGATGTCAAGTTGCCTACATTAGGTTTAACTAAATGTTCATGTCTGATTTCATGTTTCCTACAATAGGTTTAACTAAATGTTCATGTCTGATTTCATGTTGCCTACATTAGGTTTAACTAAATGTTCATGTCTGATGTCAAGTTGCCTACATTAGGTTTAACTAAATGTTCATGTCTGATTTCATGTTGCCTACAATAGGTCTAACTAAATGTTCATAACTGATGTCATTTTTCCTACAATAGGTCTAACTAAATGTTCTTGTCTGATGTCATGTTGCCTATAATACGTCTAACTAAATGTTCATGTCTCATTAGTTTGTTAATATTAATTTATTTAAAGAAAGCTCCATTATAAATCAGCCTATTGTGGTAGTCATGCTTTTTAAAGTGTCTTCTAATTTCTCATTATACCAAAAAGATTTCATTTTCAATCCACTTGGGGGGGGGGGGCGGGTATTCTGTTAAACTTACTAAACAAAATATTGTACATATGCATTCCACTATTTCGAAACATGTTATCTTTAATATGGGTCACATCTATGAGCGTGCTTTTTGTTATGTGCACTGGTGCAACGGTGAATTCTCCGTTGTGACTGCCCTGGTGAATTGGTGCATTTTCTCTCCCCCCTCCCCCCCCCCCCGGTGATAGTTTGCAATGTTTAAATTGATTTGATGTTTGCATGGCAGTATAGATCTTTTTTTGTTTTCCCTTTCCCCCCGTCTCTCCCTATACCCCCCCTCCCCTCAAGTGGTGGTCATGTTCCATCTGGGTATTTCATGTCACGATCGGAATATTTGACCCGGCCAGCAGCTGTTTGTTTTGTCCATGTAGATGTCATCATGTTGAAAAATGTACAAACAAATGTTATGTTTAGTATAAACACTTCTTTTTTTATCCAATAATACTTGTATTCTCTTCAAACTGGTTTTCTTATGTATTTTTTTTTTACATGTAGGTGAACCAGTGAGGGAAGTTGTGGGGGGGGGGGTGGTAAGAGTTTGACAGAAATTTAACCAACACATACCAATCGTTTTTGATATTATGTGTGTGTGTGTGTTAATTAGACTATTTTTGTTTAAAAATTCAACTACCCCCCCCCCCACCCCCATAGACCGCACACCGTAAATTTGTAGATGGGGAAGTTTCTGGGGGGGGGGCTTGTTGGACCTATGTCACACATTTATTTTTGTTATTTTGTGTATGCATTTTAGATTTTTTCTTTTTAAATTTAGTATTTTTTTTTAAATATGACCTTTTAATGATTATTTAGTGAATATGTTCATTTAAGTCTGCTACTGTAGACATTGGCATCTGTTGACAAAATTTATTCTTCTCCTCAGAATGGCTAACAATGGCAAGACCCCACAGCAACGATAGTAGTAGCTTAAAAGAAAAATTACAGGAAGATTTTTTATCTTGTAAAATATGTCTTGAGCCACTGAAGCGGCCCAAGGCTCTGCCTTGTCTCCACTCTTTCTGCCAACTGTGTCTGCAGGTAAGTCTTGAGATGCACATACACCTGCTTACAGATGACAGGTCATTTACTTAATAATGTCCACTTATTTAAATTGCACTACAAATTAATCATGTAGGTATAACAAACGTACTGTACATCATTTCATTCTTTTAAATGAACATGTTGCATTGGCCATGAAAGTAAGCAATTTAACTTTTAACCCTGACTTCAGATTTAAATAGAAAACAAGTTTACATGTGAATTGAATATCCTCTCAAAATATTAATGGCTGCTTGCCTATGTCTCTATCGGGAAAAAATGATTTGGAAGAAATCAACTGTTTCAAAATAGAACAAAAATAAAAATCCTACCGTGACTTGCCTTGTTAAAGCAAAAATTGGTTTGAACAGCAGGGCACTATAGACTCTATAAATTTGTGAACGAACAGAAGAGTGCCAATGTGAACAAATAGAGGGGTGCGTATGTGAATCACCTGCCTACCAGGTCCAACAATCTATCTTCATTAGGAGTCTTAAGACCAGTGGTGTGGCTAACAACCTGTGATCCCTCCTGTGACAATATTTCCCTTGATTGGGCCCCTAAATTCCTATTTTGCCAATGGCTGAAGTCTGTCTTTGAGCCAATATATTAATATTTGAAGAGTTATTTACTTGAAACATAATTTGGTTAATTATTTAAAAAAAAAATTAATTCTATTACAGGACTATGTTCGTCGTAACCCAGGCAATCAGCCTGGTTATTTTCCTTGCCCCATGTGCCGTAAAAGCACTCAAGTGCCTCTCTCTGGAGTTTCTGGTTTCCCAGACAACTTTATATTGCTGAGTCTGGCTGACACTATTCAGGAGGAAAAGTGGGAAAGCCCTTGTGATTCAGGTCAAAGGTACCAGGCATCTCCACCTCGTAGCTTGTATCCCCCGTCTCCTCGGGAACTAAGGCACAGGGCTTATGAGTGAGTTCCTTCTTGTGTTGAGTATACAAAAATGAAATTATGATAAATTGCAGAATTTCGGTCATTTGTTTAAATGTGGAAAGAAACCTTATTTTTTTCTTATGTATAAATTTATTTATAAATGTGATTTTTTTATAGAATGTAGTTTAATATTCAACATAATCTGAAGTGAAATATTTTATATTTTTATTGTAGGTTTTTTTTTTTTTAATTTGTATTAATGCATTTAGTTGTCTGATTGAGGCTTTGCAATGTCTACAATGTCTTTGATTTTGCTGGACTTCTTCTTCCAGTTTGTTTTCATCTCCATACTTTCTCTACATGTTTTATCTTTTTGAATATTTTAACCATCTTTATTGTGTTTTTTATTTTTAATCAGTTGGTACTTTGGAAAAGTTAGTCGAAATGCTTCAGAAGAATGGTTGCTGGCACCAGATTATCCTAAAGGCACATTTTTAGTGAGGCTGGGAGAAATGTCACCAGGTGGTGTTTTGTTACCTCACCTTTTTTTTTTGGTTATGTGTCTCTTGATATATCAGAGCATAAACTGTCATGGACATGTTTACATTTATACATTTAGTTTATATAGTCTCACTGAGTAGGACATGTTTACATTTATACATTTAATTTATATAGTCTCACTGAGTAGGACATGTTTACATTTATACATTTAGTTTATATAGTCTCACTGAGTAGGACATGTTTACATTTATACATTTAGTTTATATAGTCTCACTGAGTAGGACATGTTTACATTTATACATTTAGTTTATATGGTCTCACTGAGTAGTATATGTTTATTAGATTTATAGCATAGTTTCTAACACATCAATCATGAACATGTTTTACAATGAGTATTCTGTTATTTACAGATACCTACACCTTGAGCGTTAGAGACTGTGATGAGTTAAGGGGATACCTGGTGAAACATTACAAGATAATCACCAAAAAAATGCCAGATGGTAAAGAATGCTATTTCATCTCTAAACATCGGCCATTTTTTTCTCTGGCTGATCTGGTCAAACACTATCAAGGTAATCATGTTAGCAAAATTTTGTGTGCCCTAATTGAAAAGATCTTCACACAAGATAAAGTTTAGTGTGATCATGTGATCATTATATAGTTTGTATATCTTTTAAATAATTTGGAATTTAAATTGGTCAAAGACCAGACAGCCGGAATGAGAGGTAATCCTAAATCGGCAGGAAGTTCTTATTCCCGTATGTCCGGTCTTTGACCGATTAAATTTTCAAATTACACTTCACTCCGGATTAACGACTTATGCCTTTTTAAGACCTAATTTATATGGGGATTAATTGACACTGTATTCATTCATTTTTATACTTCTGAATTTGATATTTATTCATTTGACAAACTATGATAAGCTACTAAACTAAAGGTATGGGTTGCAGTATTGTTATTTTCCATATTGTCCTATTTTAGTTTCATTTCCTATCTGGAAAACCCATTTCATTCTTGAAAATTTATCAAGAGTCATTTAGGTAAGACACGATTACTAATTTACAACCGGGTAAAATTTTATTTTGTTTTTCTTTAATTTCCTTATTTTATAAATTATTATTTTCTTAATATTTAACAGAATCTGTGGATGGTTTATGCTGCAAGCTGGCTTCAACATGTGCTAAACCACGATCTTTAATTTGGGCAATGGAGCGCGGGAAAGAGGATGAATTTCAAACAAAAAGGAATACTTTGCATCTTATTAAGAAACTTGGCAGCGGCCAGTTTGCAGAAGTTTGGCAAGGTAATCAACCAATCTGAATTACTCAATTTACTAACGGTCTTTCATACTCTAAAATGTGTACCAAGTGTTTGATAAACTAATATTTTTGTAGCTTAGTGCAATCTATGTTTGCCTCTCATTCTCTAAGTTTAAATAATTTATAAATACATTTAATAAGTAAGTAGGTCTTTAGAAATATATTTGAATACTTGCCTACATTGTGGTTACCTGTCATTTGACTGAACATTACATTTTTAATTTACATGTATTAATTATTAACAATTCCATCCTGTTAAAATATCTGCAGAAAGTTTTTAACCGAAGTATTTTTTTTTTTCTGGCATTATTTAAAACTTAGTTTATGTTTTATCAGTCTATGGCCATTGAGGAAACTATTGATATTTATTAGATTGCTTTAATGTTAAGCGTTAAGAATAGCAATTTGTAATTCTTGTTCTTGAACTAGTAAAATATATTTTTTACAACATGACACTTAAACACTGTATCAAAATATTTTGATTATTGTGATTTTCTCTTTTTTTTAATTTATTAATATTTTATCTGTACTATATTTCACCATCAGCAAAGTGGCAAGGCTCAGTGGATGTTGCGGTCAAGATGCAAAACATCAACTGTGTCACTACAGCTGCATTTTTGGATGAGGCTCAAATTCTCAAAACATTGCAGCATCCCAACATCTTGGAGCTGAGGGGTGTCTGTAGCGAAACAGAACCCATATACCTTCTCATAGAGTACATGCCTCGTGGGCAGTTGTCTAAGTATCTCAGGGAAACTGGCGCTAGTTTAGGCCTCTCAAAGTTGATTTACATCGGTGCTCAGGTCTGTGGTGATTTCTCTGCGCATAATTTTCATAATCTGTGATTCGCAAGAAATCTTTAAGTGTAGTTTTTCATATTGATACCTTTCAATTCAAACTTTTTTTTATATTGTTGTACATATCTAGCTCATAACAGTTCTCCTGTGGTGTTATTTAAAAAGTTTGTTTCACAATTTTTGTAGATTGCTGATGCAATGGCCTACATGGAGAAGGAGAAGTTTGTACATAGAAATCTAGGGGCTAGGAACATTCTAGTAGGAGATAACAATAGAATCAAAGTGGCTGGCTTTGGTATGACCAAAGCTATGGATGACCCTGACTTCAACTTTCGTAGAGGTCAGTATAACTTAAACAGATGTGGCTATCATAATTTAATGGGTTACATAATTACAAGTAAATTTTTTTTTTAAATTTACATTTCTATATAAATAATGCTTAATTCTTGGATATCTGTCTCTTAATATTGTCTTTAATATAAAAGGCTTCTTGCCTGCCTCTTTATTCGAAAAATTATTTTTAAAAAAGCCACAGTTTTAAAAAAAAAAATTAATTTTTTTTTTAAACTAAAGACAAAGGCAGAAAAATTTGAATATTACCACTCAGATTTGTGTTGTTTTTTTTAAAACAACTTATTGCTTTTTTTTTTAAATCGTAAAGTAAAAACAATCATAATACATGAAATAGTTCTTTATCATAAAAGGGAAAATCTAAAAATCCTAATTAATGGTCTATCTTTGCAGGTGGGTTGCGAAAACTAATTTTTTTTTGTTGGGTTGCAAAATCAAAAATGTCAACATTTTTATAACTACTGCTCTAGTGAACTCAACAGGGCTCGATTCTCATGCCAGAATACATTTTTTTAAAACTTCTTTCTTTAACATAAAAAAAAAAATCCAAAATTAAAACGTTTCTCAATTTTATTAATAAATAAATAGAATATGGAGACCCATATAATAACATATTCTTGATAGAATCATCTCATAGTTAAAAAAAAATTCTAAATAAGTATACAAATGTTGCAAAGATTTCGTAGGGTACAGTGTGGAGATAGATATTTGTAAATAGTTTTATAAATATTGTATTTTTAATAAAAATTTGATTAAAAAAAAAAGTGTTTGAATGGGAAATGAAATGAATATTTTCCTATCTAAACAGGGCTGAAAATGGCAATCAAATGGATGGCACCTGAAGTGCTTCTGTACAACAAGTACAGTTCTAAAGCTGATGTTTGGTCTTTTGGTATAGTTCTCATGGAGATATTTACATTTGGTAGAGAGCCATATGAAGGTATAAAGTGATGAAACTTTCACAAACATTTTGTCGTTAACGCAATGTAACACATTTGTATTATCGTTTTGTTTATGTTTTAATAATGTTATTATCTGAATATTAAACACTTATGTTAACTGATAAACTTTGCTTTGGGTACCAGGACATGGATATTTGAAATCATTTATTTGATTTTAATGAACAAGCAAATCATGTCTAGATTTCGCCTTTCGGTTTAATATATTCAAGATTGTTTAGAAACTTCTAACATCTATAATTATAGCCATGTCTAGAGGTGTGTGTGTATGTGTGAAGTCCCTTTAAGGATGGGATGAAATCTCTTAGATCCTATAAACCACTAATGGGATGGTTTTTATGGTGACCTTCTTTCATCCTAACCAGAGCAGATAGTATAATGGCCATGGAGGTACCACAGGTGATATAGCCGGGGACTTAAGCCATGACCTGAAAAATTCCTTTGGTCCTCACCGGAGATAAAAAAAAAAGCCTTATAGTTGTTGTTTTTATTTATTTATTTTTTTGCTTTTCTAACTGGCTGTTATAAAAAATACTCATTAGAATAATAATTAAGACTCTTTACTAGTATGTATACCATTTACTAGTATGTATACCATTGGTTATTAGAGGTTTTAATTGTCTCCCATGTTTCAGTGCAATAAAAAAAAACAAGCACTTAATTCTGCTGTTTGTTGAATATATTCTTCACAATACAGTCGATTCCGCTTAATTGAGACACATCAGGACCGAGGCCTTTTGTCCCAATGGACCTTTCTCACATGTATTCCTGCGCGTCAGCTGTCTTTGTGAAAAGATCATAATGGGCTTCCGGTCGCTTTGTGTTATTGATATTTATGTACTTGATTAATACTTAGCTAGATAAATTCTATTAATTCTCGATTATTTTTTCTACATTTTCGTCTAATCTAAGATATAATGAGTTTAAATTTATTACCAAAATTTAATATTTCTGACGTTGACAAGTTTTTAAAGTCACAAAATGTCCCGATATCAGATTATGTAGAGACTTATGTAGGTACTTATGTAGAGACTTATGTAGGTACTTATGTAGGGACTTATGTAGGGTCATATGTAGAGACTTATGTAGGGTCATATGTAGAGACTTATGTAGGAACTTATGTAGTGACGCATGTGGAGACTTATATAGGGACTTGTGTAGTGCCTTATGTAGGGACTTATATAGAGACTTATGTAGGGTCAATGGGTCATATGTAGAGACTTGTGTAGGGTCATATGTAGGGACATATGAAGAGACACATGTTATATAGGCACTTATGTAGGGACTTATGTAGGGTCATATGTAGAGACTTATGTAGGGTCATATGTAGAGACACATGTTATATAGGCACTTATGTAGGGATTAATGTAGGGACTTATGTAGGGTCATATGTAGAGACTTATGTAGGGTCATATGTGGGGACTTATGTAGGGTCATATGTAAAACAGTATATTTTTGGTTAGCATATATTGTGCGATAGATAGTAATTAAAAATCGGTAGTAAAAGGTTTCAAACTACTACCTCATTATGATGAGGTGATGGTCAATGATATTATTTTTTTAACCATTCTACTTTTTAGCTTCAACTTTTAAGATAATAATAAATAATCACACTGAAAAATATATTAAATTTTGATTATTTGATTTTCATGATTAAAATTAAAAGAATAGCGGCAACAGAAATTTATTATTCGCAAATTAGCTTACATTAATTGGTACCGGAAGTGTATCTTGTCCATTTAAACAAACAATTCAGTAAGGGGACTACTTTTTGAGAAAGGTGTATTAAGCGGCTGTCCCAATTAAACATTCAAATTTACTATTGGCGTCTTGGTTTGGTTTCTTTGAGATTTGTCCCAAATAAACGGTGTCCCAATTAAGTGGAATCCACTGTACATTTATGTGGGATCACGACTAAAAAGAAAACAAAGAAATCACTGACATAAAAGTTTATTTAGGAACTCATGAATTTTAAGCCTGTTGGTTTAGATTCGTCTGATTTATTGCAAAAGCATTTGCTTTGTTCACCTTTCTATTTAAAAATAGAACAGGTTGTTGGTGTTACATTCACAGCTGTTTATATATTTTGTACATCTACACATGTAAAAATGCACCTGGGTATTAAAATCAAATGCCACTCTTTTCTGCCCTATTCCTAATGTATAACTTTTTATTTTTTTTTTAACTAACCCAGTGAATTGAATGGATATTCTTAGTGGGCATGATTTTTTAAAAATACATTATATTATTTAAAATAATTTATTTTTTTCTTCAAACCAACAGATAGGGCTAGCAAGGAAGCTTTTGAGAGTGTTCGGGATGGTTACCGCATGCCTAAGCCTAACAATTGCCCACAAGAGGTCTATGACATCATGCTGTCCTGTTGGCAAAACAACTGTCACTCCAGACCATCATTTGACTTTCTCAACACATTTCTCAACGACTTTGAGAGCTGACATCTTTGTGTGTCCACAGATTACACTTTGGCATTGTCCAACCAACTTTTACCAATCATCCTGAACAAACTCTTCTTCAAATGATCCCACCAACCATGACAGAAAAACAAAAAGGGAAACCGGAACCTATTGAGTGTGAATATTTACTGGGTTTTTTAAATTCATAAAAAGAATGAGGATGTTGACTGAGCCGTTCTTAATCAGAACACTAACAATGCTGAATAATCACTTCAATTCTGATTGGTCAACATTTTACCCATCTGTCCCGGATCACTAAAACATTTTTTGTATCATGATGTGGCTATGACATCAGTTGATGACTGTCGTCTGGTAGAGCTAGTCTTTTAATGGTTGAAGCCTTCACGCCGTTGGTCAAAACACATTGAAGCAATTCTGGATACTGTGAAACATTGGATTAACATCCATTCATTCATTTTACTGGCCAGCAGAGGAAGAGAAGATGATAACTTTTCACTGTCAGATTTTAAACATTTATGATTAAGAAATGTTTTGTCAATGTTAAATTTTAAAAACAAATTAGTTATTAATAATGTTCCCCCCAACTTTCCAAAGGCTGTGTGCGGCAACTTATATTGGTTGTGTACAACTTAACATAGTATATAGGCCTACTTAACAAAATATTTGTGTGTCCAGTAATAAACCGTGTGCACATCTGCACATCTTTGAGGGAACACTGTTTGCTAATAATGATTTAACATTGTAAAGAATCTTTTGCGCCAATAATTTATTTCTTTAGGATAACTTTCAAACTAGGTTCACTTTTAACAGAGATAGATATTAAAAGGAAGCATTTAAACTGTTACCAGTATTTTGTGATGACTTTTTGTATATCTGACTCATTAAAATGTATCGGTGGGCTGGTCACTCAGATGAAAGACTGCAGTTGTGAGGGGGGATATAGGAAGGGAATACACCTTTCTTATATAATGAAATTCTAGACTCCAACATAAGAACAAAATCACAGAAACAATGGGAGGAAAAATAACTGAGGCATTAAGTTTCATCATTCTGTGAATTTTCATGGTTTCGATTTGTATGTTTAATTTAACATGCGATAACTTTTCTAGTAATATGTGTATTGGTCATGACAATGGTCAAAATTTTTGAAAGACAGCTCGTTTAAATTGTACAGCGCATACAAAGGCTGCCCTTAGGAGCTATGAATTATGTTAACTTTGTCAGCATTAAAAATGTATTTGTCCAGTTGTCTAAAAATCGTTATAATGTTATACATCATATGCCTGTTACCTCAACAAAATTTATTCTCACTCTTGATGCTTGACCGTTTTATTTTAAACAAATTTTTTGTCTGCAAATTTTAAATAATGCAAACCTTTTTTTCATGAATATCCTCATTGACTGCATCCTATTCTCTACATTATCTTCTTGACAGTGAGATTGCCATCCTAAGGGTTTTAGAGGATCATTATTGACTTCATTTATATGTACAAGAAAAAGTATTCAGTCTATTGTCATTTTAAATGCGAAGATTAATTTGAAGATGTTGATTTTATTTCCTTTGTTCATGTTGGAAGTAACGGTCTGAAACTAAATGTGTTCATAATTATATGACTTAAATATTGGAGGCTAGGGAGATCTGAACTTGTACAGCGATGATTTTTTTTTATTATTGACCAACATTCTGAATTTAATATCCTCATGGGCAGTTTTGAAATGTACACACTCAACACCCCCCTTCCAATAAAAAAAAAAAGAATGGTTTTAATTTGAAGTGCATTTTCTTTGAGAGACCAATAATCACAGTCTTAAAGTTATATGCACCCCTTCAGTAATTATGAATTGTAAAGATGAGGTCTTTGCTGTTGTCAGTTTACTGCTTGTTTTTTGTCCCTGCTTCTATTTTTTTTTTTCAAGTATCTATAAATATAGGCAATGTAGAGTTTCTTATTTGTTATTCTGTCTACTTTAAAATCTCAGCTAACCTCATTGTTTTCTCATGGTGGCATAGTTGGCACAATGCATTGGATTTAACAGAAGGTTAACATATCTCAAGCCACACACACATATGCATCACACAAGTATCATAGCATTGTTACTAATTTTGTATAATCAATGATCAGATTTAACAAATAAAGAATCCTGAGTAGTTTGTTATCCTGTACTTATCCTAATAACTTGATATTTATTATCAAAACTATGTTGTCATGACTACAATATGTATGTCATCTTTCTAATCTGTATAAGCAAATATTCACACTGATGTACGATAGGTATATCTATTTTTTAAAAAAAAAAAGAAAAAAAAAGTTTCAACATGAATAGTTTTACTTGTGATGATTTTTCACTGTCTTAGATAATCATCAACCCAGTATTGATATCTGAACAGCTTGTGTCACAAAAGTGGTGAATCTTTTCACATTTTAAACATTACTTGATGCTGCTAACGTTCTATAAAATAGATTTATCAGCTCACGAAGTGTACAGGTTAAACTACAAAAGTCTGTCACATATTCTGGAGTTAAAGGTTTTTTTTTAATAGTCTAAAAATAACAATTTATGAATACATTTTTGTGTGACTACTAGAAGGTCATTGTTCTAGTTACACTACAGACCTGTGCTAGTAGCCTGATTTGAATTTTTCATAATTTTATTTTTTTGTCTATGGTTTCTTTTAAAGAGATCTTGTTTGATTTATTTTCAGACTAAATTTAAATATGTATAAATGAATATATATTTATATATAGGGCAAGATGTTGTTGAATCAGTTATTTGTTGTTTATGATTTTGTACCTTAACTCTTGTACATTGGAAATAATCTGTTGTAATATTGTCTTGACACTGTAGAAACATCATTTGTTGTATGTCTTGACACTGTAGAAACATCATTTGTTGTATGTTCACTTTGTTTCCTTTGCTTGTCTGCTTGTTGTAAAACATCTGATGATTGAGTGTATTATTCTGCTACTCACATTCAGTCATGCATTGTAACTTTTTTTGTGGCTACTTTGTAACTTTTTAATCTTCTGTTGAGATTTTTTTTTAAACTGAGCTACAATTTATCACCAACTCAATTTTTCTCATGTGCATTATGATTACTATCCTCTCAGCTTTATTTTTTAGTGATAAGAAATTCTTTAAAGAAATCAAATAAATTGTCAAGGCCATTGCTGAAATAATTTTTGTAGTGGTTTAATTCGCAGTTAATAGGACATTGGTGTATATTGTATCAAGGAAAATTCCGGACTTTTTGTATAGTTTACAATGTCACCATTTTTTGTTTGTTGTGTGCATACTTGTGTGCACATTTGTAACCATTTTATTTCCTTATGAATGTTTCTTTACGGGTTTGTAACCATGGTGACCACACAACCAACATTTTGCAATATTAGTAGAGTGAGTGCTTAGAGAATCTGGGGAGCCACTTGATAACAGAATTTGATTTAACCATGACTACAGTTTGGGTAACCAATCAAAACTAGATCATTCATCCATAGATGGACGCCTGCTCTTTCTATCACATTGCCATTCTTACAGCCAGCCTGGTTTAATATATGCAGCGTTGTTTTATGTTGTTTCAATAGCCTGTTATCAATTTTTTTTTTTTTTACATCTTTCTCTATAACCTGCCTGCTGACAGTGTCAGTATATATTTAATGAAATGAATAGGAACTATGCAAAGTTTAATGGTCTTTTATTTTCTCCTGTACTTTATATACTTTACATTTACACTTGTCTTCTAAATTCAATTGTGTCTTATAATGTCCTAATTGGAGAACTTTAATAATAACTAGGATTAGATGTTACCCTTTGAATCCCAACATTCTGTTTCTCATGACATTCATGATTTTATAACTGTGTATATTTAAAAAAAATGTAGGTTTCAAGGTCCCCCATGTTGTTCAGTTGTTTGTGGAGTCCCTGCACCAAACTCTTATTTCACATTAATTCTGTTTTTTTTTTCTTGGTTAATGTTATATTTCTTTTGATTTTAGGTAATGAAGTTATCTGGCAATTTTTTATATTCTGTGCACTCTCCTTGATTGAATTTGTTTTTTTATGGTAAGAAATTATTGTCATAATCTGAACGGTTACAAAAATGATATAACTTTACCTTACAATGAAATAAAGATAATAATTGGGGAAAAAAAACAGTTTGAAATATTGCTTGATGTCTAAACACAAGTATGGTTACAAGACCTACTGACAATGTAATAAAACAAAAACACCTTGTGTTGTAATGGATCAGAATGAGGCTGATTTTTATGCATACAGTTGTCAAGTTCTGGGACCATTGTATTACCTATTTTTTTAATTTAACCCGACCTTTGCTCAGTCATTTTTTATATCAGAAGTTAATTACTGAATTTTTTAACCAAGCGCATAAGGAAATATTTTATTAGAACAGTCTACATCTGATATACTCAGCATGTATACATTTACATGTAATATCATTTCATATTCACATTTTTCATGATTTTTTTTTTTATTACATTAAATCATTTCATATAAAATAGCTACTAGTTAATGTTTGTGTTGTATTGTCTTAACTTCATGTGTCAATTACTGCTGGTTACTAGCTGCAAGCATATTGTTTCATCTAAAAGAAAGGTGCTGTGTCTTAAAATACATTATTTTTGGAGAGAACTTAAAAAAAAGCGCCTTTTTCATTGAAACAATATCGTCAGACATTTTATGATATACTATGCTTATTATTTGTGATGTAATTATGAAAAATACATTTTTGTATATCTGAATAAAAGCTATAAAAAATAATAAATGAAATAAATAATATGGCTTTTTCATGATTTTTTAATAAACTCACAGATCTGTCTGCTTGCCTCTGTCAAATCTTTCACTCAGTTTTCAAATTGTCCCTTTTAAGCTTGACCACAGAAAATAAATTTTACCAATGTGCATCATCATATTTCTGAAGCTGCCATATTGTGTTATTGGGTATAGGTCTTTATTTTTTTTTGCTTACACTATTAAAAAGGAAAATAAATGGCAACATTTTAAAAATGTATACTCTTTCTGTATGACATTTTATGAGCCAGACTAGTATTTTGCACATTTCAGAATTCTTGATAAACAAGTTACAACTTCATATTTTTGTATATGATCTATACTATAAAAAATTGCTTTAAATAATATTTTCTAAATATTTTTGAGCTAGGGAACATACAAGCAGAAATGATTCACTACATCCTAAAATGAAAAGTTAAAAAAAATCATTTTTTACCATAACATTTCGAACTGAACTATATATTTTTATCAAGAAATCCTATTTAATTTTTAAAAAGGGGGGGGGGGTATATTTGTGTTTTCTGTATTTGTTGGTACATGTATACGATGTGTATGAGTTATTTAAAACAACCAAAGAGAATACACAAGAAGGGACTAGATGAAAACAATGTGTCATCATTTTAAAAAAATTCTTTCATTTTATTCAAAGTCTGTATATGAAAAGAATATTGTCCTCAGTTATCAATACGTATATCATTTCAAAATACTTATTCCAATGCGCAGTTAAAAGTTAAGTAAAAAAAAATATTTTTTTTCTTTAAGTTATTTTCTATACTGATAAAGCAAAGACCAAAGCAAATTATATTTTTTATTTTGGCAAAGATAGAAATAGTCAATATGTAAACTGTATAGCACATGATTTAAAAAAAAAATACCCTTTTACCAACAAAAATTTGATTTTAAAATGAAAAAAATTGTGTCGGAAATTTTCTTTCTTGGATTATAAGCCAGTTAAGAATAAAAATGTATTTAAATATAATTTGTTTTCATATATATGTAGTACATTATGAATTATTGAGTCTCATTTAAATGTACAACTATCTCTATCAAGTTTAAAGTGGAAGCTGTCATAACACAATTAACAGAAATTATAAAAATATTTGGACAATTTTTTAGTGTGTACATTATATGACAAATCACCTAGATTAAATTTATTCCAGTGTGATAGTATTTCATTCTAATTTCTCAAAATACAAATCACAGCCATTTTGTAATCCATGCCTCAAGCAGAGAGCTTTGGTTTCATAAAAAGTAAGTTGGAAGGGGTTGGGGGACTTTATATGATGAACATCAACAATGAACTATATCTGAATGTCACATAACAGTTTTTACTTGCATGCCATTATGTACCTAAAACCACTATAGTTACAGACAAAATAAAACTATATTGCTCAGCCATTTGGTAAATGTTTCTACCTTGCTATAATAAAAAATACAGATTAAGAACCTTGATTTCTATAATTAATAAATCATGTCAACTGAATCTAAAAAATGCTTTAAAGAAATAGAAAAAGAAAGTTATAAAAAATACTTGGGGAATATTTATTTCAACAAAATTCATGTATTACTTTTACCAACTATTTTTTCCTCCAGAGAATTCAAACATATTTTGATACAAATTGAACAAATGAAAATTTAGATACATTTACTTTTAGATTTACCACAAAACATGTACATTTAGAAAAATAGAAATGCTCTAATTTGAAAGTGCAACAATTTGATATGTAAGATATAAATATATGCCATCTGATTATCATGCCACATTGTCTTGAGTTACATTTCATACACTGGTCAAATTGTTTAGCTAAACCAGTGCAAGTCATAACGCATGTGTTTGTTTGACTCATTTGTTTCTCAACTGAGACAAAGTCTGAAAAATATGCACAGCATAAAAATAAATAAATTGCAAGAGGTACAAATAGCAGCAGCTCCACAGGGCAACTAATGGACAATAAAAGTTTGAAATCTAAGATAAGTATAGTACATGTATTGCACATCAAACAATAGTTTCTACTCTAGACATAACATTTTCATATTGCTGCTTCTATTTTTTTAATATCAATGTTGACAATAGTTATTGAAATGCCAACAGATGCAAATTCTACTCATTAATATAAATACAGTGTCCCAATCTATCAAAAAATGTTCAACAGTCAACAAAAAAAAATTAATATAGCAAATAGCAAAAGACAATGTGGTTATACACAAATTTAAAAAACAGAATTTAAATGGTTCAGCAAAATAAATTCTAAAGTTCTATACATTAAACATGACATTTTTGTGCCTGACAATCATTCTCATATGAATTTATCAACTGAGAATATAAAAATAGCTACATGTATGTATAATCATAGGACCCTGGCTTGAAGCTGTTCAGGGTTTAAAATATTTCATTACATGTATTCTGATTGGACATCAATTCAGTGCATTGCCATTTCAAACAATGCATTATGTATATAAATTATTGTTTTATTACAATACATGACAGGCTAGATGCATCTGCTGAAAGGAATGTTGTAGAAATTTCTAGAATATTTCACCACATCATTAAAATAAACAAAAATGTTCTTAAGAAAAATATTTTAAGAAGCCATTACACCTAAAAAAAAGAAAATATTAGTAAATATTAACACATACAGACAAAATGTAGGCTGTTTGAAACAGGGAAATGATATGTGAAGTGGACAAATCCATTTTTCTAACAATGGTTTAATGTAGTATACTAGAGATTTCACTGTTGGATAATAAAAATGTTAAAATGACAATATATACATGTATTTACAGGAGACTACTATTCAACTTGACATGTTAAAATCACAGACTGCATGACATCAAAAAAGCCAGATATAGCTTGTTTCCACATCTTTAACCCACTTAAACTATGAAAAATACTTTTTTATAACAAAATCAGCTCTTATTTTTATTTTTAACCTCTCAATGTTAGTACATAATACATTGTGCTCTACGGGATATTTACGATACTTATTTTTTATTTTTTAAGATAAATTTGATTGATAACTAATTTGGGTGCACTTTAGATTTCGGAGGGATGGATTTAGAATTTGTTTTAAATACACCACTTTTTAAGGGGAAAAATTCATTTCATTAATTCCGTGAAGTCAAATCTATAAAGATGTGTGATGTTTATCTCTTAGATCCTATGTACCACTAATGGAAAGGGTTTGGTGTGCTCTTCTTTCATCTCCACCCTAGCCAACAGTCCAATGGCCTGGAGTCATCACAGGAGACATAGAAGGAACTTTCACCACCACCCTAAAAATTTATTGGTTCACCGGTCAAAAGTCACAAGATTTGCATTGCTTGGCCATCCATCTCATTAACAATGTCCATTTTACTACTAAGAATAAGAAGTGTACATTTTCTAATACAGGTTGCATTACAAGGATGCCTAAATAATGCCATAAACATAATGTAAAAACTAGAAGGTTAGGAGGGATCCCCAGACAAAGACAAGTTTCTTCAAAATTAGAATCTTTCATTTTGATAAAAATGCTGTCAACAGATACAGAAATAAACAAAATGTAATACATATTGTGTTCTAAAAAGTTGTGTAATATGTCCGTAATCCATCCCTCACTTACCTCAAGGGCACCCTCTAATTAAAAAAAAGGAAAACAAAATCATGTATACAGTACATTAAAAATACATACATAAAAATTTTGACAAAAAAATTAAAACACTAATGTAAAATTCAGTAAACCCTTATACAAACAAAACTTTACTTTCACAGATATGGGTACAGTGGAGATCTAAGGTGGAAACACAACTGACAGTTTTCAGTTTTTGAAAATCTATCAAATGCATTTGCTAAGCTTTAGTGGAGCAGATTATTTATTTTATAATCCCAAAGATTATTTTTCCACTCTTCGGAAATCAGACAGTGGTGAGCTGGAAGACTTTAGTTTAACCGAATCAAAGTCAATTATCACAGGACGAAATGTTCAACACTTATTAACATAAACAGCAACAAGACAATTTCAATTCTGTTTGATTAAGCTCTCAACATTATCATGAGCAAATATATAAATTAAAAAATAAAACTTTTTGAAAGAATCAACAGTAAAATCCAAGCCACTTATCACATTAACAAATAATCCTGTGAAATTGGTGAAAATCTTTAAAATAAACTTACACTGTCAATAAGTAAACATAAATTACACATTTCATCTTGTTAGTATTTGATTCAATCACAAAAAAGACAATGAAATAGCAAAAAACTTTAAAAAAAAAAAAGATTATTGGAAGATTGAGTTGAACAAATAAATTACAGACCAACAATGAATCAACAACGTAGGAATGGAACCAAGTTACCAGATCAACAGTATAACATGAGTGTGAAAGACTGCTAGTGAGGCCATCTCAGTAATGTTCCCACGATCAGTTTGACGTCTTGCATACGTCTTTCAAAGAACTTTCTCCAGTTCCAGCTGTACCAGCTAACAAAACATGTCACCCTAGTTCCCAGGTGCTGTTAGATCTCAGAGCCCCTTTTATTTTTTGCATGGAACAGCACAGTCAGTATGAAGCCTGGAGAAGAAAATAAAGGATGTTACAATGTCAATATGTAACTTAAGAATTAAAACCTGTGAAAAGAAAATGTCAATCCAGTCAGCTCAAGATTATGTGATGACTACTTTAAATTAAATTATATTCAATTATTTCAGACAATGTATACTGAATTCAACTATAAGATTGGCCCAAATCACAATATAAATATTTTCCGTTACGTTTATCATTTTTTACTGTCCTTCTAAACTATCAATATAAATGTATTTATTTTTTAAATGGAAGCCTGGCAAAGATTCAGCTGATTTGCCTCGTTCCCTGTTGATTATTGAACATTCTGAAACACATCCAATTCATTTAAAATGCAGATAGAACACACTCACTGACAAAAGAGAATCCAGCTACCAGAAAGAACATTCCATTCCATCCAATGGAAGATTTCAATGTCTGAGATAAAAATGCTCCAAGTGGAGCAGTCACTATCTGGAACAGGTAAAACAATTTTTCTTTCAGTACCGGTAAATTATAAAAAAATGAATTATTGCTTTTTTTAACGTAAAATAATAAATACATGTAAAAAATTAAATAATAAAGTATAATGAGAAATTTTTTTAGTGAATACTTTTAGGTAAAAAAATCTATCAGTGTGAATACTTTTAGGCAAAAATAAAAAAATCTATCAGTGTGAATACTTTTAGGCAAAAATAAAAAAATCTATCAGTGTGAATACTTTTAGGCAAAAATAAAAAAATCTATCAGTGTGAATACTTTTAGGCAAAAATAAAAAAATCTATCAGCAATCAATCAATGTGCCATTTATTTAGTCAAAAAACAATTATAAAACCTACATCACAGACACCAGAAGGACAAGTTCATGAAAAACATTGATTTTCATTGTTGCCAACTATTTATCATAACTTATATGAACTTATATTGAAGAATGTTTTTTTTTTTACCTGAGAAGTGAAGACCAGTCCATAGTTTATACTCAAGTACTTGTGACCGAAACATTTAGCAGTAGCAGTGGGTAACAGTGCAAAGCTGCCAGAGAAAGAACCGAACAGGAGACAGATGTAAATGAAGAACAAAGTTTTGCCTCCGTACTCTGACAACTGCAATGTTAGCATCAATGCAGTGAAGGCTGAGCACACAATTAACATGGCGACCTGAATAAATAAGGAATCACACAGCTTAGTAAATGTTTCACAATGTTTAATAGTTGCTTTTTTTTGTGTGCGCATCTCAGCATGCAGATTTTCAAAGATGCGACACAAATTATTGAATCAGATCAAGATATAACAGAGATTATATTACAGCTATTGCCTAGAATCGAGTTGTGTCTGTTACAGATAAAGACACAATGGTATCATATGAAGACTTTCAAGCCAAGACTACCATAAATATATATTAAAAAAAACTAAGCATTTGGACGTTTTACTAGCCACACAAACCCTTATTGTGCCATGGCGATAGAAACACTATATCTTGGGAACTTAACTTACTTTATTATATTAAGAACTTAGGCTAGTTGCTTAAAATACTTTATATACTAATCATAATACATTAGTTAACAAAAAACAGTTTCTACAGCCTCATGTTATACAGTGAATAAAATAATATGTTAGATGCAAAATGTTTAATAAGACAATAAGACAACTACAAGTACTCATCATCAGACTTTGAAATTTAATTTCCTGAGAGTAACTTACTCTAAATGAAAACCTGTCCGCTATGCTGCCCCACATTATTCGACCCAGTGCATTGAACACAGCAGCGAAGGCACCAACCAGTGCCAGGAAAGAGTCATCAGAAATAAATGTCTGACCATACGCCTGAAGAAATGAAAATTAGATTAATTTTTTTTTAAATTACAGGTAACTGAGGGTATTTATAAACAGTTTAAAATGTTAAAGTAGCTCCAGGGGGTTCCAGTTTTTCACCCTCCCATTCTCCTGGATTAAACTTTTCATTCCAGGCAAACCCAATCTTGGTAACAAAGAGAAACAATTCAGA
>JAGDYQ010000112.1:3163353-3199887 GCA_021962125.1 Bulinus truncatus
CAACATCTTGTGCTTAAAAAAACAACAACATCCACTGGAAAACTAATATTGCAGTAATGTTATACTATTTACATTTCAACTGCCCATTGAGCAGCTTTTTGAAACAAAAAAATCTTTGCAAACATGATCTACAAGAGTTTTAGTTGTAGAACTCAGGGAATTCTCACCGTTAAGTGTGGGATAATATTTATAGACGTCTTGCCTAAGTATGTTATACATAGGAATATTTTTAATTGATTTGAAGAAAGGGCACAGGTTAAAAGACAATCATCTCTTCCGAGGAGGTAAAAGTAAAAGCGCTTCATCCTTTTTTAAAAAGATATAAGAAAGTGTAATTAATTAAATATGATTTTTTTTTTACTAACAGTTCTTTTTTTTCTTCTGCTAATTGTTGTGTCTGTGGACAAAAAGATTTCTATGAACAGGCAAAGAGGAAGTAATTTTGATAGGGACCAGCTGTTACACTCTATAGTACTTGAATTGTTTTAGTTATTTCCTGTATCATTTCAATCATTCAGTCCCCACCGCCCATCTTGTGTTATTTACAAATTGCTAATCGTGAGTGTATCGTTGTAGTTTTCTTTAGACATATCTGTCTGATCTCACTAGAAGTGTTATTTCTGCGTGTGCACTAGACGTGTTATGTCTATGTGTGCACCAGAAGTCTAAGGCTCTGTGATCAATCTTCATTGTTATGTTTATGTGTGTGCACTAGAAGTGTTAGGTCTATGTGTGCGCTAGACAGTCTTAGGTCTATGTGTGCGCTAGAAGTCTTAGGTCTATGTGTGCGCTAGAAGTGCTATAGGTTCATGTGTGCACTAGTATTGTTATGTTTATGTGTGCACTAGAAGTGTTAGGTCTCTGTGTGCACTAGAAGTGTTAGATCTATGTGTGCACTAGCAGTGTTATATCTGTGTGTGCTAGGTTTAACGTTTATTTCAGATCTAGTTTACTTTCATGTCATACCCCAAGTCGAGCGTGTTTCTGGGCATGTTGCCTTAACCATCTCCGGACTGTCCACATTTTACCTTCTAAACTCGTCAGTTTTAAAAAAACAACTCATATGGACAGTGATAATCATTTGCTGCTAATCATCTATTTTTAGCATCAGGTTGGCCCCACCTTAGGAACACTTTGCACATTAATTGGTTCGCGCAAGACATGGCTGAATTTATGTAAAGTGAGCACTTGTTTCAGCATCAGCCCCCCCCCCCCAATCCCGTCTTGCGTCCACTCCACCCCTTCGATACAGGCGGAATGTGGAGCGGGGGGGGGGCGATTTGTTGAAACAAGATCTTTTTACATGTTGCTGGTTTTGTTTTGTTTTGCTGCTGTTGTTTTTTCTATTGATTGATTGTTGGCTTGAGTCGATTCATGAATCTGCTGGGATCTAGCAGGCTGCGTTCATAGCGTGAGGGTTTGTTGTAGGCTCTAGTTGTGTCACTCCCACCTGACATGGCTGACTCTGTGGGCTGTTTTCAACATGCACGATCGGCTGAATCAGGTATTGTTAGGTGGGTGTGTATCTCGCCAGACTCGATGTGACCCTATTCACTGGAACTGTTGAATGACATCAGAATATTAGTGTTTCTAGTTGTTAGTGAACTGTAAAAGACCCTGTGTAGTTTTTATTGTTGTTATGCTTGTGTATTGAATCTGTTTTCAAATAATGGAGTTGTTTTTTTTAATATTTTTTATTGATTTCTGATGTCAAGTTGCCTACATTAAGTTTAACTAAATGTTCATGTCTGATGTCAAAGTTGCCTACATTAGGTTTAACTAAATGTTCATGACTGATGTCCAGTTGCCTAAGCATTAGGTTTAACTAAATGTTTATGTCTGATTTCATGTTGCCTACACTAGGTTTAACTAAATGTTCGTGTCTGATTTCATGTTGCCTACATTAGGTTTAACTAAATGTTCATGTACTGATGTCATGTTGCCTATATTGGGTTTAACAAAATGTTCATGTGTGATGTCAAGTTGCCTACATTAGGTATATAACTAAATTTTCGTCTGATTTCATGTTGCCTAATTAGGTTTAACTAAATGTTCATGTTCGATGTCAGTTGCCTACATTAGGTATAACTAAATTTTCATGTCTGATTTCATGTTGCCTACATTAGGTTTAACTAAATGTTCATGTCTGATTTCATGTTGCCTACATTAGGCATAACTAAATGTTCATGACTAATGTCATGTTGCCTATATTGGGTTTAACAAAATGTTCATGTGATGTCATATTGCCTACAATAGGTCTAACTAAATGTTCATGACTGATTTCATGTTGCCTATAAAACGTCTAACTAAATGTTCATGTCTCATTAGTTTGTTAATATTAATTTATTTAAAGAAAGCTTCATTATAAATCAGCCTATTGTGGTAGTCATGTTTTTTAAAGTGTCTTCTAATTTCTCATTATACCAAAAAGATTTCATTTTCAATCCACTCTTGGGGGAGGGATATTCTGTTAAACTTACTAAACAAAAATATTGTACACATGCATTCCACTATTTCGAAACATAAAGTCATCTTTAATATGGGTCACATCTATGAGCGTGCTTTTTGTTATGTGCACTGGTGCAACGGTGAATTCTTTCGTTGTGACTGCCCTGGTGAATGGGTGCATTTTCTCTCCCCCCCCCCTGGTGATTGTTTGCAGTGTGTTTAAATTTACCTAATGTTCGCATGGCAGTTGTGGATCTTTTTTTGTTTTCCCTTTCCCCCGTCTCCTCCCTATACCCCCCCACCCCCAAGTGGTGGTCATGTTCCATCTGGGTATTTCATGTCACGATCGGAATATTTGACCTGGCCAGCAGCTGTTTGTTTTGTCCATGTAGATGTCATCATGTTGGAAAATGTACAAACAAATGTTATGTTTAGTATAAACACTTCTTTTTATATCCAATAATACTTTGTATTATCTTCAAACTGGTTTCCTTATGTTCAAAAACTGAACAATTTTTTTAGAGCATTTTCTGAAAAAATGCTCTATTGTCCCCGTTCTGTTCGTCTGTCTGTCCGTCATCACCCTAGATCTCAACAACCAAAAGTCCTAGACCCATGATGTATATATCATTTTGTAGGTCTTGGCCTGCCAAGAAATGGCTTTTTTCCATTTCGGGCGATCTGACCTCTTAGGGGCCGTAAAGGGGGCCTAAGTAAAGTACCGTTTTTTACAATGTAAGCTATATTAATAATGGAGCGCCCTATATCTTAGCAACCATAAGTCCCAGACCCAATATGTATATGCATCATTTTGTAGTTCTTGGCCTGCCATGTACATCAAAAGTTCATTTCGCGATAGGACCTCTTGAGGTCCGGGCTTCTAGGGCTCCTAAGGGGGCTTATATTATATATATATGGCCCCATTCTACACCTTGTACGTTCAATAACCCATTCATTTGGTGCGAAATACTGCAGCACGTAGCTTCACCAAGATTTATTAAGAAACTCATCAAATGAAATAGTAAGCTTGTGTTCTGAGTTTAATTGAAAGCATCAGAGCTATGCAACAATTGACGGGAGTTTTCGGATGATTAAACAACTACAATTTCGAATGTTTTCAATTATGAGTCCTATTTCAGTAACCACAAACCACTTGTAATTAGATTAAGAGAAAATAATTTTTTTTCAAATATAAAGAAACGTCTTTATAATATTTTTAATAGATATATGCATTACACACTAAAATTTATAAACATTTCCAAAATCCTTTACAAATATTTACTGAAAGCTAACAAAGGTACTGATACATAACAAGAGAATGCGCTAACACGTCCTGTGTCCAGAATGTGAACAGGCTTAATTGCTTTTTTTTTAGTATGTAGGTGAACCAGTGAGGGAAGTTGTGTGGGTGGAAGAGTTTGACAGAAATTTAACCAACACATACCAATGTGTGTGTGTGTGTTTTAATTAGACTATTTTTGTTTAAAAATTAAACTACCCCCCCCAATACACCACACACGGTAAATTTGGAGACAAAGGCCTTGTTGAATCTATGTCACACATTTATTTTTATTTTTTTGTGTATGCATTTTAGTTTTTTTTCTTTAAATTTAGTATTTTTTTTTAAATATGACCTTTTAATGATTATTTTTGCATTATGTTCATTTAAATCTGCTACTGTAGATATTGGCATCTGTTGACAAAATTTATTCTTCTCCTCAGAATGGCTAACAATGGCAAGACCCTACAGCAACGATAGTAGTAGCTTAAAAGAAAAATTACAGGAAGATTTTTTATCTTGTAAAATATGTCTTGGAGCTACTGAAGCGGGCCCAAGGCTCTGCTCTCTTGTCTCCACTCTTTTCTGCCAACTGTGTCTGCAGTGGTAAGTCTTGAGATGCACATACACCTGCTTACAGATGACAGGTCATTGGTTTAATAATGTCCACTTATTTAGATTTCACTACAAATTAATCATGTAGGTATAACAAACGTACTGTACATCATTTCATTCCTTTTAAATGAACATGTTGCATTGGCCATGAAATTAAGCAATTTAACTTTAACCCTGACTTCAGATTTAAATAAAAAGTTTAAGTATGTGAATTGAATATCCTCTCAAAATATTAATGGCTGCTTGCCCATGTCTCTATCGGGAAAAAATGATTTGGAAGAAATCAACCGTTTTAAAAATAGAACAAAAATAAAAATCCCACTCCTGACTTACCTTATGTATTAAAGCAAAAATTGGTTTGAATGGCAGGGCACTATAGACTCTCATAAATTTGTGAACCAATGGTGAAGAGTGCCAAATTGAACAAATAGAGGGGTGCCTATGTGAATCACCTGCCTACCAGGTCCAACAATCTACCTTCATTAGGAGTCTTAAGACCAGTGGTGTGGCTAACAACCTGTGACCCCCTCCTGTGACAATATTTCCCTTGATTGGGCCCCTAAATTCCTATTTTGCCAATGGCTTAAAGTCTGTCTTTGACACAGTATATTAATATTTGAAGAATTATTTACTTGAAACATAATTTGGTTAATTATTAAAAAAAAAATTCTATTACAGGACTATGCTCGCCGTAACCCAGGCAATCAGCCTGGTTATTTCCCTTGCCCCATGTGCCGTAAAAGCACCTGCTAAGTGCCTCTCTCTGGAGTTTCTGAGTTTCCAGACAACTTTATATTGCTGAGTCTGGCTGACACTATTCAGGGAGGAAAAGTGGGAAAGCCCTTGTGATTCAGGTCAAAGGTACCAGGCATCTCCACCTCGTAGCTTGTATCCCCCGTCTCCTCGGGAACTAAGACACAGGGCTTATGAGTGAGTTCCTTCTTGTGTTGAGTACACAAAAATAAAATTATGATAAATTGCAGAATTTCAGTCATTTGTTAAAATGTGGAAAGAAACCTTATTTTTTTCTTATGTATAAATTTATTTATAAATGTGATTTTTTTTTTATAAAATGTAGTTTAATATTCAACATAATCTGAAGTGAAATATTGTATATTTTTATTGTAGGTTTTTTTTTTAATTTGTATTAATGCATTTAGTTGTCTGATTGAGGCTTTGCAATGTCTACAATGTCTTTAATTTTGCTGGAGTTCTTCTTCCAGTTTGTTTTATCTTTTTGAATATTTTAACCATCTTTATTGTGTTTTTTATTTTTAATCAGTTGGTACTTTGGAAAAGTTAGTCGAAATGCTTCAGAAGAATGGTTGCTGGCACCAGATTATCCTAAAGGCACATTTTTAGTGAGGCTGGGAGAAATGTCGCCAGGTGGTTTTTTGTTACCTCACCTTTTTTTTTTTGGTCATGTTTCTCTTGATATATCAGAGCATAAACTGTCATGGACATGTTTACATTTATACATTTAGTTTATATAGTCTCACTGAGTAGGACATGTTTACATTTATACATTTAGTTTATATGGTCTCACTGAGTAGGACATGTTTACATTTATACATTTAGTTTATATAGTCTCACTGAGTAGGACATGTTTACATTTATACATTTAGTTTATATGGTCTCACTGAGTAGTATATGTTTATTAGATTTATAGCATAGTTCCTAACACATCAATAATGAACATGTTTTACAATGAGTATTCTGTTATTTACAGATACCTACACCTTGAGCGTTAGAGACTGTGATGAGTTAAGGGGATACCTGGTGAAACATTACAAGATAATCACCAAAAAAATGCCAGATGGTAAAGAATGCTATTTCATCTCTAAACATCGGCCATTTTTTTCTCTGGCTGATCTGGTCAAACACTATCAAGGTAATCATGTTAGCAAAATTTTGTGTGCCCTAATTGAAAAGATCTTCACACAAGATAAAGTTTAGTGTGATCATGTATAGTTATATAGTTTATATATCTTTTAAATAATTTGGAATTTAAATTGGTCAAAGACCAGACAGACGGGAATGAGAGGTAATACTAAATCGGCAGGAAGTTCTTATTCCCGTCTGTCTGGTCTTTGACCGATTAAATTTTCAAATCACACTTCACTCCGGATTAACGACTTATGCCTTTTTAAGACCTAATTTACATGGGGGATTAATTTACACTGTGTTCATTCATTTTTTATACTTCTGAATTTGATATTAATTTATTTGACAAACTATGATAAGCTACTAAACTAAAGGCATGGGTTGTTAAACTTTGCAGTATTGTTATTTTCCATATTGTCCTATTTTAGTTTCATTTCCTATCTCTGGAAAACCCATTTCATTCTTGAAAATTTATCAAGAGTCATTTAGGTTAGACACGATTACTAATTTACAACCGGGTAAAATTTTATTTTGTTTTTCTTTAATTTGCTTATTTTATAAATTATTATTTTCTTAATATTTAACAGAATCTGTGGATGGTTTATGCTGCAAGCTGGCTTCAACATGTGCTAAACCACGATCTTTAATTTGGGCAATGGAGCGCGGGAAAGAGGATGAATTTCAAACAAAAAGGAATACTTTGCATCTTATTAAGAAACTTGGCAGTGGCCAGTTTGCAGAAGTTTGGCAAGGTAATCAACCAATCTGAATTACTCAATTTACTAACGGTCTTTCATACTCTAAAATGTGTACTTAGTGTTTGATAAACTAATATTTTTGTAGTTTAGTGCAATCTATGTTTGCCTCTCATTCTCTAAGTTTAAATATTTTATAAATACATTTAATAAGTAAGTAGGTCTTCAGAAATATATTTGAATACTTGCCTACATTGTGGTTACCTGTCATTTGACTGAACATTACATTTTTAATTTACATGTATTAAATATTAACAATTCCATCCTGTTAAAATATCTGCAGAAAGTTTTTAACCGAAGTATTTTTTTTTTCTGGCCTTATTTAAAACTTAGTTTATGTATTGATATTTATTAGATTGCTTTAATGTTAAGCATTAAGAACAGCAATTTGTAATTCTTGTTCTTGAACTAGTAAAATATATTTTTTACAACATGACACTTAAACACTGTATCAAAATATTTTGATTATTGTGATTTTCTCTTTTTTTTAATTTATTAGTATTTTATCTGTACTATATTTCATCACCAGCAAAGTGGCAAGGCTCAGTGGATGTTGCGGTCAAGATGCAAAACATCAACTGTGTCACTACAGCTGCATTTTTGGATGAAGCTCAAATTCTCAAAACATTGCAGCATCCCAACATTTTGGAGCTGAGGGGTGTCTGTAGCGAAACAGAACCCATATACCTTCTCATAGAGTACATGCCTCGTGGGCAGTTGTCTAAGTATCTCAGGGAAGCTGGCGCTAGTTTAGGCCTCTCAAAGTTGATTTACATCGGTGCTCAGGTCTGTGGTGATTTCTCTGCGCATAATTTTCATAATTTGTGATTCGCAAGAAATCTTTAAGTGTAGTTTTTCATATTGATACCTTTCAATTCAAACTTTTTTTTTTATATTGTTGTACATATCTAGCTCATAACAGTTATCCTGTGGTGTTATTTAAAAAGTTTGGTTCACAATTTTTGTAGATTGCTGATGCAATGGCCTACATGGAGAAGGAGAAGTTTGTACATAGAAATCTAGGGGCTAGGAACATTCTAGTAGGAGATAACAATAGAATCAAAGTGGCTGGCTTTGGTATGACCAAAGCTATGGATGACCCGGACTTCAACTTTCGTAGAGGTCAGTGTAACTTAAACAGATGTGGCTATCATAATTTAATGGGTTACATAATCACAAGTAAATTTTTTTTTAAAATTTACATTTCTATATAAATAATGGTTAATTCTTGGATATCTGTCTCTTTATATTGTTTTTAATATAAAAGGCTTCTTGCCTGCCTCTTTATTCGAAAAATTATTTTTAAAAAAGCCACAGTTTAAAAAAAAATAAATTTTTTTTTAAACTGAAGACAAAGGCAGAAAAATTTGAATATTACCACTCAGATTTGTGTTGTTTTTTTTAAAACAACTTATTGCTTTTTTTTTAATTGTAAAGTAAAAACAATCATAATACATGAAATAGTTCTTTATCATAAAAGGGGACATCTAAAAATCCTAATTGATGGTCTATCTTTGCAGGTGGGTTGCGAAAACTAATTTTTTTTGTTGGGTTGCAAAATAAAAAATGTCAACATTTTTAGAACTACTGCTCTAGTGAACTCAACAGGGCTCGATTCTCATTGCCAGAATACATTTTTTTAAAATTTCTTTCTTTAACATAAAAAAAAAATCCAAAATTAAAATGTTTCTCAATTTTATTAATAAATAAATAGAATATGGAGACCCATATAATAACATAGTCTTGATAGAATCATCTCATAGTTAAAAAAAATTCTATATAAGTATACAAATGTTGCAAAGATTTCAAGTATACAAATGTTGCAAAGATTTCGTAGGGTACAGCGTGGAGATAGATATTTGTAAATAGTTTTATAAATATTGTACTTTTAATAAAAATTTGATTTTAAAAAAAAGTGTTTGAATGGGAAATGAAATGTATATTTTGAATGGGAAATGAAATGTATATTTTGAATGGGAAATGAAATGTATATTTTGAATGGGAAATGAAATGTATATTTTGAATGGGAAATGAAATGTATATTTTCCTATCTAAACAGGGCTGAAAATGGCAATCAAATGGATGGCACCTGAAGTGCTTCTGTACAACAAGTACAGTTCTAAAGCTGATGTTTGGTCTTTTGGTATAGTTCTCATGGAGATATTTACATTTGGTAGAGAGCCATATGAAGGTACAAAGTGATGAAACTTTCACAAACATTTTGTCATTAACACAATGTAACACATTTGTATTATCGTTTTGTTTATGTTTTAATAATGTTATTATCTGAATATTAAACACTTATGTTAACTGATAAACTTTGCTTTGGGTACCAGGACATGGATATTTGAAATCATGTATTTGATTTTAATGAATAATCAAATCATGTCTAGATTTCGGTTTAATATATTAAAGATGGTTTAGAAACTTCTAACATCTATAATTATAGCCATGTCTAGAGGTGTGTGTGTGTGTGTGTGTGTGAAGTCCCTTTAAGGATGGGATGAAATCTCTTAGATCCTATAAACCACTAATGGGATGGTTTTTATGGTGCCCTTCTTTCATCCTAACCAGAGCAGATAGTGTAATGGCCATGGAGGTACCACAGGTGATATAGCCGGGGACTTAAGCCATGACCTGAAAAATTCCTTTGGGCCTCACCGGAGATATAAAAAAAAAAGCCTTATAGTTGTTGTTTTTATTTATTTATTTTTTTGTTTTTCTAACTGGCTGTTATAAAAATACTCATTAGAATAATAATTAAGACTCTTTACTAGTATGTATACCATTTACTAGTATGTATACTATTTACTAGTATGTATACCATTGGTTATTAGAGGTTTTAATTGTCTCCCATGTTTCAGTGCAATAAAAAAAAAAAAGCACTTTAATTCTGCTGTTTGTTGAATACATTCTTCACAATACAGTCTATTCCGCTTAATTGGGACACATCGGGGCCGAGGCTTTTTATCCCAATGGATCTTTCTCACATGTATTCCTGTGCGTCAGCTGTCTTTGTGAAAAGATCATAATGGGCTTCCGGTCGCTTTGTGTTATTGATATTTATATACTTGATTAATACTTAGATCGATAAATTCTATTGATTCTCGATTATTTTTGCTACATTTTCGTCTAATCTAAGATATAATGAGTTTAAATTTATTACCAAAATTTAATTTTTCTGACGTTGACTAGTTTTTAAAGTCACAAAATTTCCCGATATCAGATTATGTAGAGACTTATGTAGGTACTTATGTAGGGTCATATGTAGAGACTTATGTAGGGTCATATGTAGAGACTTATGTAGGAACTTATGTAGTGGCGTATGTAAAGACTTATGTAGGGACTTATGTAGGGTCATATGTAGAGACTTATGTAGGGTCATATGTAGAGACTTATGTAGGGAATTATGTAGGGTCATATGTAGAGACTTGTGTAGGGACTTATGTAGTGACTTATATAGGGACTTATGTAGTGACTTATATAGGGACTTATGTAGGGTCATATGTAGAGACTTATGTAGAGACTTATGTAGGGTCATATGTAGAGACTTATGTAGGGACTTATGTAGGGTCATATGTAAAACAGTATATTTTTGGTTAGCATATATTGTGCGATAGATAGTAATTAAAAATCGGTAGTAAAAGGTTTGAAACTACTACCTCATTATGATGAGGTGATGGTCAATGATATTAATTTTTTTAACCTATCTACTTTTTAGCTTCAACTTTTAAGATAATATTAATTAATAATCACACTGAAAAATATATTAAATTTTGATTATTTTTGATTTTCATGATTAAAATTAAAAGAATAGCGGCAACAGAAATTTATTATTCGCAAATTCGCGTGCATTAATTGGTACCGGAAGTGTATCTTGTCCATTTAAACAAACAATTCAAAAGGGCTGTTCCAATTAAGAGGTGTCCCAATTAAGCGGAATCCACTGTACATTTATGTGGAATCACGACTAAAAAGAAAAACAAAGAAATCACCGACATAAAAGTTTATTGAGGAACTCATGAATTTTAAGCCTGTTGGTTTAGATTTATTGCAATAGCATTAGTTTTGTTCATCTTTTTATTTAAAAATAGAACAGGTTGTTGGTGTTACATTCATAGCTGTTTATATATTTTGTACATCTACACATGTAAAAATGCACCTGGGTATTAAAATCAAATGCCACTCTTTTCTGCCCTATTCCTAATGTATAACTTTTAATTTTTTTTTAACTAACCCAGTGAATTGAATGGATATTCTTAGTGGGCATGATTTTTTAAAAATATGTTATATTATTTAAAATAATTTATTTTTTTCTTCAAACCAACAGATAGGGCTAGCAAGGAAGCTTTTGAGAGTGTTCGGGATGGTTACCGCATGCCTAAGCCTAACAATTGCCCACAAGAGGTCTATGACATCATGCTGTCCTGTTGGCAAAACAACTGTCACTCCAGACCATCATTTGACTTTCTCAACACATTTCTCAACGACTTTGAGAGCTGACATCTTTGTGTGTCCACAGATTACACTTTGGCATTGTCCAACCAACTTTTACCAATCATCCTGAACAAACTCTTCCTCAAAAGATCCCACCAACCATGACAGAAAAACAAAAAGGGAAACCGGAACCTATTGAGTGTGAATATTTACTGGGTTTTTTAAATTCATAAAAAGAATGAGGATGTTGACTGAGCCGTTCTTAATCAGAACACTAACAATGCTGAATAATCACTTCAATTCTGATTCGTCAACATTTTACCCATCTGTCCCGGACCACTAAAACATTTTTTGTATCATGATGTGGCTATGACATCAGTTGATGACTGTCGTCTGGTAGAGCTAGTCTTTTAATGGTTGAAGCCTTCACGCTTCAAAACACATTGAAGCAATTCTGGATACTGTGAAATATTGGCCCGCAGAGGAAGAGAAGATGATAACTTTTCAATGTCAGATTTTAAACATTTATTATTAAGAAATGTTTTGTCAATGTTAAATTTTAAAAACAAATTAGTTATTAATAATGTTCCCTCCAACTTTCCAAAGGCTGTGTGCGGCAACTTATATTGGTTGTGTACAACTTAACATAGTATATAGGCCTACTTAACAAAATATTTGTGTGTCCAGTGATAAACCGTGTGCACATCTGCACATCTTTGAGGGAACACAATTGTTTGCTAATAATGATTTTGCGCCAATAATTTATTTCTTTAGGATATCTTTCAAATTAGGTTCCCTTTAACAGAGATAGATATTAAAAGGAAGCATTTAAACTGTTACCAGTATTTTGTGATGACTTTTTGTATATCTGACTCATTAAAATGTATCGGTGGGCTGGTCACTCAGATGAAAGACTGCAGTTGTGAGGGGGGATTTGGGAAGGGAATACACCTTTCTTATATAATGAAATTCTAGACTCCAACATAAGAACAAAAACACAGAAACAATGGGAGGAAAAATTACTGCGGCATTAAGTTTCATCATTCTGTGAATTTTCATGGTTTCGATTCGTATGTTTAATTTAACATGCGATAACTTTTCTAGTAGTATATGTATTGGTCATGACAATGGTCAAAATTTTTTAAAGACAGCTTGTTTAAATTGTACAAAGCAAACAAAGGCTGCCCTTAGGAGCTATGAATTATGTTAACTTTGTCAGCATTAAAAATGTATTAGTCCAGTTGTCTAAAAATCGTTATAATGTAATACATCATATGCCTGTTACCCCAACAAAATTTATTTTCACTCTTGATGCTTGACCGTTTTATTTTAAACAAATTTTTTGTCTGCAAATTTTAAATAATGCAAACCTTTTTTTCATGAATATCCTTATTCACCGCATCCTATTCTCTACATTATCTTCTTGACAGTGAGATTGCCATCCTAAGGGTTTTAGAGGACCGTTATTGACTTCATTTATATGTACAAGAAAAAGTATTCAGTCTATTGTCATTTTAAATGCGAAGATTAATTTGAAGATATTGATTTTATTTCCTTTGTTTATGTTGGAAGTAACGGTCTGAAACTAAATGTGTTCATAATTACATATGACTTAAATATTGAAGGCTAGGGAGATCTGAACTTGTACAGTGATGATTTTTTTTTTATTTTATTATTTACCAACATTCTGAATTTAATATCCTCATGGGCAGTTTTGAAATGCACACACTCAACACCCCCTTCCAATAATAAAAAAAAGAATGGTTTTAATTTGAAGTACATTTTCTTTGAGAGACCAATAATCACAGTCTTAAAGTTATATGCACCCCTTCAGTAATTATGAATTGTAAAGATAAGGTCTTTGATGTTGTCAGTTTACTGCTTGTTTTTTGTGTCCCTGCTTCTCTTTTTTTTTTTCAAGTATCTATAAATATAGGCAATGTAGAGTTTCTTATTTGTTATTCTGTCTACTTTAAAATCTCAGCAAACCTCATTGTTTTCTCATGGTGGCATAGTTGGCACAATGCATTGGAACTAACAGAAGGTTAACATATCTCAAGCCACACACACACTCATATGCATCACACATGTATCACAGCAATGTTACTAATTTTGTATAATCAATGATCAGATTTAACAAATCAAGAATCCTGAGTAGTTTGTTATCTTGTACTTACTAATAACTTGATATTTATTATCAAAACTATGTTGTCATGGCTACAATATGTATGTCATCTTTCTAATCTGTATAAGCAAATATTCACACTGATATACGATAGGTACATGTATATCTAAATTTAAAATTAAAAGAAAAAAAAAGTTTCAACATGAATAGTTTTACTTGTGATGATTTTTCACTGTCTTAGATAATCATCAACCTAGTATTGATATCTGAACAGCTTTTGTTACAAAAGTGGTGAATCTTTTCACATTTTAAACATTACTTGATGCTGCTAAGGTTCTAGAAAATAGTTTTTTTTTTTATAGTCTAAAAATAACAATTTATGAATACATTTTTGTGTGACTACTAGATGGTCGTTGTTCTAGTTACACTACAGACCTGTGCTAGTAGCCTGATTTGAATTTTTCATAATTTTATTTTTTTTGTCTATGGTTTCTTTTAAAGAGATCTTGTTTGATTTATTTTCAGACTAAATTTAAATATTTATAAATGAATATATATTTATATATAGGGCAAGATGTTGTTGAATCAGTTATTTGTTGTTTATGATTTTGTACCTTAACTCTTGTACATTGGAAATAATCTGTTGTAATATTGTCTTGACACTGTAGAAACATCATTTGTTGTATGTTCACTTTGTTTTCTTCGCTTGTCTGCTTGTTGTAAAACATCTGATGATTGAGTGTATTATTCTGCTACTTACATTCAGTCATGCATTGTAACTTTTTTTGTGGCTACTTTGTAATTTTTTAATCTTCTGTTGAGAATTTTTTTTAAACTGAGCTACAATTTATCACCAACTCAATTATTCTCATGTGCATTATGATTACTATCCTCTCAGCTTTATTTTTTAGTGATAAGAAATTCTTTAAAGAAATCAAATAAATTGTCAAGGCCATTGCTGAAATAATTTTTGTAGTGGTTTCATTCGCAGTTAATAGGACATTGTTGTATATTGTATCAAAGAAAATTCCTGACTTTTTGTATAGTTTACAATGTCACCATTTTTTGTTTGTTGTGTGCATACATGTGTGCACATTTGTAACCATTTTATTTCCTTATGAATGTTTCTTTACGGGTTTGTAACCATGGTGACCACACAACCAACATTTTGCAATATTAGTAGAGTGAGTACTTAGAGAATCTGGGGAGCCACTTGATAACAGAATTTAATTTAACCATGACTACAGTTTGGGTAACCAATCAAAACTAGATCATTCATCCATAGATGGACGCCTGCTCTTCTATCACATTGCCATTCTTACAGCCAGCCTGGTTTAATATATGCAGCGTTGTTTTATGTTGTTTCAATAGCCTGTTATCAATTTTTTTTTTTTACATCTATCTCTATAACCTGCCTGCTGACAGTGTCAGTATATATTTAATGAAATGAATAGGAACTATGCAAAGTTTAATGGTCTTTTATTTTCTCCTGTACTTTACATTTACACTTGTCTTCTAAATTCAATTGTGTCTTATAATGTCTATATTGGAGAACTTTAATAATAACTAGGATTAGATGTTACCCTTTGAATCCCAACATTCTGTTTCTCATGACATTCATGATTTTATAACTGTGTATATTTTTAAAAAATGTAGGCCTCAAGGTCCCCCATGTTGTTCAGTTGTTTGTGGAGTTCCTGCACCAAACTCTTATTTCACATCAATTCTGTTTTTTTTTTCTTGGTTAATGTTATATTTTTTTTTGTTTTTAGGTAATGAAGTTATCTGGCAATTTTTTTTATTCTGTGCACTCTCCTTGATTGAATTTGTTTTTTTATGGTAAGAAATTATTGTCATAATCTGAAAGGTTACAAAAATGATATAAATTTACCTTACAATAAAATAAAGATAATAATTGGGAAAAAAAAACAGTTTGAAATATTGCTTCATGTCTAAACACAAGTGTGGTTACAAGACCTACTGACAAGGTAATAAAAATAAAACACCTTGTGTTGTAATGGATCAGAATGAGGCTGATTTTTATGCATACAGATGTCAAGTTCTGGGACCATTGTATTACGTATTTTTTTAATTTAACCCGACCTTTGCTCAGTCATTTTTTATATCAGAAGTTAATTACTGAATTTTTTAACCAAGCGCATAAGGAAATATTTTATTAGAACAGTCTACATCTGATATTCTCAGCATGCATACATTTACATGTAATATCATTTCATATTCACATTTTTCATGATTTTTTTTAAAATTACATTAAATCATTTCATATAAGATAGCTACTAGTTAATGTTTGTGTTGTATTGTCTTAACTTCATGTGTCAATTACTGCTGGTTACTAGCTGCAAGCATATTGTTTCATCTAAAAGAAAGGTGCTGTGTCTTAAAATACATTATTTTTGGAGAACTTATAAAAAAAGCGCCTTTTTCATTGAAACAATATCGTCAGACATTTTATGATATACTATGCTTATTATTTGTGATGTAATTATGAAAAATACATATTTGTATATCTGAATAAAAGCAATAATAAATGAAATAAATAATATGGCTTTTCATGATTTTTTAATAAACTCACAGATCTGTCAACTCACAGATCTGTCTGCTTGCCTCTGTCAAATCTTTCACTCAATTTTCAAATTGTCCCTTTTAAGCTTGACCACAGAAAATAAATTTTACCAATGTGCATCATTATATTTCTGAAGCTGCCATATTGTGTATAGGTCTTCAGGTGCTACACTATTAAAAAGGAAAATAAATGATGACATTTTAAAAATGTATACTTTTTCTGTATGACATTTTATGAGCCAGACTAGTATTTTGCATATTTCAGAATTCTTGATAAACAAGTTACAACTTCATATTTGTTTATATGATCTATACTATGAAAAATTGCTTTAAATAATATTTTCTAAATATTTTTGAGCTAGGGAACATACAAGCTCTACATCCTAAAATGAAAAGTTAAAAAAAAATCATTTTTTACCATAACATTTCTAACTGAACTGAACTATATATTTTTATCAAGAAATCCTATTTAATTTTTAAAAGGGGGGGGGGGGGTATATTTGTATTTTCTGTATTTGTTAATACATGTATACGATGTGTATGAGTTATTTAAACCAACCAAAGAGAATACACAAGAAGGGACTAGATGAAAACAATGTGTCATTATTTTTAAAAAAATTCTTTTATTTTATTCAAAGTCTGTATGTGAAAAGAATATTGTCCTGTTATCAATACTTTTTCCAATGACCCAGTTAAAAGTTAAGTAAAAAAAAACATTTTTTTCTTTAAGTTAATTTCTATACTGACAAAGCAAAGACCAAAGCAAATTATATTTTTTATTTTGGCAAAGATAGAAATAGTCAATATATAAACTGTATAGCACATGATTTAAAAAAAAATACCCTTTTACCAAAAATTTTTTTATTTTAAAATGAAAAAATTGTGTCGAAAATTTTTTTACTTGGATTATAAGCTTGTTAAGAATAAAAATGTATTTAAATATAATTTGTTTTCATATACATGTAGTAAATTTTGAATTATTGAGTCTCATTTAAATGTACAACTATCTATATCAAGTTTAAAGTGGAAGCTGTCATAACCCAATTAACAGAAATTATAAAAATATTTGGACAATTTTTTAGTGTGTACATTATATGAAAACAAATCACCTAGATTAAAATTATTCCAGTGTGATAGTATTTCATTCTAATTTCTCAAAATACAAATCACAGCCATTTTGTAATCCATGCCTCAAGCAGAGAGCTTTGGTTTCATAAAAAGTAAGTTGGAAAGGGTTGAGGGACTTTATTTGATGAACAGCAACAATGAACTATATCTGAATGTCACATAACAGTTTTTACTTGCATGCTATTATGTACCTAAAACCACTATAGTTACAGACAAAATAAAACTATATTGCTCAGCCATTTGGTAAATTTTTCTACCTTGTTATAATAAAAAATACAGATTAAGAACCTTGATTTCTATAATTAATAAATCATGTCAACTGTATCTAAAAATGCTTTAAAGAAATAGAAAAAGAAAGTTATAAAAAATACTTGGGGAATATTTATTTAACAAAATTCATGTATTACTTTTACCAACTATTTTTTCCTCCAGAGAATTCAAACATATTTTGATACCAATTGAACAAATGAAAATTTAGATACATTTACTTTTAGATTTACCACAAAACATGTACATAGAAATGCTCTAATTTGAAAGTGCAACAATTTGATATGGAAGATATAAATATATGCCATCTGATCATCATGGGAAGAAACACATTGTCTTGAGTTACATTTCATACACTGGTCAAATTGTTTAGCTAAACCAGTGCAAGTCATAACGCATGTGTTTGTTTGACTCATTTGTTTCTCAACTGAGACAAAGTCTGAAAAATATGCACAGCATAAAAATAAATAAATTGCAAGAGGTACAAATAGCAGCAGCTCCACAGGGCAACTAATGGACAGTAAAAGTTTGAAATCTAAGATAAGTATAGTACATGTATTGCACATCAAACAATAGTTTCTACTCTAAACATAACATTTTTATATTGCTGCTTCTATTTTTTTAATATCAATGTTGACAATAGTTATTGAAATGCCAACAGATGCAAATTCTACTCATTAATATAAATACAGTGTCCCAATCTATCAAAAAATATTCAACAGTCAACACAAAAAAAATTAATATAGCAAATAGCAAAAGACAATGTGATTATACAAAAATTTAAAAAACAGAATTTAAATGGTTCAGCAAAATAAATTTTAAAGTTCTTTACATTAAACATGACATTTTTGTGCCTGACAATCATTCTCATATGAATTTATCAACTGAGAATATAAAAATAGCTACATGTATAATCATAGGACCCTGGCTTGAAGCTGTTCAGGGTTTAAAATATTTCATTACATGTATTCTGATTGGACATCAATTCAGTGCATGGCCATTTCAAACAATGCATTATTTATATAAATTATTGATTGTTTTATTACATTACATTACAGGCTAAATGCATCTGCTGAAAGGAATGTTGTAGAAATTTCTAGAATATTTCACCACATCATTAAAATAAACAAAAATGTTCATAAGAAAAATATTTTAAGAAGCCATTACACCTAAAAAAAAGAAAATATTAGTAAATATTAACACATACAGACAAAATGTAGGCTGTTTGAAACAGGGAAATGATATGTGAAGTGGACAAATCCATTTTTCTAACAATGGTTTAATGTTGTATACTAGAGACTTCACTGTTGGATAATAAAAAATGTTAAAATGACAATATATACATGTATTTACAGGAGACTACTATTCAACTTGACATGTTAAAATCACAGACTGCATGACATCAAAAAAGCCTGAAGTAGCTTGTTTCCACATCTTTAACCCACTTAAACTATGAAAAATACTTTTTTATAACAAAATCAGCTCTTAATTTTATTTTTAACCTCTCAATGTTAATACATAATACATTGTGCTCTACGGGATAATTACGATACTTATTTTTTATTTTTTAAGATAAATTTGATTGATAATTAATTTGGGTGCACTTTAGATTTCGGAGGGATGGATTTAGAATTTGTTTTAAATACACCACTTTTTAAGGGGAAAAATTCATTTCATTAATTCTGTGAAGTCAAATCTATAAAGATGTGTGATTTTTATCTCTTAGATCCTATGTACCACTAATGGAAAGGGTTTGGTGTGCCCTTCTTTCATCTCCACCCTAGCCAACAGTCCAATGGCCTGGAGTCATCACAGGAGACATAGAAGGAACTTTCACCACCACCTGAAAAATTTATTTGGTTCACCGGTCAAAAGTCACAAGATTTGCATCGCTTGGCCATCCATCTCATTAACAATGTCCATTTTACTACTAAGAATAAGAAGTGTACATTTTCTAATACAGGCTGCATTACAAGGATGCCAAAATAACGCCATAAACATAATGTAAAAACTAGAAGGTTAGGAGGGATCCCCAGACAAAGACAAGCTTCTTCAAAATTAGAATCTTTCATTTTGATAAAAATGCTGTCAACAGATACAGAAATAAACAAAATGTAATACATATTGTGTTCTAAAAAGCTGTGTAAATATGTTTTAAAAATTCTGAGTCCTTAATCCATCCCTCACTTACCTCAAGTGCACCCTCTAATTAAAAAAAAGGAAAACAAAATCATGTATAATGTACAATAAAAATACATACATAAATATTTTGACAAAAAAATTAAAACACTAATGTAAAATTCAGTATACCCTTATACAAACAAAACTTTACTGTTCACTGATATGGGTATAGTGGAGATCTAAGGTGGAAACACAACTGACAGTTTTCAGTTTTTGAAAATCTAGCAAATGCATTTGCTAAGCTTTAGTGGAGCAGATTATTTAATTATAATCCCAAAGAATATTTTTCCACTCTTCGGAAATCAGACAGTGGTGAGCTGGAAGACTTTAGTTTAACCAAATCAAAGTCAATTATCACAGGACGAAATGCTCAACACATATTAACATAAACAGCAACAAGACAATTTCAATTCTGTTTGATTAAGCTCTCAACATTATCATGAGCATATATATATATAAATTAAAAAATAAAACTTTTTGAAAGAATCAACAGTAAAATCCAAGCCACTTATCACATTAACAAATAATCCTGTGAAATTGGTGAAAATCTTTAAAATAAACTTACACTGTCAATAAGTAAACATAAATTACACATTTCATCTTGTTAGTATTTGATTCAATCACAAAAAAGACAATGAAATAGCAAAAACTTTAAAAAAAAAAAAAGATTATTGGAAGATTGAGTTGAACAAATAAATTACAGACCAACAATGAATCAACAACGTAGGAATGGAACCAAGTTACCAGATCAACAGTATAACATGAGTGTGAAAGACTGCTAGTGAGGCCATCTCAGTAATGTTCCCACAATCAGTGTGACGTCTTACATACGTCTTTCAAAGAACTTTCTCCAGTTCCAGTTGTAACAGCTAACAAAACATGTCACCCTAGTTCCCAGGTGCTGTTAGATCTCAGAGCCCCTTTTATTTTTTGCATGGAACAGCACAGTCAGTATGAAGCCTGGAGAAGAAAATAAAGGATGTTACAATGTCAATATGTAACTTAAGAATTAAAACCTGTGAAAAGAAAATGTCAATCCAGTCAGCTCAAGATTCTGTGATGACTACTTTAAATTAAATTATATTTAATTATTTCAGACAATGTATACTGAATTCAACTATAAGATTGGCCCAAATCACAATATAAATATTTTCCGTTACGTTTATCAATTTTTACTGTCCTTCTAAACTATCAATATAAATGTATTTATTTTTTAAATGGAAGCCTGGCAAAGATTCAGCTGATTTGCCTCGTTCACTGTTGATTATTGAACATTCTGGAACACATCCAATTCATTTAAAATGCAGATAGAACACACTCACTGACAAAAGAGAATCCAGCTACCAGAAAGAACATTCCATTCCATCCAATGGAAGATTTCAATGTCTGAGATAAAAATGCTCCAAGTGGAGCAGTCACTATCTGGAACAGATAAAACAATTTTTCTTTCAGTACCGGTAAATTATAAAAAAATGAATTATTGCTTTTTTTAACCTAAAAATAATAAATACATGTAAAAAATTAAATAATAAAGTATAACGAGAAATTTTTTTTAGTGAATACTTTTAGGCAAAAATAAAAAAATCTATCAGTGTGAATACTTTTAGGCAAAAATAAAAAAATCTATCAGAAATCAATCAATGTGCCATTTATTTAGTCAAAAAACAATTATAAAACCAACATCAGACACCCGAAGGACAAGTTCATGAAAAACATTGATTTTCATTGTTGCCAACTATTTATCATAACTTATATGAACTTATATTGAAGAATGTTTTTTTTTTTACCTGAGAAGTGAAGACCAGTCCATAGTTTATACTCAAGTACTTGTGACCGAAACATTTAGCAGTAGCAGTGGGTAGCAGTGCAAAGCTGCCAGAGAAAGAACCGAACAGGAGACAGATGTAAATGAAGAACAAAGCTTTGCCTCCGTACTCTGACAACTGCAATGTTAGCATCAATGCAGTGAAGGCTGAGCACACAATTAACATGGCGACCTGAATAAATAAGGAATCACACAGCTTAGTAAATGTTTCACAATGTTTAATGGTTGCTTTTTTTTGTGTGCGCATCTCAGCATGCAGATTTTCAAAGATGCGACACAAATTATTGAATCAGATCAAGATATAACAGAGATTATATTACAGCTATTGCCTAGAATCGAGTTGTGTCTGTTACAGATAAAGACACAATGGTATTATATGAAGACTTTCAAGCCAAGACTACCATAAGGGAAGTTTGGGTTAAAACCTATTTTGCATAAATATATATAAAAAAAAACTAAGCATTTGGACGTTATACTAGCCACACAAACCCTTATTGTATCATGGCGATAGAAACACTATATCTTGGGAACTTAACTTACTTTGTTATATTAAGAACTTAGGCTAAATGCTTAAAATACTTTATATACTAATCATAATACATTAGTTAACAAAAAAGTTTCTACAGCCTCACGTTATACAGTGAATAAAATAATATGTTAGATGCAAAATGTTTAATAAGACAATAAGACAACTACAAGTACTCATCATCAGACTTGGAAATTTAACTTCCTGAGAGTAACTTACTCTAAATGAAAACCTGTCCGCTATGCTGCCCCACATTATTCGACCCAGTGCATTGAACACAGCAGCGAAGGCGCCAACCAGTGCCAGGAAAGAGTCATCAGAAATAAATGTCTGACCATAAGCCTGAAGAAATGAAAATTAAATTAATTTTTTTTAAATTACAGGTAACTGAGGGTATTTATAAACAGTTTAAAATGTTAAAGTTACTCCAGGGGGTTCCAGTTTTCACCCTCCCATTCTCCTGGATTAAACTTTTCATTCCAGGCAAACCCAATCTTGATAACAAAGAGAAACAATTCAGATATGACATTCATAGTGAGGCAGAATGTCAGTGTGACAACCAGAAAGTGTCGTGCTTGAGAATGGTGAGAAATAAGACTTTTTTGCATCCAACCAGCTTATAAAAATGGCTCCAACATGTTTCATCTTCATAGTTTATAACTAAGCTAAATGTTTTATTAGTTAATAAGATATTTTTTATAATTTAGCTTAAATATTTCTTAATTTAGCAAAAATATTTTTTAATTTAGCTAAAAAAAATTCAATACAGCTATAATATTTTTTTAATTAAGCAAAAATGTTTTTTAATTTAGATAATGAATTTTTTATTGACTAAGAAATGTCACTGTGTAGAATAGAAGAAATAACTTTGTGACTGATTTTCTAAATGAACAGGTCAGTGCTTTGAAAAATGTGTGAGTGAAAGCTACAAGTGAAGAGAATGACTGAACAATTTACATAACAGTTTGTGTAGGTATTCAAATGAGTGTGTGTTATTGTTATCATTTACTTTCATTCTTGAACACAGCTATTGAATTAACATAAGATTTACTTCTTTTAGAGCACTGGGTGGTGGCTCTTTGTTGAGTTTATTGTTGCTTGCACTGGCATTATTCATGGCAACCCCAGTATAAAAATATAATTTTCATAAACCTTGGTCCATGACACATCATTTTTAGATACATTGTAGATCTTATCTTGTATATATATATATATATATCAATATATATACATATATATATATATATATATATATCAATATATATACAGGATAAGATCTACAATGTATCTAAAAATGACTCCTTCAGCAACTGAAAGAATTCACCAGACTCACCTTATACAATGTAGATATGAAGACTGAACCTTGTCCATTGAACAAAAATATGAACCAAATAAAGTAGAAATATTTGTTCCTCAACATCTGAGATGGGGACAAATTGACTTCTTCCTCATCAACATCATCTGCTGGGACTGACTTTTCTTCACTAGGTTTACAAAAACAGGAGAAAACAACAACATTAAGGCTTTCACTGCAATTATAAAATGGGGGAGTGTTCAATGTAACAGAGAACTGCATTAAAAGTGTGCAAGGAAAATGAATTACAAGAAGAGTGATTAAAAAGATGAGTGGCATTGTTTAACAAAATAATGTGCTTCTTGTATCTTCCAGTTGTCACTTTAATCATAGTAAAGAAGTTAAATGCATTAACAAGTAACAAAGCTATTGTTGTTATTTTAAGTCTTAAATAAATCAATGAGCTAGATAGCAGTGAAATAAAGAGTGGAGTGCCAGTAGTAATATAGAGTGGAGTGCCAGTAGTAATATAGAGTGGAGTGCCAGTAGTAATAAAGAGTGGAGTGCCAGTAGTAATAAAGAAAGAGTGGAGTGCCAGTAGTAATAAAGAAAGAGTGGAGTGCCAGTAGTAATAAAGAAAGAGTGGAGTGCCAGTAGTAATAAAAGAGTGGAGTGCCAGTAGCAATAAAAGAGTGGAGTGCCAGTAGTAATAAATAGTGGAGTGCCAGTAGTAATAAAGAGTGGAGTGCCAGTAGTAATAAAGAGTAGAGTGCCAGTAGTAATAAATAGTGGAGTGCCAGTAGTAATAAAGAGTGGAGTGCCAGTAGTAATAAAGAGTGGAGTGCCAGTAGTAATAAAGAGTGGAGTGCCAGTAGTAATAAAGAGTGGAGTGCCAGTAGCAATAAAAGAGTGGAGTGCCAGTAGCAATAAATAGTGGAGTGCCAGTAGCAATAAAGAGTGGAGTGCCAGTAGTAATAAATAGTGGAGTGCCAGTAGTAATATAGAGTGGAGTGCCAGTAGTAATAAAGAGTGGAGTGCCAGTAGCAATAAAAGAGTGGAGTGCCAGTAGTAATAAAGACAGAGTGGAGTGCCAGTAGTAATAAATAGTGGAGTGCCAGTAGTAATAAATAGTGGAGTGCCAGTAGTAATAAAGAAAGAGTGGAGTGCCAGTAGTAATATAGAGTGGAGTGCCAGTAGTAATATAGAGTGGAGTGCCAGTAGTAATAAATAGTGGAGTGCCAGTAGTAATAAATAGTGGAGTGCCAGTAATAAAGAGTGGAGTGCCAGTAGTAATAAATAGTGGAGTGCCAGTAGCAATAAAGAGTGGAGTGCCAGTAGTAATAAAGAGTGGAGTGCCAGTAGCAATAAAGAGTGGAGTGCCAGTAGCAATAAAGAGTGGAGTGCCAGTAGCAATAAAGAGTGGAGTGCCAGTAGCAATAAATAGTGGAGTGCCAGTAGTAATAAATAGTGGAGTGCCAGTAGTAATATAGAGTGGAGTGCCAGTAGTAATAAAGAGTGGAGTGCCAGTAGTAATAAAGAGTGGAGTGCCAGTAGTAATATAGAGTGGAGTGCCAGTAGTAATAAAGAGTGGAGTGCCAGTAGTAATAAAGAGTGGAGTGCCAGTAGTAATAAATAGTGGAGTGCCAGTAGCAATAAAGAGTGGAGTGCCAGTAGTAATAAAGAGTGGAGTGCCAGTAGTAATAAAGAGTGGAGTGCCAGTAGCAATAAAGAGTGGAGTGCCAGTAGCAATAAAGAGTGGAGTGCCAGTAGCAATAAAGAGTGGAGTGCCAGTAGTAATAAAGAGTGGAGTGCCAGTAGTAATAAATAGTGGAGTGCCAGTAGTAATAAAGAGTGGAGTGCCAGTAGTAATATAGAGTGGAGTGCCAGTAGTAATAAATAGTGGAGTGCCAGTAGTAATAAATAGTGGAGTGCCAGTAGTAATAAAGAGTGGAGTGCCAGTAGTAATAAAGAGTGGAGTGCCAGTAGTAATAAAGAGTGGAGTGCCAGTAGTAATAAAAGAGTGGAGTGCCAGTAGCAATAAAAGAGTGGAGTGCCAGTAGTAATAAATATTGGAGTGCCAGTAGTAATAAATAGTGGAGTGCCAGTAGTAATAAAGAGTGGAGTGCCAGTAGTAATAAAGAGTAGAGTGTCAGTAGTAATAAATAGTGGAGTGCCAGTAGTAATAAAGAGTGGAGTGCCAGTAGTAATAAAGAGTGGAGTGCCAGTAGTAATAAAGAAAGAGTGGAGTACCAGCAGTAATAAAGAGTGGAGTGCCAGTAGTAATAAAGAAAGAGTGGAGTACCAGCAGTAATAAAGAGTGGAGTTCCAGTAGTAATAAACCCAGTGTTTTATTTTACTCTATACTTTGGATTGTTTAGTCTTTCAGAAAATGAAATTTATACTTCAATTAAAATAAGGCTTTTTATAAAAGAACTGATGATCAAAAAGAGAATAAGACCAAGGCTTGAAATAGGCTGCATCCACTGTTTTAAAATTTTTTTTTTCTATTCAAGATTCTTTTTTTAAACTAATCAATTTCAGAACATCAGTTCTGTTAAAGATAAAAGTCTGTTCACAGATGCAGCACCATTAAAATTTGTAACCTAATCACAAGTGCATGCAGTCAAGCAGAGAGAGTTTTTAAAGAAGCATGCCCCCTATCAACAAAAGTGTTCTAAAAGCACCAGCTGCTGTTGCTGCACCAGCTGCAGCTGTCACCCCACTTTAACTGACTTACATTCTCTTCTCCTCTTCATCCAGGTTTGGCTTTCCTGCCCCAACTTTCCTCTTATACAGTACTTCTGATTCCACATCCTCATCCTCAAACTCATCAGCTTTACCGTCATTCTTATTATCAGAGTCTAACAGCTTCTATGGTGGGGGTCAAAATATAAATATCTGACACTGGGCAGAATAAAAAGTAAAAAAAAAAAGAAAATGCAACTTAATAGCTTACGCTGATATTTTATCAGATTCTGCTGAGTGCAGTTGAACCTGAGATCTAGATGGACCATCTGAATTATTGATACCTATTGATGTTATCCTCTGTGGTCAGTCCATACAATATTTCATAAAATAAATACATTAACAATAAACCATGCACTAATCATAATCCATCATAAATAATACATGTATTATTTTGATTTTGATTAATAATGTATTTTTTTCTGTGATAAATACTTAAATAATAATTTTTTTCCATTAGAATAAAATATAAGTGAATGTTTACCTTTTCTTCTTCCTGTGTCAGCAATCAGGGTTGTGGTTACAGAGAGAGAAAAAACAAACAATACCATTGTCAAATAATTATACATGTATATGTGTTCTGTTCAGTAGAAGAAAAAGTTGAGTATAAATATTTAATACACAGGCATTCTAAAGAGTAAGCATAAATAAATTCATATTAATAATTCTTAAAATATAAACTTATGACTAATTAAATATATTTAGTTTTAAATTATGATGAAGATATTTTTATCAATTTAAAAAAAAATTATGAAATTTTGAACTTAATACTTTTTCCTATGATCATCTAGAGAATGAGCTATACCCAATTTAAATGTATACAATGTTGTTACCACTGTCTAAAATGATTCAAATGTAGTTTTTTGGTTCATGCTTGAGCTATAGAAAATGTTAGGGGGAACGAAATCATTGAACAGTTAATTCTGAGAAGAGCCATTGACAAAGGGTTGTGAATAAAGAAACAATAATATGTCATGTGAGAGCTAAGGTAATAATATTGCAACAAAGGCTGACAAGAATTTAGACAAAGCTAAGTACATGTCTCAGCAATTAATAATTAAAAAGCTGGATTTTGTTTTTATGTCAATCTAAGCAAAACATATAAAAAAAATTCACAATCTAGAAATAGTAATGTTAATTGTGATAAAATAGTTGTTAGTTATTATTGTGATAAAATAGTTGTTAGCTCTAACAGTATTAAAATAGCAGTTCACTAGTACCTGTGTCTGGTTATGTAATGTAATGTAACTATTTGGTACAGAGCATGCTGAAATTTTAAAGCATCCCCGTAATCACTTAAGAATAAAGATATCTATATTACATCTACTGGAGTGGTCATGCGATGGAGTGCAAAAGTGGTTCATGCCATAACAAATACCTTAGCATGCTGTGGCAACTCGAAAAAAATAAACACTACTTTATCTGCATATTAAATGATCATTACTATTTAATGATCATTACATCTACTACGCAAAGAAAGGTCATAAGGTAACATGTGTCTAAACAAAGTGAATAAATTAAAAATATTTTGTCTGGATGTCCTCACAGCTGACTCGATTATAATTAGGTCAAAATAACGAGATGCTAGAAATTTTGTATGATCATTTTTTAGTGCCCAATTTTTTTATCGCATTGAAAATACAGCGTCTTGCTGGTCACGTCTGCAAAAGCTGCAATAATAGTTTCATATACATGACACCTGTAAATCAAAGTCTACACTCGGCTAATATAGGGCTGTTGATTACGTGCAATTAACGCGTAATTAAAGCATAAAAAAATTATGGGATTACATTTTTTATCGCAAACACCTAGATGTGTTAAATTTTAACAAAATGCTGTTATTTCAGAGTTGAAGAAAAAATTTAAAAATCAGTTAATAAGCCGATTCTATAACCAGATCAGACAAGATAAAAAAAAAAGCTAGAAAAAATACCTGGACACAGAAACTGTCAGGTTTACATAAAATCATAGCAACGATATGACCTTGAAACCATAGGGTTGTCATTTCTTAATTTTAATTTATGACTGAATACGATTTAGTGAACATCTGCAGACGCGTGCTCCTAGTTTGAAACAATGGAACTGGTGTCATCTTGATTTGGGACGGGGCTACGGTGCTTGGGTAAGCCATAAGTAATGTCATCTTTGTGTGGAGAGAGAGAGTGTCAAAAATGTGCCTTGGTGGGGAAAGGGGGGAAAATAAAGAAAAAAATGTGTTAATAATAAGAGAGCGACTACTTTCTGGCTATACTATGTTTTATGAAAGAAAAGTTACATTTGAGATATAAATGACGTGTGTATTTTTTTTTTGGGATGGGAAGTGGAAGGGGTAGGTACGGTAGTGGAGGCTATGTTAAACAAGACTGACGTGTGGGCGAAGTGAAGGAAAATATGACAGGGAAGGAGGGAAGAGGGGTTGACATACGTCATTAGTTCTGAAACTACGGTACGAGAAAAACATATGTTTGGCATTGTTGTTGTTAAAAAAAACAATTTGCATCACTTGACGTGATTGATAGATGTCTATAAACTGGTCTCAATAACTAATTCAATAGACATATATGCTAATGCATAATAAATATGTTACAATTATTTATACCTCTTTCATAAATGAAACTGACTTGTTTATTTTGCCAATGTTATGGTATGATATTATGACATAATAGTTTGAACAAAAACAATTGTATTATATTGTGTTGATTAAAATGTGTGTTAATTTGCGATAAAATTTTTAATCATGCGTTAATTTCGATCAATTTTTTTAATTGAATAGCAACTCTAATTATAAGACATTGTACTGTATGATGGCATTCGGCCTTTGTCTGTGTGTACAACTGAAGAAAAAAAAAGGAAAGCCTAATAGGTTGAACAATAAAAAAAAAAAAATCTAAGTGTAGATTGTTAGTAAAAGTTAGTGCAATTATTTGTTCAAAGCCTTGTTATAGTTCTAATTAAGAATTAGTTGATGATGCCTTTAAGCAAATCAATGATATATATATACATTTATAAAAAAATTTGAACTTACTTTAAATTCTATTAGGATGGTTGTCTTAAATTAGAAGTAATGTGGAAAATATTCTTTTTAAATAGAGCGTTTACTGCATCAATATCATATGGATTTAAAGAAAGACACACAAAAAAAAACAATAACATAAGATGACTTACAAGTGTGAAAGGGATTAAAGTCAGATTGGACTTTGTATAATTTTTGTAAATTCTTTCTACATCTCATAAATAAAAACTGAATCAAAAAGTGGCCAGTTATTTATTCACCTTTTGAGGTAACAGAATAGAACAAACAAATTGATGCATCATTGGGCAAGTAGAACGAGAATTAAAGAGAAATATCCAACTTTTTATTTTTTTTTGGTTATCTAAAGTGAGCATTCAAGATAAACAAGGTATTTCTAGTACAAAAGATGGCAAAGAAGGCCAAAATAAAATAAAAATATTTAAATGACATCAACTATATAGGTCAGAAGACTAAGTAAAATCAAACAAATAGGCGGAATCAATATTTTGTTTTTGCTGGTTAAGCTGTTTGTTTATTTTTACAACTGATACAACGGTTAAGTGAAAGAATATACATGGTGAACACAAAGTCTCTTTACGACTTCAAATATTTTTATTGTTAAAAAAATAAATGAAAGGACAAATTTTTGGAGATAATTATAACATGATGAGTGGTGCTATTGAAGTTTATTGTCTTTATTTGAATGCTCTCCAATATGTTCACCTTGAGTTACAAATCAAGTCGGTCCTCAATTTCTATGTTTAGCAATGAGTATAATCATGACGAAGTGTAATAAAGGAAAGAGAATAGACTTCATTACCCATTTTGTGGGAGATGGTTTGCCCACTCATTCAGGAAGCCTCCATAGGAAATTACAAAAATGGCTCTGCAGTGGAAACCCCAAGGCCAGAGAAAGGTTGGCTGCCCAAAGACCACTTGGAGAAGGTCTTGCGAACAAGAGAGGAAAAGTTGCAACCAAACATGGGGGGGGGGGGGGGGGAATAGAAAAAGGCCTCTCAAAACAGAGTGCACAAGAGAGTGATCTAAGAGGCCCTTTGCTCTGCAAGGAGTTTAAGGAATTAAGTAAAGTGAGTCATGTCACCCAATTTGCAGACACTATTGATTTCTATATGTAATACTGCTTCTAACTATCAGCCACAGAAAGAGCCAATACAGAAAAACATCCATCTAATGAATTATTAATATTTGCATTAACAAATGCATTTTACAAGTGCGCTTACTTAATGAGCCCGCAGGAAGAGCAATAATTACATAGGTCAGCTGTTGCATGCATTACGTGGAGATAGTGTTTAAAAAAAAAACAAGAGACAATGAAGGCAATCACCTGTGACCACTGAATACACAGGTGATGACTTCCTACAGTCTGTGTTTACAGTCATCAATAATGACCATGAGTTGGCCAACCTTGTATACTTGATGGGAATATACACAAAGCTTCCATTTATTTTCACTCAACACATTTATTTTACTACCTACTTCACCCTGTTAAACCATTGTAATACTTTTAGCTTTGCAGACAATTTTATTTACTTTGAATTATATTTGCACAATTATGAATGGTTTCTTGTACGTTAAGGAAAAGGGATACATGAAGTACAATCAATAATTCAATTTTTTGTCATCTTACATTTACTGTAGAGGTCAGAAATTTCAAACTAAAATATGACCTAAATCACAGAAATGTAAACTATGTTATTTTGAATACATTTAGCGCCTAAGTTTCCCATTGGCTAGGTTGTTGGCCATCGATTGCAATTAGAATAGTGAGAGGTCATAGACCTCAAGGTCAATGCAGGCTTCATAAATGTTAAAAGACCTTTGCATGATTATTTTTAAAAAATATAATGTTCAAATGTTTGGTTCATTACGGCAGAAAATATTTTTTTTAATACTCTTAAATATAATCTGCTTCAAGAAACTTTCCTTAAGAGAATAGTTATAATAACCCAACATCACATGCAGTCTTTATAAATTAGCTTGGAAATTATCTGAAATGATTCTTGAAAAGAAAATCAGAATTGCTTTAAATACCTGTATTATTTTGAGTGCGTCAATTTATGTGCTACTTTTTCTATTTATCGAAAAAACAACAAAAAACAACAGGTTATTCATGTGAAATACACATTTTCTGTCATAGCTTTCTTCTTATCAGAAAGAATATTTCACGCAATCAAATGTTTTCAACAGACACAGGACAAAGTGATTATAAAAATTATATACATAATGAAATGAAAGGTTAAACATTTGTGTTCTATATTTATAAAGAGAAAAAAAATTTACCTCAGAAGAAGGTGGGTTACACAACAACAAGCTTCCAATAAGCTGCATGCCCATATAGCAACCACCAAGCAGAAGAAAGACGTAGGGCACTTGGTCCAGAACACTGGCTTGATCAAAGTATCTGAAATCAATGTCAGAATGAAACGAATATGATTTTTTTTTTAATAAAACAATTTCACCTTTAAATATAAATGTCACCTGAGATGCAGATAAATGTCTAGAAATTTTCCTATGAATTCCTAGTAAGTATTATATATGTAATCCATTTTGAACTCTGTTGGGAAGATTTTTATAGTGACATGTTTCCATCACCACCATCACAGAGGTGACTCACTTCTAAATTTACTGAAACTCACAGATGTTTCTTTTTTTTTTCATTGATTATTAATCTATGAATATTTTTAGTTTTCAGGGGGAAACTAGATTTGGATTATGTTTAGTATCTTTGTTATATAATGGTCAGAGATAACACAGTTTATAATGAAAGTGACCCAACTGTTATGGCTCCGGCCAGCATAATTTATGCCTTCCAAAACAGTCTTGAGGTATGAGATAGTTCAGTTTGTGATGAGTGGACAATAGTTTATTTCACACTGCTCTCTCCTGATGTCCAAATAAAGAACACAAGTCTCTGGTGCAGCATGTACAGTTTTTTTTTTTATGTAAGCTTGATTCAACAATTATATGGACTAAAACTAGTGCTGGGACTGACAATGACTCTCACTAATCCACTGAATATTCTTTCTAAACACTTCCTTTATACCTTTCACAGAGTGTCTACTACAAACAGGTTGAAGCTTGCCGATGGATCTTTTCGTACAACATTTCTCTCATGTTCAACAAGTTAATTTCTAGCAAATAGAAATGTCTTGTACCACACCTCAACAAATTCTACATGGCATCAAGGTCCCCATTCAATAATAAAGAAGTTTTTTTACAATTTATCTCTAGCATAGTCTTTGTCACTTAGTCTATGTTAATGTATTATTTGTGTCAAACATGAGCTTAAATTACAAAACATAACATTGACAGGCTGCTTATGATGAAGACACCAACGTAAAATATATTTGAAACATGCATACACAAAGGTAAGATAAAGAGAATGAGTGATGCTTTCATTACAGAAGTGTCTGCCACCATAAAAACTATCTCCACCAAATGTATTGGGTAAAAAGCTAGAAAAATATTCCAGTGAGGTAATGGAGAAGTAACTTGATTTATCTCATTTTGCGACTATGTCTGTTCTGCTGGTGGAATCCTCAAATACATGTATGAAATAATAAAGGCAATACAGTAAGATCCTATAACCAAATTACACAAAGTTATAATTTTACTACCTGTTAAAAAATATTATTAAGAAAAAAATAAATGTAATAAATTTCATAAGAACAAGTCAACAATATTTATGGCAACTAAGCTGTGATGATAGAATATGTAATAAAAAACACAAACTTTTCTCCATTAACATCTTTTTCTGCCTTCAAATTGTCTGGATTTATAAAACCCGTTTGGACTTGATTGAAAATGAATGCTCCTCCTCCAAATCCTGCCACGACAACCCCGTTCACCAACCCTTTCCTCTCAGGAAACCACTGTGAAAAAAATAATAAGTGTTTTTATGTTATGTGTATATAAACATAAATACTGTATAGATATTTATTGATCTATATTTATATACAAATAAATATTAGCATATTTAGAAAAAAAGAAATCAAAATCTTAGATTAAAAGAATTAATATAGAACATTTAGGCCTAATCTGTTTTAATCTTTTAAGTTAAGTCAATAATTTATAACTTGTTTACCCTCATGGAGCATGCCAAAGGTATGGCATAAACTATTCCAATGCCGAACCCAAAAACTGCACCATATGTAATGATGGTGAGAGCAAAGGACTGCTTGATCGCAAAGTATGTCAGCATAACACCGAGGCTGAAATCCAAACAAACCAGACGTGATTAATATGAAAGTTTTATTAGTAGGTTTAACTAATCACAACACATTTTTTAAGTCTAATAATTGGTAAGCATCACAATCTTGTCAAGCAATGTACATAGACAAGTTAAGTAAATAGTTTTCTTCCAGCTGTTTATAGATAGAATCAATAGTCAAAATGTTTTCATAGTGAAAAAATGTAGCAAATAGTGGGGAAGAAGTGATACAATTAAAAGTTTTAATAGTGGTGAATTGACCCAATAAAGAGTTTTAATAGTGGTGAATCAATAAATCAATAAGAAAATAAAATGAGAGATTAGCTTAATAACTTATTGGTATATATAGGCTATACCATATACGAATATCAACTGGAGATGACAAAATGTGCAAAATTAATTTTCCAAAGTAAGAAAAAATTCTTAATAAAATTATGGATGTTCCCTTTTGTCAATAAACTAAATTACCTCATACACCAGCCTCCAAGCAAAGCTGTCAGTTTTGGACCAATTCTTTTCTCTATGAGTCCACCCAGAGCCATAGAGGCTCCTTGACCCATAGCAGCTAGCGCAAACACCCATGTGCATTCTGTGTAGGTCAGTGAAGAAGCCGACCCGTAACTTCTCATAAATGAAGTGATGTAAGGATTCAGATTTCCTGCGCAAGACATAAACAAAAATTAACAAGACAAACAAAATATACTCTAAATGTTCATACAAGTAATATACACAATAGAATTTATTTGATATTTAGTATAAAAGCCACAATAGCAGTTGACAATCTTTAAAAAAAGCCTGATAAAATTAACTGCAACAACATATTAATACATATACTCGTACAAAAAACTGTGCAATGTTAGAAAAAAATATGTATATAAGCTATGGCTGTGAATAGCATTTTTTATTATTCATGAGATACATAAAGATGATTGATACTGTAAAGAGTGTCCTGTGAAGACATTTAAAGATGTAATATTTATAAAGCCATTTCTACTCACCAAATGTGTACAGTGTTCCTAAAGACAGATGAATGAGCATTCCACCTACTACCACTAGAAGACCCCTACATCTTTTAATCCCAAATGTAGAAAAAGTCATTTCGCTAAAACTGTGATTTCCAACAAACTTGAAATGTCATATCTGTAACATTTAAACATGAAATATAACCCAAGAAACAATTATTTTGAATGAACTTTGTTCATGTTTTTGGCTACAGCCAAATTTTAATGGGTCTTTACTTTTTTAAAGAAAAAGCCTTTTGGGATGCTCATAAATTTGACTAGACATTTATGGCATAATAATTTACCTAAAAAGATACAATTTTCTGAGATTAAAACATTCAAAACAGGCCAATTTCATTTCAATCTTTGATAAATCTAGGTGAATACTCAAAAATTATCAGAAATTATGATGGACTCAACCAGCTTTTGATGGACGCAAAGAAAATAGCAAAATTAGTTTGTACAGAGGCAGAATTATCTGTCTGTAAAGCCACGAAAGTAAAAAAAAAAATTTAAATGAGCACAGCAGTGACAAAATTTCCCAATAAAATTTATCTCAGAATACATTTGATTTTTTCAACTCTTGACAATACTTTTAGATCTATATGTGAAAGATTTTAGTTATTTCAGACTTCAGTTATTTGTCACCGATCGACCACAGATTATGATTATAACATAAGGATGTGCAGGCTATTTAAAGGATATTTTTGTACTGGATTTAGCTGATGTACTATAATTAATTAAAGATATTTTAATATCAGTAATGACTCCACTAAGTATAATAGGTTTCAGAATATATTATCACCAGACATGTGGACATATTGTCCAGTAGATGACATTTGGTTTAATTTGTAAAATAAAAGCAAACAAATAAGTAATTACAAATGGCAAAGAGATATTAAAGACTTTAATTTGATTTGTGACTAGTATTACATTAGTTACATTAATTTTAATCAATAGAAAATTCAAGTACACTGTCACTGACTACTCACAGATTCCAATAAATCTTTTTTTTAGTTTGTGAAGTTTCATATAATTTTACTTTTTTTTTTTTATTTTGCTTAATATCCAAGTCAAAATGATGACGTCGGCACTATTCGAGAGAAACCATATGTTAGTTTATCTCAATAACATAAATAAATCAGTGAACTTATTTTTCAGGTTCATAATGTGGAAAAATTTTCTATTTACACAAAAAATGTCTACAAACTCATGAGTAAAACACACAAATCAAATCATGAAGTAAACGTTTAAGCACTCCAATATCCTGCGTAAGATTGTATGTTTTTAAAAGTTTTAAAATTCATCAACATTGATAAATAACTACTTCGATAAGATCGTCGGTTTGAGTCCGACTGTCCCACTTCTTCGCTGATCGGCTGCTGTTGTGATTAGATAGAGCAGACGATAGTCGATACCAAACTGCAAACAACATATTTATTACCTTTGTCACAAATTGTTGGGAAATCTGTCGCTAAATCCACTGTTTAGGTAACAAACACATTTTTTAGTAGTCCTAGTAATAACAAGAACTAAGAAGTACACTCAAATCATTTTTTTTTTTTGTAAAGTGTAAGTTACGGTAGCAGACCGCTAGCCGATGCCATTTATTGCCAATGAAGTTATCTTTAGCCCGATTTAGCCGTTCATTTCGGTGTAAGGACTTATGCACCAAATGAATCTTTAGCACTTACCTATATTGCATCACAAAAAATTTACTTGAGACTTCAAGTTTTTATATACATTTGCATGCACAGTAATAAATTCACAATACCTGCAGCCTTCATTAATAAACAGTTAAAGATCTCGCGGAGTTAAATGTATTTTAATGACCATCGTCCATGCTAATCGCTGGCATCATTTGAATGTCACGTGCAGGTTACAGCTTGATTACTCAGTACATGATACATGATGTGTACTTTGACTTTTGACCCAGAGTCCTGAAGCAGGTCAGCATGAGTTAGAGATTCTGTCACAGCGTTAAGACAAGTTAAGTACACCATAAACATATGTCGTGACCTCAGAATATGTAGGCTTACTTGTACATAAAAAAAAATCTGTCAAAATCGAACATTTTCGACCTAAACGTTTCTATTGTTGCTCTTAAACGCAGTAGTGTATTGGTAAAATAAGAAGTAAGGGAACGCATAGTGGGAGCAAAAAAAAATCCTATTTTCAGTAAACTATTTTTTCCGGT
>JAGDYQ010000112.1:3200387-3217159 GCA_021962125.1 Bulinus truncatus
TTTATCTGCATCTCTACTGTACATTAACTCAGACATTATCTGCATCTCTACTGTACATTAACTCAGACATTATCTGCATCTCTACTGTACATTAACTCAGACTTTATCTGCATCTCTACTGTACATTAACTCAGACATTATCTGCATCTCTACGGTACATTAACTCAGACATTATCTGCATCTCTACTGTACATCAACTCAGACATTATCTGCATCTCTACTGTACATTATCTCAGACTTTAATGTATCTCTGCATCTCTACTGTACATTAACTCAGACATTATCTGCATCTCTACTGTACATTCTTTCAGATGTATCTGCATCTCTACCATGTACATTAACTTAGACATTATCTGCATCTCTACTGTACATTAACTCAGACATTATCTGCATCTCTACTGTACATTAACTCAGACTTTATCTGCATCTCTACTGTACATCAACTCAGACATTATCTGCATCTCTACTGTACATCAACTCAGACATTATCTGCATCTCTACTGTACATTATCTCAGACTTTAATGTATCTGCATCTCTACTGTACATTAACTCAGACATTATCTGCATCTCTACTGTACATTAACTCAGATATTATCTGCATCTCTACTGTACATTAACTTAGACATTATCTGCATCTCTACTGTACATTAACTTAGACATTATCTGCATCTCTACTGTACATTAACTTAGACATTATCTGCATCTCTACTGTACATCAACTCAGACTTTATCTGCATCTCTACTGTACATCAACTCAGACTTTATCTGCATCTCTACTGTACATCAACTCAGACATTATCTGCATCTCTACTGTACATTATCTCAGACTTTAATGTATCTGCATCTCTACTGTACATTAACTCAGACATTATCTGCATCTCTACTGTACATTAACTCAGATATTATCTGCATCTCTACTGTACATTAACTTAGACATTATCTGCATCTCTACTGTACATTAACTTAGACATTATCTGCATCTCTACTGTACATCAACTCAGACTTTATCTGCATCTCTACTGTACATCAACTCAGACTTTATCTGCATCTCTACTGTACATCAACTCAGACTTTATCTGCATCTCTACTGTACATCAACTCAGACTTTATCTGCATCTCTACGGTACATTAACACAGACATTTTATTTATGTGCATCTCTACTGTACATTATCTCAGACTTTAATTTATTTGCATCTCTACTGTACAATATCTCATACTTTATCTGCATCTCTACTGTACATTATCTCAGACTTTAATTTATCTGCATCTCTACTGTACATTATCTCAGACTTTAATTTATCTGCATCTCTACTGTACATTATCTCAGACTTTAATTTATCTGCATCTCTACTGTACATTATCTCAGACTTTAATTTATCTGCATCTCTATTGTACATTATCTCAGACTTCATACTTTTTATGGCTACATACGAAAGTGTCAGATTTAACAGAGTTGAGTCATTCACTGATACTACATGGATAACGTTAGTATTACTGTTTCACTCGTTAAACCAAACTAGTATTGACAATGTTTCACCGGTCTCCATGCTGTACTGACTGGCTCTGTATCGATATTGAGATAATTACCCTTGGTATGGGTGTCTGACTGATCAGTGTAACCACCTGCAAACACCATCTCATAATGTCCAAGTGAACACCCCCACTCTCTCTCTCTCTCTCTCTCTCTCTCTCTCTCTCTCTCTCTTCTCTCTCTCTCTCTCTCTCTCTCTCTCTCTCTCTCTCTCTCTCTCTCTCTCTCTACTACCATTTGTCATTCATACAAAGTTTGGTATTGTTGATTTATTTTTTTTTGTTCGTTTCCGACATTTTAAAATAGAAAAAAAAAACAACTGTGCAAGACGTTGATACACACAAGACAGTAAGACAGATTTACAAGACAGTAAGACAGATTTACAACAGATGGTCTCAAATTTTATCATGATATGCAAATTATAATATGCTTTGCTTTTTTTAAAATGGAATTTACCCAGTACACTGTGACCGACGACGGCAATTTGAGAATACATTACTGATAAGAATATAAGGCAAGTAACTCTGTAAATACTTTTCTCTGATCTAGGTCATTCATAGAAGTCATCATAATAATGTTTTCACTAGTGAATATATTAGCATGTTATACATAGAACGACTTATGGTTTTTGTTAATAAATAAACACAAACACACACATACACACACACATATATATATATATATATATATATATATATATATATTTGACTAGCATATTAATTATGTATAATTGGAAGATAACGATCATTTCTTCATAATTGATTTCAGCAAAAATCAGCGATTGCTACTGATAACTGAATTCCAGTTGTTTCGTTTTACAATACACTACCGGCGTCATTTGTTCGATGAACTAAAATATTAATTAGAATTTTGACTATGATCCGGAAAAATTCGTCCCTCGTTTTTCAGACATTTCTGTTTTTTTTCACCAACAACATCATGCGAAAACAAAAAGGCAAGAAAATCAGAATAAATCTTCGAAGTCTCTGCTAACAGGCATGTCATGTGGAAAGGGAATAATAATACAATTTATATTCCCCCCCCCCTTAGAATCATGCTCACAATGACCTTTATCCACACATTCCAGTGTTGTGTGATTAGCTGGTGTTTTAGTTGAGTAACATTCAATAACATCTGAACATTGACTTGATGATGTTAAGTACTATGACCCTTGTTAGATGTCAACACAGGACCGGCCATAGGAAGTGCCAGGGCTCGATTGTGAACAAATTCTGTTGCAGCCAATATTTGAAATATGTTAATGTACATACATGGCAATCAATGAGTACGATCCATGAAGCCATGCTGTGACCATTAAAGATGGATGTAAATCTATTAATTAGTCTAGTGCCGGGCAATTACATGAGTTCATTATTAGATATCTTTATATATAGATATATACATAACCTGTCGATCATCTCGCTTTATATCTCTCTCTATCTGGCAGTCTATTAGTAACCATGTTCTGTATGAGACTATCTGCCTGATTGCACATTTGTCTGACAAGTTATTCTCTACATATCACTATTTAATCTTTCTATTAATTATTCAGTCTGTCTATTAATCTGTGTGTGTGTATATATATATATATATATATATATATATATATATATATATATATATATATATTATTTGTCTTTTTATCAATCTAGTTATATGTCTGCTATGTCTGTCTCTCTGCTTGTCTATGTAATCATTGCTAAACAACTTAAATCTGAATTTTTACTAGCATCATTGCAATGCTGGAATTTACAGCATGATCCAGGTCTTTATATTTCATTACATTAGTTTAATTAATGATTTATTCCTTATGAATTAAGAACTGTGTCGTGAAACTCTGTGATATCCGAAATAACAATAATATACTCAATAAAATTGTTTAGTCTTTCATTCGTATCTGTCAATCATCCGCCATATGTTTACCAGTCTGTCTGTTGTCACTAGGATAATGATTCTACGTCATAATTAATTGTTGTTATCACACGAACATTACGTCATAAGTAATTGTTATCACACGAGCATTACGTCATGATTAATTGTTGTTATCGCACAAACATTACTCGATATTAAAAAAAATCGAAAACTCAAGTCTTATATTTTGTCAGTACACTGTTGTATTATTGCAACCGTTCGCGTAAATTTCACAGTCGACAGTTTGAGTACAGATGAATAGGTGACTTCATTATTAATTTATCATTCCAATAAAGATAATCCCAGACATCTATTATGTCAGTTCTGGGACATCAAAGGTCTGGCACTGTGGAGTCTAAGTCCAGTGAAATACTAGAGCTCACCACGAAACATGACACCTTTAGTTGTTGTTTACCCTGGATCTCCAGTAGTCTCTATGCAGTTTTGTAGTCTGTGTTAGCACTGAAACGTGTTGAAAGTTTTATGCGGTCATTTTATATGTAGTGCCGTATAATGTAACTTTTATGGTTCATACTGAAACTTGAAGAGCGTTCGACTGTCATTGTAGATGTCCCGGGTTCGAACCCAGTGAGAATCTCGGATTTGTTTAGGCCCTTGTGAAAGTTCACAAGTCCACCCAGCTTTAAATGGTTACCTTTAAGTTGGGGAAGTAAAGGCGACTGGGCGTTGTGCCAGCCACACAATCCCCCCCACCCCCCCCCCAATATGTGGACGATACAGAAATAGACAAATTCTACACTTCATCTGCCCTTATGAGGCCGTTGGAAATTAAGGGAAGTTTTACTTAAATTCAAAGGTCGATAAGGAGAAATGTTGAAATTCAATAAAATTTACTAGCTAGACTTGAATTTTAAAATAAAATACTTTTACTCATTTATTGCCATTCTGAAATACAAAAATAGTTGTCACAATGATATCTCTCTTTGCTATTTTTATATTAACTTATGATAATGAAAATACAGCTTAGTACTTAATGACTTATTTATAAAGTTCAAGAATCTATAGCTACTAGACTGTAACATGAACTTTGACAGTTCAAAATGAGATTCAGTCATTCGTATGTCTTTCACATTAATCTCTGTTGACTCTACCAATATAATATGTAAAGTAAAACGCACATCTCTCACCTGTATCTCTATTTACTCTACAAGTACAATATGTAAAGTATAACACATATCTCTCACCTGTATCTCTATTGACTCTACCAATAACCTGTATCTCTTTTGACTCTACCAGTACAATATGTAAAGTATAACACATTTCTGTCATTCATAATATTTAGTTCACTTAATTTCCCGACACTCGTTCCTATATTGTATTATTACTTGTGTTGTACTATTACTTGTGTTGTACTATTACTTGTGTTGTACTGTTACTTGTGTTGTACGTTTACTTGTGTTGTACTATTACTTTAGTTGTACTGTTAGATGTGTTGAACTAATAGTTGTGTTAAACCATTAGTTGTGTTGTACTATAACTGTGTTGTACTTTTACTTGTGTTGTACTGTTAGATGTGTTGAACTAATAGTTGTGTTGTACTATTAGTTGTGTTGTACTATTAGTTGTGTTGTAATATAACTTGTGCTGTACTGCTAGATGTGTTGAACTAATAGTTGTGTTGTACTCTAACTTGTGTTGTACTCTAACTTGTGTTGTACTCTAACTTGTGTTGTACTCTAACTTGTGTTGTACTCTAACTTGTGTTGTACTATAACTTGTGTTGTACTATAACTTGTGTTGTACTATAACTTTCGTTGTACTATTAGTGTTGTTGTTTCTTAAACATATATTTTTTTTTATTCTCAATTTTTCGTCAAAGGCATTCCCTCCCCCCTCCCACCCAAACCCCGTTAATGCACACAAATATATGAACACCAGAACTTACTTTGAACCATCCATGTAATGTTATGATGTTCTATGCTAGTCAGAGAGATATCCTCCACCCTACACCAACCCCACTTTTCTCCTCAGGTCGAAATGTTTGTTTAAATATAAATATTGATGCTAAAGGTGAACTGTTCGTGGGTTTTGGAATTTAAAAACAAATTGATGTTCTTAAAATATTACAATTTATCTTTGTAACAGTTACATTTCAATACGTTCATAAACAGTTCAAATTGATTAACTAGCAACCAATCAGTATCAGCTATCAATTGCTAGTTTATTGAATTAAATTATCTACAATTCATCCCAAACAAACCTTTTAAAGAACAAGAAAAACATAGAAATAACAAATAGTAAAAAAATAGTCTTCATATTTCTTGGGGAAAAAAAAGTATAATTATGTTATAAAAAGAGTTCATTCCCTTTTTTAAAGCACTGTACAATTTAATTTAATTTTTAAAAATTGTTTTCTAAAGTACACAATTTTTAAAGAATACATTAATTTGAATCATTGTCGTTTTTTTTTTATCCAATGAGATATAAAATTACAGACAATAATGACAGAAGATCAGGTCAGGTAGTTAACAGAATGCACACCAAACAACGGTACAATATGCCAGGTAGTTAAAAGAATGTACTATAAACATCGGTATAATATGCCAGGTAGTTAAAAGAATGTACTATAAACATCGGTATAAAATGCCAGGTAGTTAAACGAATGTACTATAAGCATCGGTATAATATGCCAGGTAGTTAAAAGAATGTACTATAAACATCGGTATAAAATGCCAGGTAGTTAAAAGAATGTACTATAAGCATCGGTATAATATGCCAGGTAGTTAACAGAATGCACACCAAACAACAGTTTATTTAATTATTTTACTGTAACCAGTAAACATATTTGAAACAAAACTTGTCCAAAATATCATATGTGCCTATGTGATTACATTATCAATAGATAGTGCCACTATTTAAAACAATTAAATTTATTGCTAGCAAAATAAAGTTACTCCCAATCCCTCCCACCCTTCCTTCAGTGACAATATGTAACCTAAGCCTGCCTATATTTTACAAAGTTTATCTTGATCAATGTTAACATAATTAACATTACACCAGACAATAACTTCCTACCTACACCAGACTATAACTTCCTTCATACACCAGACTATAACTTCCTAAATACACCAGAATATAACTTCCTACATACACCAGACTATAACATCCTACATACACCAGACTATAAATTCCTACCTACATCGGGCTATAACTTCCTTCATACACCAAACTATATCTTTCTCCATTCACCAGACTATAACTTCCTACATACACCAGAATATTTCTTCCTATATACACCAGACTATAACATCATACATGCACCAGACTATAACTTTCTGCATACACCAGACTATAACTTCCTACATACACCTGTCTATAACTTCCTACATACACCAAACTATATCTTCCTCCATTCACTAGACTATAACTTCCTACATACACCAGACTATATCTTCCTACATTCATCAGACTATAATTTCCTACATACACCAGACTATAACTTCCTACATACACCAGACTATAACACCCTTTATATACCAGAACATAACTTACTACATACACTAGCCTATAACATCCTATATAAACCAGACTAAAACTTCCATCATACACCAGTCTATAACTTCCTACATACACCAAACTATGACGTCCGACATACATCAGACTTTAACTTCCTACATATATATCGCATATTTACTAAGTGAAACGTTTCTTTCCAATATGTTTTACTATTGAAAAAATAAATTTGGATGAACCTCAAAATAGAATCTTATCATAAGCTATCATCAAAAAATTAAACAAGGGCAGATAATCTATACGATGAAGTGCAATAGAAGATGATATAAATTGATGTAAATATACGACTTGTTAAAATAATGACAATATACAAAAGTGTAATAGTGATAACAATAATGTCGTATATAAATCATACACAATTACATTTTCACATAATTATTATCAACGGTTGATATACAGATGACAAAATCCAACTACATACTTCTTAAAAAAATATAACAGAAAAGGCTTTTCGTTAAATTGTTTCCTCGAAAGTGATACACATTATAATTTTTAGGCACATTTCTTTTTTTAAAGCCATTAAATGAATTGATCTGGTAATTCACTGTAATGATGAATTTTTTTTATTTCAGAGAAACTATAAAACACTACGGGACTGTTTTTGTAGTGCCCTTCTTTCATTCCCACTATAACCAATAGGGTCACCATGACATGAGAAATTCACTTATTTATCATTGCAGATCGAACTAGTAGCCCTCAGGTCAATAGTCCAGCGCTTAACTGCACGACCACAATAAAAACCGCCCCATTAGTGCCGCAGCTCTCAACCTTTTTCTCGACTGTACTCCAAAGTGTGGGAAAGCATATCCGCCGGTACTCCAAAGTGTGGGAGAGCATATCCGCCGGTACTCTCACACATGATTTCTTCAAATACTTGGTTGTTTGAAACGAAAATTACATATGGCTGCGTACCATTTCATAATCTTTCCCGTACTTCTTGCGGTACGCGTACTACCGGTTTAGAACCGCGGCATAAATGGTTTATAGGATCTAAGAGATTTCATCTCATCCTTACAGAGACATATCTGTTATTTTAGCCCATCTTGCACATGTGGGATGTGGAATCTAATTTCGGGAATAATAAGCATTCATTGTAAACACACAGAAATGTTTATAAAAATATTTTAAAAAGCAACCATAAGTGCAATAAAATAATGCGTTCTCGCTGTCCTCACCTGGTGGATCCCTCTCACAATGTTTTATTTCGGCCTTTCTAAATTAATTATTAATCCTTAAGCCGCCTCCCTCCCATCATAATCTATAACGACGCGCCTCTGTGTCTCTTGTATTCTATGAAACGTTGTAACGTATACAACATTTTAAAGTAAATGTCAGATTCTTGCACGCAACGTACAACATTCACCAATTTAATGTAGAAATTCATCGATGTGAAAACATCTGAACATTATAATGATCAGCGGAATAACTCTAATAATGACTAGTGGTACAACTCTATTACTCTAATAATGACCAGCACTTAAACTCTAATAATGACTAGTGGTACAACTCTATTACTCTAATAATGACCAGCACTTAAACTCTAATAATGACTAGTGGTACAACTCTATTACTCTAATAATGGCCAGCACTTAAACTCTAATAATGACTAGTGGTATAACTCTATTACTCTAATAATGACCAGCACTTAAACTCTAATAATGACCAGCACTTAAACTCTAATAATGACCAGCGGAATAATTCTAATAACGACCAGCGGTATAACCCTAATGTGAGTTCAATGGTCCAACATGTTAGGTGATTTATCAATTCACTGCAGGGGAGGCTAGAACTTAAGAATTGTGCCTGGTCTTTTTTAATTTTTATTTTTTGGAACTAACAAGTTTCTTGTTAGATAAATGTGTCAGCTAAAATATCACACCTCTTTCATTGCATTCAGCTTTATTTGGGCATTTATCTGAGACTTATGTCAGAGAGAGCACTTGAAACATGGATAAATACAGAGTTGAATGTAGCTTATCAAGAGACTCCCTCCCCCCTTCATACCTTATTTTATGCATGTAGTTCTAGTCTCTGTACTGATGTCTTTGTCATTTCTTTTGGCTCAAATATATATATATATATATATACACTTGAAATTATTAACACAATGTGAGTCTGATCACATGGGCTGCTGACATCAAAAGTAAACACAAACATTGATCACTGAGTTGCTTATCGTAATGCGATAAATATTTCTTAGTTTACATGTAACAACTTAAGTTTTGGCTAACTTCTGGGCCTGGGTACTCAGTCAAACTCTCGATGAAACGTCAAAGAGATTTTTTCAAACTAATCATCTTTGAATTTGTTGCTCAACTTTTTAAAATTCTTTACATCTTTAATTATACACTAAACACATAAATAAATATGGAGTTTTTCTTGTATCTGGATTTATATTTGAAACTTTAGTTAACGATTCTGCGTTTTTAACTGTACAACTGACTAAAGAGCATGTTCCTGTGTGTGTGTATTTAAACATGTGTGTCAGCAGTGGCTCACTTTGTTAGATCAAAATATGTGTGTGTGAGATGTGGCTCATCCTGTTAGATCAAAATATGTGTGTGAGATGTGGCTCACCTTGTTAGATCAAAATATGTGTGTGAGATGTGGCTCATCCTGTTTGATCAAAATATGTGTGTGAGATGTGGCTCACTTTGTTAAATCAAAATACATGTGTGAGATGTGGCTCACTATGTTAAATCAAAATATGTGTGTGAGATGTGGCTCACTTTGTTAGATCAAAATATGTGTGTGAGATGTGGCTCACTTTGTTAAATCAAAATATGTGTGTGAGATGTGGCTCACTTTGTTAGATCAAAATATGTGTGTGAGATGTGGCTCACTATGTTAAATCAAAATATGTGTGTGAGTTGTGGCTCACTTTGTTAAATCAAAATATGTGTGTGAGTTGTGGCTCACTTTGTTAAATCAAAATATGTGTGTGAGTTGTGGCTCACTTTGTTAAATCAAAATATGTTTGTGTGATGTGGCTCACTTTGTTAAATCAAAATATGTGTGTGAGTTGTGGATCACTTTGTTAAATCAAAATATGTGTGTGTGATGTGGCTCACTTTGTTAGATCAAAATATGTGTGTAAGTTGTGGCTCACTTTGTTAGATTAAAATGTTTTCAGGACGTTGCACCGCTACATTTTATATTTTGAGATTTTTATTTTGGAATTTTCAAAATTTTTTAATCTAATAACATTGAACTTCGACATAAAATGTAGTTATAAAATAAATATCCGATAAAAAATTAGGGCTCACAGGGAAACGATCCAATACTTGAGACGAAAGAAGATTCAAATGAATTGAAATAAAGAAAATAAATAAAATAATGTTTGATTTTATATGGGTAAATTGAAAAAGGTATGGGTCACCGAAGGGTCTCAAGATATTCATGAACGTCACAAACTGTACATATCTTCTCAGAAATATTTGACAACTTTTCTAAAATCTACATATATCTGTCAAGCTGCGAGTATATTTTTGTTTAAGTTGGTGTGAATGTAAGCTGGCACAGGTTTCAATTATGTAAATTTACTGTTCTATAATTGGTGGATCAACACTCTTGTGTTAACATGATATGTGGATGGAGCAGTCGAGTTTCTCTGGAGATTTAACTGGAGATTTAAAAAGAATAATTTGAACTAAATGTACTTGCCTTAACATTGGAGATATGTTAGCCATATGTAGTATGGGTGTTAGCTTCTATGGAAAAAGTATGTGATAGAGTATGAGTCTGTGTAGGATTGGGTGGCCTCAGAAGTACACAGGGGCCAATGGCGCGTGAAGTACTTCGACCAGTGCCATGTGCGAGGTCGAGAACTGTAAAGCGTAGTCCTGGATCGGGGAAAACGTTTTGATTCTAGGGCCACACGTATTAACAAATTTGACAGTAGAGCAGGGCCAGAAGCAGAATATAGGCAGAAGGGCATGAACAAGATTATATTAATGAACGGCAAGACCTAGATCAAATGAAGGGCATGAACAAGATTATATTAATGAACGGCAAGACCTAGATCAAATGAAGGGCAAGAACAAGATTATATTAATGAACGGCAAGACCTAGATCAAATGAAGGGCATGAACAAGATTATATTAATGAACGGCAAGACCTAGATCAAATGAAGGGCATGAACAAGATTATATTAATGAACGGCAAGACCTATATCAAATGAAGGGCATGAACAAGATTATATTAATGAACGGCAAGACCTAGATCAAATGAAGGGCATGAACAAGATTATATTAATGAACGGCAAGACCTAGATCAAATGAAGGGCATGAACAAGATTATATTAATGAACGGCAAGACCTAGATCAAATGAAGGGCACGGCCTAGATCAAATGTATGAAGGGCATGACCTAGATTAAATGAATGATGGGATTGACCTAAATTAAATGAATGAAAGGCATGACCTAAATCAAATAATTGATGGGATCGAACTAAATCAAATGAATGAAGGGCATGACCTAAATTAAATGAATGGGATTTGTATGTGAATGAATAGAAACGACCCCTAAACCTAAATGCCATATTTGATCCACGAGTCGTAGTTTACCCATGTCCTGCGTAGTCTATATTTCATGTGCTCAACCTATGAGGCGGGGAGAGTCTATCTTCTCCCTCCCCCCTCCCGGTAGAAATAATTCTTATCAAATCAGTTGCATGAGTTACCCCAATATGTACTTTTCATTTGGCCCTTAAAGTCTTTGTCTCGCGTCCTCACAACTCAGAACGGCTTTATACCAGACAATGTAACGTTTGAAAGGGGGAGAGGGTGGTGGCCTATATAAATGTACATTTAAGGGATTTCAGACCAGAAACACTTTTATAAGGCAACATTAACAAACTTTGGTCCATAATAGTCCTTGACAACTGCCTTATCCTCAACTGTATATTCATTTATTCCTTAGGCACCTAAAAAGAACCCTTATTTCGATATACCTTGTTGAATGCCTGACTGTTTAGGTGCCTGGAATCCCAGAAAGTAAATCTGGACTAAAGTGTTTACCTTAATACTAGTAAACAACTCTTTAGCAGCAGGCTGGCTCATACATTGTTTACTTTTAAGTAACAATAAATTAAGTTTTTAAATTGTATTTGTTTAGGTCAAGTCTAGTAAAGTTTACCCCCCCCGCCCCGGGCCACCCTTCCTAGGAGATAGAGGGGCCATGTTTAACCGGCCACTCCGAGAAAACATCTCTGGTTCGTCCATTTGTCATCCACAAGCAGAATACTAGCAGTTAAAACATTTCTGCACTTACAACATATACAGGTAAAATACTTATGTATCATATCTTGTCTTGAAGAACCGATATCAGCGAATTCAGATTTCAACAACGTTTTCTTTGTTTAGATTCGTTGTCTCTTGTTGAAAAAATCTTTAAAGATAAACAATTTACAGACACTGGAAAGGCCATGTCTGCTGTCTCAATTGTTTACATTTGACCTTTTATAACAGAGCGAACATTGAAAAAAAAAATATTTTGTTTATTTAAAAATAAAAACTGATTCGATTCTGATAAGCAGACGACATAAATGTTCACATTCAACGTCAATGATTTTTGTTTATTTGCTACTTAGTGACGTGTAAATGTAATAGATGTGTTTTTTTGTTTATAATACATGTTTTAGTTGCAAGGCGCATGTATTTAAAAACTGAACATAAATATATTTACTGTTAACAAGGAATCTTTGAAGACATTTCAGGCCGATGAGAGTTAATAGTAAAGCAATTACTTTACTTTTACACTCCATTCATTCAGATTTAGTGCCAAAAAAAGTAATTAACCCCCCCCCCCAGGAATATGAGCACAAAGGATGCCGAAAACTCAACAAAAAACCAATCAGCTCTGTGATGTCTTCGTGCGACTCTCAATAGGCCAGATCTATTTAATAATTTAATGACTATTGTTCAGTGAAGTTTAATAAGTTGACTTAAGTTGCGGCTCTTTCAAATATTTTTTTACTATATTAAAAAACAAAGATGCTGCGCTCAACGACATAATGCTATTACAGTGATGCATGAACTACACATTTCTTTTGAATACAATTAGTACTTTTATCTTTATGAACTACACATTTCTATTGAATATAATTAATACTTTTATCTGTATGAACTACACATTTCTTCTGAATACAATTAGTACTTTATCACCTGCTCTCAACTGCATATTTCATCTTACTCGAGCCAGTACTTTCATCAACTGCTATTTTCTAAACAGATCAACTTACTCGAGCCAGTACTTTCATCACCTGCTCTTTTCTAAACAGATCAACTTACTCAAGCCAGTACTTTCATCACCGGCTCTTTTCCAAACAGGTCAACTTACTTTCAGTACTTTCATCACCAGCTCTCAACTACATATTTTTGTGTTACTTTAATGTTTTTTTGTTCAAAGTTCTCTGTTCAAATAAACAAAGTTCACATTCTGTAACAGCGCTCATCTACATCAATCGTAACCGAACTACTCTACTCACGGCACGACCTGACAACCAACTTTAACTCCCCCTCCCCCTTTAGACCGACTCACACCTAAAGGACCAAAGGGTGTACCACGTGATTGCCGGGATGGCAAGTGTATATTCAGGTAATTGCCAGGCTAACAAACACAAAAAATGTAGCAAGTGGATGTAAACAAATCTGGCCAAAGTCACGTGATAAAATGCCTGGCGAGAGCCATGCACGAGGATTGCAATATAACCAAGCTATCTTTGATTTTGTTTCGCTATTAAACAATTTTTTATCATGTCCTCTAACGTCACGGTTTTGTTATATTTAGCTTGAGAATATTTTGACTTGAAACTCGTAATTAGCAAATGCTATTAAAGTTAGAAAGTTCAGTAAAACCTTCTTATTTCATAGACGTTTTCTACTTTGTTCATATTATAATCCTTTAAAACTTAGAAAATTAGAATGCTGTAATAAATGTGTCAAAAGATAATTGTATAGAGACTGAATCGAACGGTGCCTTAGGTCTATGGGGGGCAAAGAAAAAAGGCAGGGAGGGGGAATGGTATTTGAAAGTGCCCTATAAGTTGTTTACATATGCTGATTATTGAGATCTGTATGATGGTTTGTGTGAAATCCCCCTATAAGTTGTTTACATATGCTGATTATTGAGATCTGTATGATGGTTTGTGTGAAATCCCCCTATAAGTTGTTTACATATGCTGATTATTGAGCTCTGTATGATGGTTTGTGTGAAATCCCCTTATAAGTTGTTTACATATGCTGATTATTGAGATCTGTATGATGATTTGTGTGCAATCCCTGATTTTATGGTGTCCTTCACCTTGACCGATAGTGTAATGGCCTTGGAGACCCCATAACCTATAAAATATGTATTGGCTCTCACCGGGATTCGAACCAGGGACAGGCCGACAGTCGGGCGCTTTACCACCCGACCATCCGTCCCCACTCTGTATATTGGTAGACCTATATATTATTTTAAATCCCTAAGAAAAATATACGATCAGAATGGAGAGAAGAAGTGAAGGCAATTTTAAATAATGGTAAAAATGATATACAGACGCAAAAATTGTGAGAAGGAATACTGACATAGATCAATGGACGAATCAGAAGACTTAGGAATATAGAGTGTTGGGGGGAGGGGGTGAGGAAGGGTGTACGATAAACAATAAAACAAATAGAGATGAGACACGAAGAAAGACTCAGAGAGAAAATATTTTGATAGGCAGACAGAAGAATTAGGTGTATAGACAGAGACATGGCATTGTGTCATTGATAAGAAATGGGGAAAAAAATGTTGAGACTGGACGTGGAGACAGAGTAATTAACTGATAGTGTCAAGAAATAAAGAAATATGGAAGACGTATTGATGGGATGGTAACAGAATATGTAGATAATTGTGAGAATTTGTTACATTTAATTGGCATATAAAAATAGATGTGGCACATATAGTACAATCTCCTTGATATGATACATATAGTGCAATCACCATGATATGATACATATTGTATGTACAATCACATGATATGATACATACAGTGCAATCACTTGATGTGATACATATTGTACAATCACTTTGATATGATACATATAGTGCAATCACTTGATGTGATACATATTGTACAATCACTTGATGTGATACATATTGTACAATCACTTGAGATGATACATATTGTACAATCACTTGATGTGATACACATTGTACAATCACTTGATGTGATACATATTGTACAATCACCTTGATATGATACATATTGTACAATCACCTTGATATGATACGTATAGTACAATCACTTGATATGATACATATTGTACAATCACTTGATGTGATACATATTGTACAATCACTTGATGTGATACATATTGTACAATCACTTGATATGATACATATTGTACAATCACCTTGATATGATACATATTGTACAATCACCTTGATATGATACGTATAGTACAATCACCTTGATGTGATACATATAGTACAATCACCTTGATATGATACATATTGTACAATCACCTTGATATGATACGTATAGTACAATCACCTTGATATGATACATATTGTACAATCACCTTGATATGATACATATTGTACAATCACCTTGATATGATACGTATAGTACAATCACCTTGATATGATACGTATAGTACAATCACTTGATATGATACATATTGTACAATCACTTGATGTGATACATATTGTACAATCACCTTGATATGATACGTATAGTACAATTACCTTGATATGATACATATTGTACAAACACCTTGATATGATACATATTGTACAATCACTTGATGTGATACATATTGTACAATCACTTGATATGATACGTATAGTACAATCACCTTGATATGATACATATTGTACGATCACCTTGATATGATACATATTGTACAATCACCTTGATATGATACGTATAGTACAATCACCTTGATATGATACATATTGTACAATCACCTTGATATGATACGTATAGTACAATCACCTTGATATGATACATATTGTACAATCACCTTGATATGATACATATTGTACAATCACCTAATATGATACGTATAGTACAATCACCTTGATATGATACGTATAGTACAATCACCTTGCACCTATTGGTTCAGAGGTTAAACAAAAAGAAGTGCAAAGTCTCCAAGTTGTGGGTACTTTAAAGCCATTGTGATTATTTTTTTGGCAAGGCCCATTTAGGCCACGGTATCGACTGGTTTGATCTAGCGATGGAGCGATACATTGGTATCGAAATAAGATATAGTTTAATCAATATCCGATTTCTCATTCGATCCCCATGACTATAATCTGAGCTATTTTCGAGAGCATATGTACCTTTGCCCTAGTTCCTTCAATCCTACATCGAGCTAAGGCAAAAACATATCTTTTACTAGGGGGCCCCATATGCATATTAGCCTGTCACCTTCAGTCGTACACTGGGCTATGGCAAAAGTTACCTATGACTAGGGGCCCCATATGTACCTTTGCCTTGACTTAGTAACGACTACGTCTACACGTAATAAAGAAAACAGTCCAAAGTTTGTCTGCTTATAATTGAAAGCAGAGTTTTATTATTTCTCATTAAAACATACATCTATAATTCGTTCCCAAACAGAAATAATCCGTCACCGGCCTGATGGCTGGCGAGAGGTCAAATAATTTTATTTTTAAGAAAAATACTTTCTTATCACTAGGTCATGCAGCTCTTTTTATGGTTACTAACTATTCAAATAGCACAAATTATTAAAAAATGCATCCCGACCAAATCTTTCACTCCCTGGTGTGAACAACAATCATTCATCACCTTAGTTATAA